>JALPQD010000506.1:22994-570494 GCA_023101885.1 Typhlomys cinereus
CTCTAACACAGGATTGCTGTGCTAAGCATGCTCGGTCTCTCGTCTGTCTCTCAACCACCACAATAAGTAAGGTAAAATTTTTAAAAAAGAAGAGACAATAAGTAAGTAAATTTTAAAAGGGTTGTCTCTCTTGATAATTTTTTGGAGCACCCGGCCTGCAATGCGTCCTCAAACAGGCTACATCCCGGATGCCTTCTGCAAGTAAAGGATTCTTTCCTCTGAGGCCAGCCTGAGTTCAGCTGCCACTTATTTCTCTTATGAAAAAGGAGCCTATTATCCGCCTTCAGTACGCCTATGAGCCTTGAGAGACATGGAGTCCCAGCCACCAGCATCTCTCACAGTGCCAGCTTCACAGCAGTCCCTCCTCACAGCGTTTGCACACAACACAGAATGCCACTGTTGCTGGCATGCGGCCTCCGGCTATACAGCCCAGCACTCAAGAGCCTGAGCCCAAGGGCGAACGGCCCGCGTAGAGAGTAGAGCACTGTCTCACGACAAAAACCAAAAGCCAGGAAGAACAGACACTGCTCTTCCCTATTAGTCCAGTCTGGCAAGAACTCTGGACTACCTAACCGAATCCTGTTGCTTTGACCACAGAAAGGGTGACCTTCAGCCTGGCCACAACCAGCGCACAATACACTCAGACAAAGGCTTGGACAAGGTTTCTCAAAAGACCATGCCAATGGACTGAGAGGTGGCTCGGGGGTTAAGCCTCGTCTTGCGGCGTAGGGTTCTTGAAGTTCAGATCCTAGACCCCACGTATAGACGCTGGGCAGGACGAGGGCAGCCTGCGTTTCTGGTCCTGGTAGGGCGGAGCTGTGAATTCCGGGGCCGCAGTAAAAAGAGGAATGGAGGCTGTCCATGGTGGTCCCAAATTTCGTCTGGTTCTATACAACACACACATACATACACACACGCGCACCATGCATACACACACAATTGAATAAATAATAAAAAAAAAGTAACGGAAGGGACAATCCTCGCAGCCATCTTCCCTCGCCTTCAACCATCTTGCTTTTGGGCAGTGTCTTCCCTTGTGTAGCAAAGACAGAACTAACAGCCCCAGGCTGACACCATCGCCAGCTTAGGGACCCCCCTCCCCAAAGGATCCTCAGCCTTGTCTCTATCATGTCCAGGTGTCGGTCGTGATAGGCTGTGTACAGACTGAATCCTGGAGCTGGTAACTGGGGTCGGTCAGACAGAACAGGGTGGCTGGTGGTCCGGGCGGACTGAAAATTGGGAAAACAGTCATTCTTTACAGTTGCTTGGGTGCCGCAGGCCTGCCCCTAAAATTAACAGGAGTTCTGCTCAGGACAGTGCTGGGAAAAGTGCCCAACCAAGTTTCAAGGAGAGGGCACGACCAGTTGTTCAGGCTACAACTCTGGCTGTAGATTCTCGTAAGGTTCTGAAATCCAGCTTTTTGTCTCTCCGCATCTGCTATTAGCTAGAGCCTGCCTCGCTTTTATTTTTATAAACAGGGTCTCAATATGTTACTCAGGCTGGCCTTGATCTCTTGGGCTCAAGTGATGATTCTCTACCTCAGCTTCCCAAGTAGCTAAGACTGCAGAACCGCAATCATTGCATCAGCTACTGTCTTTAAAAAAAAAAAAAGGATTAGGGGAACAGCTCAGTAGTAGGTAAAGTGCTTGTTATGCAAGCATAGGACTCGCAAGAGCGCATGTAAAAGCAGGTGGGAGCACATGTCTGTAATCCCAGAGTCCCTATGGTGAGACAGGAGGTAGAAAAAGAATCCCTGGAAGCCAGTTAGTGGACTTCTGTAGCGCCAGCAAAGAGATCCCCTCTGGAATAAGTTGAACCCAAGATTCCACAGGCTGCCATGATACATGTGAGACCACAATCCTGGCTCATACACACACAGACACACACATACACACACATCATTCATGCATACAGAAGCATTTTACATTTTTACACCGCTCTTAAATTTTTATTGTGGGTATAGGTGAGTGCACATGTGATTATCACACCAACAGACACAACACGGGAGTCAGTACCACAAATTCTCTTGTGTTCCCATCTAGCTCCTCCCTGCCACTGTTACCCTAATAGCTTGTTTTTCTACTTTGTGTCAGTGGAATCATACTGGATATTTTTTGATTTTGACTTCTTTTGCTCATAAGCTTTGTGCTTTTGAAAGTCATATTCGTTGGTTAGAGTCATAGATTTATTTCATGGCTACATAGTTTTTTATTTGGTGGATACTTTAGAACTGATTCATTCTTCTGCACTGATGGGCACTTGTATAGCTGCTCAGTAAAAAGGTATGTGACAAATGCTTGAAATCCTAGCGCTTGGAGACTAAGTCAGGAAAATCTTGGAATTCTAGACTACCCTGGATTATATACAGTGAGACTCCAAACAACCAAGCTACAACAATCCCCACCCCAAAAAATACATATGTAGCCACACAGAACTGTGCATTATAAAGTAGGATTTTACAGAGTGTTTTCTGTTGGGCATACAATATGTAAATGTTCAGTTTTGGTGCCACTTGGTGGCCCCGGTTAGTCTGGAAGTATTGTGTAGTTCAGGCTTGGGCCTGGGTTTGCCAATGTGAGCTACCATGCCCTGCTCTGCGGTTCTGGTGTAGCTGCTCCTGTCCTTACCCGAAGCCAGTGTTTCTGTTCTTATTTTAGTCCTGCTCCCACGCGGGTGGGAACCCATTGTATCTTACTGTGGTTTCAGTATGTGTTTCACTAATAATTGATGTCACCATGCTCTGTTTCCCGTGGCTTTTTGGGTATCTTCTTTTGTGAAATGGGTTTTTTTGTTTGTTTGTTTTTGAGACTGGGTCTCATGTAGCTGAAGTTCAGTTTGACTCACTCTGTAGTCAAAAGATGATCTTGAGTTCTTGATCCTCCTGCAGAAAGGCTTGAGTTCAGATCCTGTATCTCACATTAAAAAAAAAAAGGCAAGGTGGAAATGTGCACCATCTCGAAAGTGCTGAGATTATGTGGAATGGCAGTGGTGGTTGTTTTCAACAGTTTTTTAATATTATTATTGTATGTATATTAATTAATTTTGCATACACGCATGCGCCATGAGGTCTGTGGCCATCTCTCACTTTAATCCAGAATTCAGCAATATGGCCGGTTTAGCTTTCCCTGAGTTCTGGGATTACAGATAGCTGGGGGATTCAAATTTAGGTCCTTATGTTTGCATGGCAAGAATTTTACCCACTGAGCCATTTCTCTAGACTCTAAAATGGTGTCTTTGACTGAAAAATGGTTCTGGGTTTTTCTTCTTCTTCTTCTTCTTCTTTTTTTTTTTTGGATAAGGTTTTGAGGCCCAAGCTAGCCCTAAGCCTCTAGATTCAAGTGATTCTCTGCTAGTCTTCCATGTCGCTGTGACTACAGAGAGTTGCCACCGCTCACCCGGCAGCCGTTCTTAATTTTAACAGCAGCTATCTAGCTTTGCTTTGGCCACTTGTCCTTTTTGTGTCTTGTTTGTGAACTTTTTTTTTTACCCACTCTGAGGTCATAAAGATGTTCACATGTTTTTCTGAAAAGCTTTACTGTTCTAACCCTCATGTTTAAATCTGAACATCATCTGGAATCAATTTTTTGTGTTTGGTGAGAGGTGGAGGTCAGGATCCTTTTTTTAAAAAAAAAATCCATATGGGAACTGAAGAGATGGCTGAGGGATTAAGTCTCTGTCTTGCAAGCAAAAGGATCTGAGTTCAGATCTTGGATCGAATATTAAAAAAAAGCCAGGTGATAATGTCGGTGGCCTGCACTTCTGGCCCTGAAAGATGGAGCCTGAGAAAGTCCAGAGCAAAGCAAAAAGAAGGTAAGAGCAATCCATGGAATCGAAGTCACCCTTGGACCTCCATAGATACACAGCACCATCTGATACACATAGATATACCACACACACACAAATAAATACATATTTTTAAAATATGTATTTAGTGTGTGTGTGTGTGTGTGTGTGTGTGTGTGTGTGTGTGTGTGTGGGCACTGTTTGTCCCTGTGGAGGACCAAGGGTGACTTTGGGAATCATCCTGGATTACTTCTACCTCCTAGCTTAGCTCTGGGATTTCCTAGGTTCTGCCCACCAGGGTCAGAAGTACAGGCTGCCTCTACTTCCCCTTGTGTTTTTTTGCTTGGGACCTGGAATCTGAACTCAGGACCTTCTGCTTTTGAGGGGCAAAGTCTTAACCCCTGAGCCATCTCTCCAGCCCAGAAATAAATATATTTTTAAAAAATCCATGTGGATACCCAGTTGATTCGTCTCAGTATTGAGAAAGATAGTCTCTCTCCAAGTACTGATGATATCAGGGACTGTTTCTACATGTACTTGACCCATTATCTGGTCTGCCTTCACCTCGATGTCTTAGTTGGATTCAGAATAAAGTGATAACATTTTTTCCATCTTTTTTTTTTTTTTTTTTTTTTTTTTTTTTACAATTTTCTTTGTAGCCCACGCTGACCTTAAACTCTTGAAAATTTTTTTTTTCTCCTGTTCAGTACTGGAATTATAGCCGTATGCCACCATGCCCAGGTCTTTGGTTCTTTTTCAAAATTGCTTTCACTGATCACCTTTTATAATTCCTTATTAATTTCATTTTGTTTTGTTGGTTTAATTTTGTGCTGGGGGTCTCTTATACACTCCGGCAAACACTTTACCATAGAACTATGTGTACACCCTCCCCAGCTTTTTATATGCATTTTAGGAGCTGGGTGTTAATATTTTTAAAAATTCTGCTGTGATTTTGATTGAAATCATGTTTATTCAGCTGGAAAAACAGGTTGGATATGACGGTGAAGGACCTGTAATCTCAGCACTGTAGGGTATTGAGGCAGGAGGTTTGTAAGTTCCAAGCCAGCCTAGGGAGTATAAAGAGATGCTGTCTACAAATAAATATATAAAATAAAAATAAAATAAATTGGGAGATCTGGCTTTCCTTAATCATTGAATTTTCTGTCGGGTAAGCATAGCTTAACCTGGATATTTGTAGTTTTTGTTGTAGATGACTTGCACGTCATCTTGAATACTTTGAATAAAATACGTTAGAGAGCAACTCCAGGGGAAATATTTAGTTTGGTTTATGGTTTCAGAAGATTCATTCAGTTCATTGCTTGGCCTCCGTGTGTTTGGGCAGAAAAATCATGGTGGCAGGCATGTATGACATAGGAGTTAAGTTAATTCACCGGATGGTGGTTAGAAAGCAGTGTGTTGCTGGAACAGGGAGGGGCGAGGGACATGGTTTAGTCACCTACTTTTTCCAATCAGGCCCCACCCGCTGCAGTTCTAGGAAGTCTCAACATCTATTCAAATTTTTCAATGGTTAAACCATCCTTAGCTCTGTGTCTTCTAGATTGACCCTGTGGTGTCTGGTAAAATACCCTCTAGGTCACTCCCAGGGAAGTACTCTGCTAATCTCTTTGGTGTATCTTGGTCCCACAAGTTGACAATCAAGATTAATTATCACAATAAAAAGAGAAAAAGGGGTCGCTGATGGCTCTAAAGTGAAAGCCTCCTTTGATGGACCTCCCAACTGCAACTCTGTCCACTTGAGGTCCTTCACTGGAACCTGTGTTTTAAAAAAAAAAGCTGCATGCCCTTCCTGTCTGATAGAAAAGTCAGCTGGAAGGACCCAGCAGTTGGAAATAACAAAAGATACTCTAGATTCCTGCCTCAAAAAGACATGATGGGGGAGACACTCTACTCTTGAAAGTTGCCCTCTGACCTCTGGGGCATGTCTATCCAAATTTTTTATGGGGCTGGCAAAATGGCTCAGCATATAAGACACTTGCAGCCAAACCAATGACCTGAGTCCAATCCCTGGAACCCACGTGGTGGAAGGAGAAAACCACCTGCCACAAGCTGGCCTCTGACTTCCGTGTTCGTGTTGTGGCGTGTGAACCACAGCCCACACAATAAGTATTTTTTTTTCTTTCAATCTTTTTAAAAATTTTCTTTATTACTTTTGCGTGGTTGTCTGTGTACGTCGCTTGCGTATTTGTGTGTATCAGAGGGCATGGTGTGTGCCTATAAATGCCCGAGTGACTTCGGGAATCACCCTGGATTTGCTTTTACCTCCTACTTACTTTGTCCTGGAGTTTCCCAGGTTCCGCCCGCCAGGACTGGAAGTATAGGCCTCCGCGAAGGGATCCAAACTCAGGCAGAGATTTAACCCCTGAGCCAAGTCTCTGCCCCCTTTCAATCTTTTAAAAAGAGAGAAAAGAAGATTAATTATCTTAACTTGTATATGTTATTAGATTTATTTATTTATTTCTAGGGACTCGAGGTTTTTTTTTATTTTTCAGGTAATTTTAGATTAACCAATTATTTTAATTGCTAACGATACTAATTTTATTGTTTATTTTTTCAGACAAGATCTTTCTTACTCCCTAGCCCAGGCTGGCCCCAAACTTGGGGAATCCTTCTGTCCTGGCCTCCTAAGCGCTGGGATTATAGGGGTGAGTGACCATACCCATCTCATATTAACTATTTTAATTCTTTCTGCCAGTCTTTGTGCCCTTTTTTTCCTTGTCTCGTTGCACTGGCTAGAATCTTGTGTGAGTCAACCTTTCGTTGCTAGATTGACATATCTGAGATTCTATTGGGAGGAAATGTTTAATATTGTTTCTGGCTCCATTCCATCATGTGTCACATCATTCACATGAGAGTGGTTGGAGCACATATGAGTGTGAATAGCTCCATGTGAAGACAGAGAAATGAGTGGAGCTGGCTGATGCGTTTAGAAAAGTCCTCTCCAAATTCTAGCCAAGGAAGAAATACTTAAGCCCGCCCACCATGCCTTGACTTATTTATTTATTTTTAGCGACATGGTTTCACACAGATCATTGGTGCCTGGAGCTTGATATGTAGTTGAGTTTGGCCTTTTACTTCTGGTTCTCCTGCTTATACCTCCTGAGTTGCTGGGATTACTAAAGTATGCCTGGCTTTGGCATTACCGTGCCTGACTCTAAGCCTTGCTAATTGCCACATCATTTTAATACATGGGTATTTGGGAGATAAACTAAATATATAGTAAAACCGGTTGCAGTTCACCTTTAAAACTCATTCTGGGGCTGGAGAGATGGCTCAGGGGTTTGACTCTGTCTCTCAAGCAGAAAGTCCTGAGTTCTGATCCAAGGTCCCACATTAAAAATACCAGGCAGAAATGGCGGTGGCCTGCACTTCCGACCCTGGTGGGTGGAGCCTGGGAAATCCCAGAGCAAGGAAAGAAGGAGGTAGAAGCAATCCAGTATGATTCCTGAAGTCACACATAGTGCTCTCTGATACACAGGGACACACATGCAAAAAGCAACAATAACAAAAAAAGTATTCATGTTTGTCCCCAAAATGTTCCTTATAGCTGTTTTACTTTCCACATAACATGTAGTTAAGGCTCACTTGCATTTACAGTTATATTTTAGTATTTATGATAGACTTGGTTCTAGAATTCCCCAAGATCATCATAATTTGAAGGTTCTCACTTCCCCAGTATAAAATGACATGGCATTTGTGTGTAATCTAAATGCATTATCCCATATAGTTTAAATCATCCCTAGAGTGCTTATGATTGCTAATACAATGTCACCATGTAAGTAGTTGTCATATACTGTGTTGTTGAGGGAACACTGACAAGACATAAAGGCTGTACCTAATTAGCATAGACACATTTTACTTTTTTTTTTTTTTTTTTGGGACTGCTAGTTCTATAGCCTTCTGCATGCTAAGCAAGCACTCTTATTTCTGTGTTAAATTCCCGCTGGCCCCAAAGCGTGATTTGTTTTTAAAGATTTTATTTATTTATTATTTGTGACAGTTGGAAAGAGAGAGAGGGGGAGAGAGGGAGAGAAAAAACTATTGCATGCCATGGTGCATGGGTAGAGATCAGAGAACAACTTTCAGAAATCAGTTCTCTCCTTCTACCATGTCAGGGATCAGACAATCAAACTCAGGTTGTCAGATCTTTGAGCTTTACCCACTGAGCATCTTGGTGGTTCTAAGTAGTTCATAAGCTACCATACCTGGCCTTTTTTTTTTCTTTTTCGTGTTTTCAACCTGAGATTGGATCAATCTATAGAGGTGAATCTATTGATATTGAAGGCCAGTTTATGATCATGTCTGTCTTATTTCAATTCTTCTAAGAACCGAACTGTCATTTTCCATTTATATGTTATGTTATAAATACAATAGTACACATATACATGACACACACATGCGCACACGTTGTATATATATGCATTCAGATCCTCATGCTTGCGCAGCAATGACTTTACCATTGAGCCTCCCTCCACTTACTTATTTTATTGTTTTTAAAAATAATTTTTATTATAAATTTTTTTGTGTATGTGTCTGTGTGTATCAGAGGGCACTGTGTGTGCCTATGGAGGTCCAAGGGTGACTTCTGAAATCATCCTGGATTGTATCTATCTCCTTTTTGCTTTGCTCTGAGTTTTCCCAGACTCTGCCTTCTGGAGCCAGAAGTGCAGGCCACTGTCATTTATTTATTTGACTTTTTTTTACATGGGATCTGGGATCAGAGCTCAGGTAGGTCCTTTTGCTTGCAAGGCAGAATCTTAACCCCAAATCACCACTCCAGCCTTTAATATTGTTTTCTTGTTTTTTAAACATTATATGGAAGTGTACCTTATTATATGGATCAGAGGGTACTGTATGTCTATGTAGAGGACCAAGTGCGACTTCAGAAGTCATCCTGGATTGCTTCTACCTCCTTTATGCATCTCTCTGAGATTCCCCAGGCTCTGCCGCCCACCTTGCAGGTCGCCATTTCTGCCTGGCGTTTTTTCCATGGGACTTGGGGTCTGAATATTCTTATAGAGAAGATTTCTGTCTTACTTATTTTTTTGAGAGTTTCATATAACTCAGGTTAGTCTTGAACTTGTTATATAGCAGAGGATAATCTGTGTGTGTGTGTGTGTGTGTGTGTGTGTGTGTGTGTGTGTGTCAGAGAGTACTACTGTATGTCCCTTGGAAAGCCAAGGGTGACTTCAGAAATCATTCTGGATTACTTCTACCTCCTTTTTTGCTTGTTCTGTAAGTGTAGGCTGCTGACAGGTCCACCTGGTGCTTTATCTGGGATCCAAACTCAGGACCTTCTGCTTGTGAGGCAGAGTCTTAACCCCTGAGCCATCTCTCCAGCCCCAGCAGAGGGCAATCTTAAAATAGTCTTAAGAGGGGGCTGGAGAGGTGGCTCAGGGATTAAGCCTCTGCCTTGCAGGCGGAGGGTCCTGAGTTCGGATCCCAGATCCCACATATAGATGTCAGGCGGAAGCGGGGGCGGCCTGCGCTTCTGGTCCTGGTAGGGCGGAGCCTGTGAATCCCGGGGCAGAAGGAGGTAGAGACGTCCATGGTGGTTCGCGAATTCGTCCGTGGTTCTACACATACACATACACACACACACACACACACACACACACACACACACAGACACACACGCACGTGCACATACACACGCACATGCGCACAGTTGAATAAATAATAATAAAAAAAATAGTCTTAAGAGAATAATCCTCCTGCCTCTACCTCTCAAGTAATCTTCCTTCCTTCCTCCCTTCCCTCCCCTCTTTCTTTCCCTCTCCCTCTCTCCCTCCCTCCTCCCTCCCTCCCTCCCTCCCTCCTTCCTTCTCTTTCTTTCCTTCTTTCTCTCTGTCTTGCTTTTTTGCTTGGTACAGGTTTCACAGAGCAGCCCAGACTTGTTCTACCATGCGTGGTTTAAATCTTTATAAAATTTGTTTAAAATTGTAGACTTTTTGTTAGTTCATTTAGTACCTATGGGGATGGAACTTTCTAAGTACTAGGCACATGCTTTACCACTGAGCTATACAATTCAGTCCAATCTTTTTCCAGTTGTAAATGGGGAAACGTTCTTAGAATTCTCCCAGTCCCACTTTCCCATTTTATGGATGGGAAAGACTGAGGCTCAGTTTTCTGCCTTCTGCATTGCTTAGATAGTCCACATCCCAAAGGGTTCAGATGGCATCGTGGTTACTCTGCATTGCTGCCGATCAGTGACGCAACTTAAGGGAACGGGGGCTTCATTTTGTCTTATGATTATCCGTATCCAGTTCCTTTGTCCAGTTTGGCAGGAAAGCACATACCAGCACCAAGGTCTGAGGGAACTGGCCACACCATAGCACAAGACTGTGGGAGGAACAATCCTTATTTGCCAGACCAGCATGTCTGGCCCAGTGTACACAAGGATACCAGCTTTCTTAACCAGTTCCTTCTGTCTTATCCACCTGGTCCCATAAACCATGGAGTGGGCCTCTCCATCAGTCAGACAATCCACAGGCTGGCTCTGGGGTTAACTCAACTGCCAATTCTTTGCAAGTATGCCCAGAGCGCCAATCCTTGATGTGTTTCTCACTGTGACAGAGGGGCTTGAATTTCAGCACCTGGGGAGGTTAAGGCTTCTCTACAACCCCAGAGAAACAGTGACTTGGATTCAGAAGAGAATTCAAGGTAGGACAAGAGGTAATCATGCCCAGATTCTGGGGAAATGCCATGGGTCCTCCCCGCTGGATTTCCTAATGTGAGTTGTTCTTTTGTACAGTAACTCCTTAAAGAAAGAAACACAACTGCTTCTCAGTATACTATCCATGGGGCCATGTCTTGATAAGATTATCGTGAGGAGAAAATAGGAGTCCAAAGTGCATTTACTAGACTCTGTTCCTTGCTGCTCAGCAATATCATGCTGTAGGGTGTCAGCTGTTATAGCAGCAGGATCTGGGGCTAGTAGGGAGCTGCAGGTCAAAGTCGCTGCCTGGGAACGGATCAGAACTCAGATATGAATATGTTTTGCATTTACACCATCATAAAATCAAAAGTTCTTAAGTCTAATCACCATGAGTGGAAGTTGTTTCTTTTCTTTTTTTTTATTATTTATTCATTTGTGTGTGTGCAAGTGTGTATGTATGTATGTGTGTGTGTGTGTGTGTGTGTGTGTGTGTGTGTGTGTGTATGTGTAGAACCACAGACGAATTCAGGAACCACCATGGATGCCTCCACCTCCTCCTTGTTTACTCCGCCCGGGGATTCACAGGCTCCGCCCTACCAGGACCAGAAACGCAGGCCGCCCCCGCTTCCGCAGGCATCTATACGTGGGTCTAGGATCTGAACTCAGGACCTTCTGCCTGCAAGGCAGAGGCTTAATCCCTGAGCCACCTCTCCAGCCCCGAGTGGAAGCTGTTTCTAATAGTGTTATCTGTCACTGAAAGATCTGTAGGGAAAGGGAACTGAGGTTTCTTAAGACTCCAATTTGCGTAGGTAATCCCTCGACTCTTCCCTCCTCTCTTCCTGCCTCTCTGTCTTCTATCTTCTTTCGCTCTTCTTTGATGGCGTTATTGATTGTCTTTATTTCTTGTCTTGTGTATTATTTATTTCGTGTCTTGTTCTGACATGACTTCCTTCCTCAGGTTCCGTCCTCCTCTCTGTTCTCATCTTATCCTTCTGATGTTCTTGGTCTCGTTCATTCTCTGTCACTTTGATTTCTTTCTTTCTTTCTTTTTTTTCTTCATCTCTCTTTTCTCTCTCTTTTTCTTCTTTCCAGTTTTAGAGTTCAAACTCACACTTTCTAGGCAAGTCCTGTACTACTGAGTTATAACTCTAACTATACTCATTTTATAAAAGTCAAAATTGGGACTGGAGAGAGAGCTCAGGGGTTAAATAAGCTTCTGCCTCCAAAGCAGAAGGACCTAAGTTCAGATCCTAGATTCCCATGTAAAAAATGCTGGGTGGAAATGGCGCCGGCCTATGATTTTGGCTTTGGAAGAGGAGCCTGGGAAATCCCAGAGCAAGGCATAAAGGAGGTAAAGCAATCCAAGATGAGTCCTGAAGTCACCCTTGGGCCACCACAGGCTCACACACACACACACACACACACACACACACACACACACACAAGTGAAAACCTCAGAGTAAGGAGTGCATACTCTCAGGTTTCTTTCTCTTTTTTTTAAAATTTTAACCAAAAATTAAAAAAAAAAACATAAACATCCTGAGAATTCAGTCACTTACTCATGATAAGATAGACAGTGAGTAGAATAGATAAGATTGAGCTCATATCTATAGAGTTTTTTGTTGTTATTGTTTGGTTTTTTTTAATACAGGGTCTCTGGTAGCCCACCTGAGCTCATTATTTGGCCCAGGTTGACTTTGAACTTGTAACAGTCCTCCCGCCTCAGTTCTGATGCGTAGACTGTAGCATGAGATCTGTTTTTATAACTTGTGCACAGGGCTGTGGCTGGCTTTGGCCTCTGACCTCCTGAAGGCTTCCTTGTTTGCTGGCATGGATAACCGTTCTGGTTTTTCTTGCCTGATTGGGTTTAGATCCCTTTTATTAGTCCATCTGGGTTCGTATGTTATTTATTTATTTTACATGTGTGTGTGTATGAGAAAGAGAAAGTGCTATGTATTCCTGAGGGGAAACAAGGGTGACTTCGGGAATCATCTTGGATTGCTTCTACCTCCTCTTTGCTTCGTTCTTGGATTTCCCAGAGCCAAAAGCATAAGCTGCCACTGTTTCTGCCTGCTGTTTTTATGTGAGACCTGGGATTACAACTCAGGACCTTCTTTCTGCTTGGGAGACAGAGGCTGAACCCCTGAGTCATCTCTCCAACCCTGTTTGTGTCTTCTTATACCCGGTGTTCACATGGGTTGGGATTTTAAATCACAGAAGCCGTCCTGGAAATCATTTAGAAAGGTGTTGAGGTGAGTTAGCTGGCAGATACTTGGGCCTTTGTGTCCACTGTCTCATTTATTTTGCAACGAGGAAATGGAAGTGTAAATCTGGGGAGACTTGTCTCCAATCACATGGTGGCTTCTGGCTTCGGCCCCGTTCCTTTGTTTGCAGGGTTCTGTTTGAGACCGTGGGTGAGGGAGCCCCTGCTGTTGGGCTGACCAAGTGCTTTCGCCCCTTGTGTCGGGCAAGGATTGCTAGCTCTTGAGACACCTGAGGCCCTGAGAGGACCAGGGACATCCCGGTGGCCTCTCGGGGGACACAACGACAGAGGTGCCCCGCTGCCATCAGCCGCTAACCAATGGGAGCTGCGTGAGATGGATGAGGAGCTGCTCTTGGGAGGAGCGTAAAGACCCCACACCGGGTGATCGATAGTGCCCCAGGACCAGGATGTGAAGCATTTTTGCCCTTTCTGGAGAGTGTGGAGCTCAGGGGGAATTTGGGGTCAGTCTGTGTGCTTCTTGTTAGCCTGAAGGTGACTTTGAGCAGCCTCCTCCTAGCTGGCCAGCCAGGGGCTCTTGGAGTTGATTGATGGAGCCTTCAGAGCCGGGGCCACGGGGCCACGGACTAATGTCTGCAGCTGGAATATGTTGGATGCATGCGTAGTCTGGGAGCCCAGAGAGCCAGTGATACCCAGAGGGAGAGGAGCAGAGAGGAAGGCTGATGGCTGCTTAGGAACACCAGGCATCCATCTCTCGGAGGGGGAGAACTTCCTCTAACCACCGACTCCGGGACCTGAGATGTGTTCTGGAATTTAAGTGTGTCCAGTGGCTGCAAGACAGCTTGTCCTTGTTACCTGGTCTCAGCTTGGGGCTTGATTTGACCTTTGTAGCTCTTTGGGAGACTTCGCTGTCCCCAGTGCTGAGCGTCTAGTTCAGACACAGGGCTCTCCTGCCCCGTCCTTTGCTACTATGGCAGAGCGCAGTGCGAATCTGGGGGAGATGGATTTTTTGGGGGAAGTTGGAAGAGGGCAGAGTCTCGCTATGTGACATAGGCTGGCTTCAGACTCGGCATCTTCAGACTCTTAAGTGCTGGGATTACTGGCGTGCATCTCCACACACTGCTCATCATGCCCCCACTATCCTACGTCAAGTCTTGAGATTGCTTTCCCTTTCTCTGCCTCTTCAACCCCCATTACACTGACAAGGAAGTGACCCCATCGATCTGACTAAAGTCAGCGTGTTGTCTCTGAGGAGGAACCTACAAGTGACCTAACCTGGTGGATTTCCAGGGAAATTCCAGCATCTGTCTGAATCTGAGGAGGTCCCCACTGTCCTCTCCAGCTTGTTTTTTTTTTTTTTTTTTTTCAGTAAGGGATTTAACTCATGCAAAAGTTGCTTTTTCAAGAAAACTTGCTTGGCAAAGGAACAAAGTACAGAGGTCAACTTTTTCTGTCTTTACTCAGCGGGAACTGGGGTCTAGAACCAGGGTCCGTTGGGGTTGATGTCTAGAACCCAATGTCTAGGTAGGTCCCATGTCACTCATGCATATACATCACTTGCGCCTGACCCTGTCCACCCACAGTCAAAATGGACACATGGTGGGAACATGTCAGGTCTCTAGACCTCTAGCCTGGTTCTTCGTAGGAGAATAATCTAAAATGTGGGCAGCTTTGGTTCTTTCTGCAGAGTCCTGGACATGGGCAAGACCCTTCCTTCCATTCCAGACTTGATCCGAGAAGTCCTTGGCAGACATTCTTTTCCCATGTGTGTTTCTGAGTCCTGGTTTCTCACTGTGTCTCTCTCCTCATGTGACTTCCCAAAGCAACATGGGTTATTTATTGGGGGGGTGTCCTGAGCCCAGGAGGGTCTCGTTTCTGATCCTTATCTCAGGTACCTCTGCACAGCTCCCTTTCCCTAATATGGTCATAGTCACGGGTTCTGACTGGACATACGTTTAGGGGTCCACTCTTTGCGCCCCGTCCTAATTTTATCCATTGTTTCCTGGCCTTTCTCAACCTGGACCAACATTTCCCAGACACAGATTAGTTTGGAGAACCGAGCCCAGCACGCTTACATGGGTTTTGGGAGGGTCTTGCGACCACTTCTTTCCTCAGAAAGAAATAAATGGAGAGTTGGAGATTTAAGTTCTCAAGCCGGAAGAAGCGGAGAAATTCACAAATGAGAAACAGGCAAAGAAGAAAAAGAAACTAGAAGGAGGAAGTTCTTTCTTTGCTAAGAATTGAGATGATTATGGGATTATATGTTTGTTTAGTGTGTATGTCTGTGTCTGTGTATATACCATGGTATGTGTTTTAGGGGTGCACAGAACAATTCGTGGGAGTCAATTCTTCTACCATGTGTATTGGTCCCTTATATTTCTTTCTAAAAACATAATTTATGGGTCTAGGCATGTAACTTAGTTGGCTGCTTGCCTAGCATACATGAAGCCACAGGTCAATACTAAACATGGTGGTAAATGTCTGTCATCCAGCATATGGGAGGTAGAGATAGGGAAAATCAGAAGTTTGAGGTCATCTTGACTAAGTGAATTCAGGGCCACCCTGGGCTATATTAGATTGTATCTGTGTGTGTGTAGGGGTAGATGTGGTTGTTTAGGTCAATAATTTCACCATTCAGGAGGATTGCTACAGTTTGAGGGTTTTGAGATCAGTCTGGGCAAAATTTTGTATGAAAAAAAACAAAGCAAAGCAAAATAGTGAAAGTCACAAAGGAGGAAAATGAACTCTTACAGTTAGCGATTCAGTGGCATTCAGCACATTCCAGTGTGGTATGACATTGTTTCTGTCTAGTCTGTTTCTGTCTGTCTCCAAAGGAGAAGCCATATCCATTCAGCAGTCACCCTCACTACACACACACACATGTTCAGTTAGGGACTTTGCATCTGAATTCTTTCACTTAGGGTGTTTTTAAGCCTTATCTCTATCACAGGCCAGGTCAGTGCATCTTTCCTTTTTAAGGCTGAATCTTTTGAATTGATAGAAGACTTTTCAAAAATTTTTATTTTGAGAGAGGAGGGAGGAGAGAGAAAGAGGGAGCCACACACTTGTGGCGTGATGTGCTGGTGGAGTTCAGACAACAACTTCCAAGAAGTCCGTTCTTCCTGTCTACCTTGTGGACTTCCTGGGACTGAAAGGTCATCAGGTTTGCATGTAGGCACTTTACCTACTGAACTATCTTGCCAGCCCACCACCCTGATAAAAGACTTTTGAAAGGAACAAATACTTTCTGAAAAGCCAACTTCGTTAATCATTTTGTGCCTGGTCTTTTTTTTTTTTTTTTAATAGTACCAGCTTTATATTGAGATGCTGTTCAATTCATCCACTTAAAGCTTAGAATTCATTCATTGTTTCTTATTTATAGAGTTGGACCACCTTCACCCCAGTTTTAGAGCATGATTGGTTCTCTTCTTTGTGTGTGTGTATATATATATGTGTGTGTGTGTATGTGTGTGTATCAGACGGTAGTGTGTGCCCGTGGAGTACCAAGGAGACTTCAGAGTCATTCTGTATTGCTTTTACCTCCTTTTTGCTTCACTCTGGGATTTCCTAGGCTCTGCCTCCCACAGCCAGAAGTGTAGGCTATTGCCATTTCCATTTTTATGTGGGATCTGGGATCTGAACTCAGGTCTTTCCGCTTGTGAGGCAGAGCCTTAACCCCTGAGCCATGTTTCCAGCCACATTATTGGAATTCTATAAAAACCCTGCATTCAGGGGGCTGGAGAGGTGGCTCAGTGGTTAAGCCTCTGCCTTGCAGGCAGAAGGTCCTGAGTTCGAATCCTAGACCCCACATATAGACGTCCAGCGGAAGCAGGGGCGGCCTGCGTTTCTGGCCCTGGTAGGGCGGAGCCTGTGAATCCCGGGGCAGAGTAAACAAGGAGGAGGTGGAGGCGTCCATGGTGGTTCCCGAATTCGTTTGTGGTTCTACACACACACACACACACACACACACACACACACAAACACACACATGTGCACAGACGCATGATTGAATAAATAAAAAAAGAAATTAAAAAAAAAAACCCTGCATTTGGGCACTTGTCCCTCATGGCATTCCACATCTGGAGTCCATGAGTTCCGCTCTTTCTCTCTAATAAACTCTACCTTAATAAAAAAAAAAACTGCATTAATTATTATTATGCTTATATTTTGGTTTTATTTAGTTTTTGTCTTAGCATGGACACTAAGCATGATTTAGTTTTAATTTTAATCTCAGTGGTCTATTTGGTACAACGTTAGATTTAGATATGTACATGAAATTTTCCACTGGTTTATTCTCTTCCTCTGTATGGTTGGCCCTCTGGACCTGTGGATTCAGCTACTAGGAATCCACATATTTGAAAACAAACAAACGTTTCTATGCTGAATATATACAGAGTTTTTTCTTGCTATTATTCTCTGAGCAGCGCACTATGACAAGTTTACATGACATTTACATTATGTTAGCTGTATTAACTTCAGGATATATTTATATCACTTTATGTAAGGGACATGAGCATCCTTGTTTGTTTGTTTTTTAATCTTTGAGAGGTCCCAGAATTCATTTCTCTCTGATACTGAGGAGTTGCTATAATTATGAATGAAACTGGCTGACTAGATAATTCTGCCTTCCTTCAGGGGCTTCTTGTATTTTATGCACATTAACTCATTTAAATCTCACCTGGGATGGCTACTGTTTTCATCTCTATGTTACAGATGGAAAAACTGATTCTCAGAAATGCTAAGGGAGTCCAATCCCAGTCTGAAGTCCAACTGATATTTCAACTTATGAGGCCTTAGTTTAATGGATACAACGCCAGGCAAGGATAACCGAACTTGGGGTACAGTGCTGATCTGCTGTAGCCTCCCTCCGCTTGTAATTTTGGTGTTAATTCTCTTTCCTACCTGCCTAAGCAAATAGCCCTTGAACTCGACTGTGAGTAAAAGTTAGGGCCCAGAGGTGGACAGACCAAAGTGGAAAGGGGATCTGTGACCCTAACTGCAGATTCTCTGCCAGATTGGTTTGGAAATCTAGAGAGGGGTCCATGCATTTCTGGAAAGCGACAGGATTGTCAATAGTGTGGCCAGACTGTCTGGCAAAGGCCAGGGATGCCCCCTGGTGGATATGCACCTCCCCCGTGCAAACACCGAGCTGCTTGACAGGGTCACTGAGTGAGGGCTGGGGTCATTTTCTGGACTTCAGAAATGTGATCAAGATATGCAGATTGGGGGGGGTGGTGCGGTGAGGGGATGGAAAGTGGCGTCGTGAGAGACCAGGCCTTGGCATTCCTTCAGATTAGCTTCATATCTCGGCTCTGCGGCTCACTGACTGGGTATGTTTGGGCAGTTAGTTGTCTAAGTGTCCAGTTTCCCATGTGTCCATGAGGACTTGTATCTCATGGGACGGTGAGAATACCTGTACTGAGGTGTACAGGTATAATGGCTGTAGTTGATACAAAGACTGTGTTGCAGAGAGCATGAGCCGGTGACTTTATGTATGGCCTAGTTTCCTTATTCGTAAAGCAGTCAGGTTGACCTCACGTCAGGGTTGCTGTGAAAATCAAATTTTGAATGTAAAAGCCTGGGAAACCCCAAGTTCCCCCACTGTGATTTAGGGGCTACTTTTCTCTCTCTGTTCATACTATGTTTAGTTATTTAACAAATACTGGCCTATTATAGGGTCAGTTCTGTGGCCAGAGCTCATAGCCCAAGGCACATAGCAGTTAGTATGAGGGCTGTTAACTTGTGTCAGCATCCAGGTTCGGGAGGAGCTTCGTCTGATATGAGGGTCAGCAGACTTTCCTCAGAACGAGCCAGAGAGCAAACTTTCAGGCTTTGTGAGCTATGCATTATCTCTCTCAATTGCTCAGCTCTGCCACTGAGCTTAGCCTGTCTCAACAAACAAACAAACAAAAACCAAGCAATGGGCTGGATGGGCAGCTAGCTGCTGTGGGGTTGCCATAGCTGAGCCTGGTGAATATACCCATGACTTTTTATTTTGTTTTTTAATTCTTTTCAGCATTTTCATATATGAATATAGTGATTCTGAGATAGATAAGGGGTTCAGTTCTTTCGTTATTGTTGTTGAATATTTCAAAGTTGTTGAATATTCCACAGATCATGTGTTTGTCACTGCAGTAATGAGGAATTTGGGTTTTTCCAGACCTAACCATGGGTTTCCCGCTGTGGTCCAGTTCATCTCGAGACGGTGTCAGCTTCCTTAATAAATCACTGTGAACTTGACAGCCTGTAGCGACATTTGTTTTTCCCCCTCAAAGCACTTCCCTTCCGCTTACTCATTTCTTCCTCCTCGGCAGAAGTTCTGTAGTCGTGCTGATTTTTTTTTTTTCCCCATTTCACAGAAGAACAAACCAAGGGTCAAGTGTTCGTTTGCAGTTAGGGGATCCAGGACTAACCTGGGAAGGTCTTGTCTCAGTCCAGAGTCTGTTCCCTTCTCCCCTGGATGTGGAGAGAGAGATGGAAGACTTCGTTGATGTGGAAGGACTTTCCCATGCACTGGCAAGACACTCTTTTCTGTTCTGTTGCATTCGTAGATGCAGCGAGATGTTCTGCTGAATCTTCATTCTGTAGGCATCACATAGCTCCTGTTTGTGTTGGACTCCATCCCCGAGATTCCTGTTACGGAGCAGGAGCGTGATAGCTTGCCTGTTGATGGCGCTTACAGACCACAGGGAAGGGGCGGCAGAGACGGCTTGATAGGCAAAGTGCTTGCTGTACAGTCGTGAGGACCATGACTGTATGTTGAGTCCTTAGAACTGGGTAAATGCCAGCCAGTCTTGGCCACCTGCTGTATTCACAGCTCTTGGGGGGCGGGGGGCGCAGGCTGGCTAGACAGACTAGCAGAGTTGACTAGCTCTGGATTTAAGTGCTAGACTCTGCTCAGTGTATAAGATGGACAATGACTGAAAAAGACAATCAGTGTTAAACTGCTGGTCTCCGTGTTCACATGCACACACCTGTGTGTGCCTGCACATGCACTGTCATGAATGCTCATAAACCACACCCCACACACATAGATAAATAACTAAATTATAGGGAAGAAAGACAAGAAAGCAGACAAAGGAGAGAAGTGTAATTTTTAGCAGTTGGGATGAGTACCAGGGAGTAGTGGTACTAATGGCAATTGAATGATAATAATAATAATAATAAAAAAATAATAATAATAATATGTATGTGCTAGATGTTGTGACAGGTATTTCTGGAATCAATGTATGACTCTTCACAGCCAGTCTGTCAGAAGGACCTACAAGAAAGACACAGAGAGGTTCAGGAAAGCCTTCTTTAAGAGTGATTCACTTTATTTATTTATTTATTTATTATTTATTTATTTATTTATTTTGAGACAGGGTCTCTCAGGACTGGAGCTTGCTCATTAGGTTAGACTTGGACTAATAAGTGCATGTCACAAATGCTTGTGTGTGTGTGTGTGTGTGTGTGTGTGTTATAGGACACTGTGTGTGCCTGTAGAAGGTGACTGAGAATCATCTTAGATTGCTCTACCTTCTTTTTGCGTTGCTGTGGGGTTTCCCATCTTCTGCCTTCTAGGACTGGAAATGGCAGGCCGCAGTCTTTTCTCCTCGGTGTGTTTTACTACCTGGGATTTGGGCTTTGAACTCAGGTTTTTCTGCTTTCAAGGCAGAGGCTTAACCCCTGAGCCATCTGTTCAGCCTGCTTTTTTACATCAGTTCTGGATCCTGGTGCTACAAGTCAAGGACTTTCCTAAGCTGTCTCCCCAACTCAAGAGAGACTTTTAAACCACTGATTTTTTTTTTCTACAGAGATAAGTAATCTCCTAATGCTGTGAATAAACAGAAAGACCTCATTTGATGTGCTAAGAAATTCTTTAGGAGGAAATGGGAGACCGTTTGTGACGGCCTGAAGTAGAGGAGTATCCAGTTAGCTCACCGTTTTGGAAAGCTCGCTTTAGCAATAGTGAAGAGTTTGAGTGGCATCTGTAGCCTGGAGACCCCCAGGAAGCCAGTGAGGTCCCCTTAGTGGTGGAGGGAGGCAAGTGGGCTGGAGAAGGAGTGGGTCAGGAAAATTGACAGGGCGTGTTCCCTGGAAGACCTGGACTAGAGGACCAGAGAATGGGGAACCCTGTAGGAGAAACAACTCCCGATTGGGGTGTGTGTGGGGGGGGTCTCCCATGAGAGCCGCAGTCTTGATCGGCTGCAGTGAGTGTGTGTATATTCCGCCACAGGGAGCCGGCGGTTGGTGGATGTAATGGACGTGAACACCCAGAAAGGCACCGAGATGAGCATGTCCCAGTTCGTGCGTTACTACGAGACCCCCGAGGCGCAGCGGGACAAGCTCTACAACGTCATCAGCCTAGAGTTCAGCCACACCAAGCTGGAGCACTTGGTCACGCGGCCCACCGTGGTAGGCGGCGCCAGCAGCCCTTCCACCACGCCCCTTGCCTGCCTGTCCCGTGGCCTGACACCCGGCCACGAGCACCTTGAGATGAGGTGGCTGGGTGGGCTCGCCGAGGGCTTGGGAAAGGGGTGAAGGTGGCCATGGGGTTGGGTTCCAGAGCCTTCAAGGGTCACATGGACGGATGGCAGAGCCCAGTTGAAGGTCCCCGAGGACTTGGGGCAGAAGGTATTTCTTACTGGAATGCCTGCGGGGGAGGCCGACAGTGCTGATGGTGCCCGGTTTTCAGGTGGACCTGGTAGACTGGGTGGACAACATGTGGCCCCAGCATCTAAAAGAGAAGCAGACGGAAGCCACAAACGCCATTGCAGAGATGAAGTACCCCAAAGTGAAGAAGTAAGTCTGCTTGTCTGGCAGTGGGGGGGCCCGGGCGGACCCCAGCCTTGAGGAGCCTGGACAGAGCCCCTCTTTATAGATGTCTGAGGGTTGTTTTTGCTTAGGTGGCCAGACTACAGACATGAGGCACACGAGGTGGTGGTGGGGGGCTGGCATTTTGCGTCTCTGATTAAGGTTCTGGGTCTGGCTTGCCTTCCTGCTGACCCCAAGGTCTCCGGACAGCTCCCCTGGAGGAGGGAATTCTGCGAGGAGGAAGAGGAACAGTGGGGGCCACTCCGTGGCACCTAGTTTGCGTGGTTGTGCATGTACTGGTAAACCTTGGTCTGCACCCTCTTTGTGGCAATGGGACATTTTTTTGAGAGATCTGCTTGCAGCAGGCACTGTTTTTTTGTGTTTTTTTAACATGGCATGGGGCTGGGTCTAATCCTGAGTTTTTCTAGTGCTTGGTGACCCAGAAGAACCTTTCCCAAGTAAAGCTCTGCTTAAGCTTCAGAAGTGCTCCTCGGGCAGGAGGGGTTGACAGAAGGTGGGGAAGGTCACATGGTCAAGAGCAGAGACCTCATTTCACACTGCGTGCCCAGCACTTCCAAAAACTTGTGTTCAACGTGGGCAGAGGTACCTGCAGGGCCCTTCATGTTTAGGGACTTCAATAATGTGCTGTCTAGAGGAGGAAATCACCTTGGGGATTTAGGCCAACTCAGACCCTCCTCCCTAAATCGTCTTGGTGCTGGAGGCCTGGATGTATTAGCATCTCTCTCAGCCCTTTGCTCAGCAATGCCCGGAAGAAATCTCATTCCCGTGGCCCTGCGCACCGTGCATGTTGATTACAGGCTTTGTAAGGGAGGGCAACATACCGGTTCTCAGTTTTTCTCTGCCGTTTAATTCAAACATTTTCTTCCCCTTCCGGGCTGCATCAAAGGCAGAGAGCAGGTTTTGGGTGCAGAGGGAGGAAAGCAGGGCCTGTTTTCCAATTCTGTCCTGTTCTGATTCAATCACAGCAAAATGTACAGCTCTGGGGTGGGCACATAAAGATATGAATGAGACTAGAGGCCTTCCACCCTCTGGAGAACTCTCTGCGTGGCACTCGCTGCGGAGATTCTGGGCAAAGGGAAACAGCCCTGGGACAGAAACGGGAGGTGGAAGAATCTTTTTAAGTTCTTGTTGTGAGGGAGGCTTCCTGGGAGAAACATTTAAGCTTAAATGAGAGGCCTGGAGAGAGATGTAGAGAAGGGGAAGTAGGTGAAGCCGGAAGGAAGGAACAGATTTGACTTTTGTGGACTGATCCAGTAATTGGTTGATTTCATTCCACTCATTCATTTCATTCATTCATTCACTCAGCAACTATGTGTTGAGCGTCTGATCCGTGGTGGGGAGATACAGCCAGGAGATACCATGATGAGTTCTCTGCCCTCATGAGATATGTTTTTTGAGGATCAGGTTTAATCCAGCGGTGACAGAAACCCTGAAGTTGATGAGTCCCCCAGCAGAGACATGCTTCTGCTCCTGCATCGGGGGGTCTGAGGTAGACAAGGTCAGGAAGGCACCCTGACTGGGGTCCCAAGGATTCAGTGAATGCTCAGGCGAAGAGGAGGGAGGTGGGTTTCTTGCTGAATGTACAGGACCCAGGAGGGACGGGGCAGCTCAGCCATAGGGGTCGTAGCAGGGGGCAGTGTATGCAGGCTGGGGGTTGGCCAGGATAATTAGGGCTCGGCGCTAAAGTTTCCCCCAAGAATGGTCTCATTTCCCAATGAAAAGGTTGGAAACATTTCTAAGATACTTTCTTTTCCTTTCCTTTCTCTTTTCTCCTCCTCTCCCCTCCACCTCCCCGTTCCCCTTTTCCCTTTCCTTTCCTTCCCTTCCCTTTCCTTTCCCTTTCCCTTTCCTTTCCCTTCCCTTCCTTTCCCTTTTCTTTTCCTTTTCCTTTCCCCCTTCCCCTCCCCTCCCCTCCCCTCCCCTCCCCTCCCCTCCCCTCCCCTCCCCTCCTCTCCCCTCCCCTCCCCTTCTTTTCCCTTTGTTTCTCTGAGATACAGAGCTCTGGGTCTAGGTTTCCTTCTTACACACTTTGGTTCCTCCTCTTCCCTCTCTCCCTTACCCTCCACTCCCTTCACTTCTTTTTTCTTCTTAATGGTTCACCCCATTCTACTCGGGACTGTCTGAGGTTTAAATAGGAGATGTACATTAGGGTTTGTGTTCTGAAAAAGCCTCTTGGCACATGGATGGGAGATAGAAGGAGGCCATTGCCTGGCTAATCTCCCTTAGCGGATAGGAGAGATCACACCTGGGTGTATCCTTAGGAAGTAAAATAGACAGCAGTCAGTGAGCATTGCAGATGCCCTTGAGGTCTTCAGAATCATCTGAACTTTACTGAAAGATTCCTTTAATAGCAGTGTAAGGTTAATCACTGCCAAGTTTCCCGTACTGTTTTTTCAGGCCCACATGTCTTCAGTACATTGGTGAGATTATGTGGCAAGTAGATTCACAAACTTCAGTGGCCACGGGGACTTGCTAGAGGATTCGAATCTTATTGGGAAGGACACTGTCACCTTGGAGATAGAGTCCGTTTGTTCAGCTGAAAAGAAGGCTGATTTCAAATGTTCATAAGCAAAGTGAAAAAAAAATCCCACCACGATGAAATCCTCTGGGACTGTGGCACGGTTCTGTGGAATTTAATTAAAATGACATTGTTTCTGGAAATCGCAGCGCTTCGGCGCCTGCAGAGTGGTGACAGCTGATGGGTCTGAGAATCGGAGGAGAGTCTGCAACATGGAGGGGACATGTGACAGACACCACGGCTTTCTTCCTGCCTCTGGGATTTCGACTGTTCAGTTGTGGTCAGAGGTGCAGGAATTTTAATGGGTTTTTGGCTGGGGATACTTAAGGCATGAGAAGGTGACTGGAATGGGGGGAGGTTGAGTTGGAATCTTGGGGGGATGAGTCGTTGCAACCATGCCACGGAGACAAAAGATTTGTGAAGAGTGTGCTAATGTATTAGCTATCGAATGATACAAGAGGCTACTTTAAGTCGTCACCAGACTGCTGTGAATAAATCCAGTTCTCCATTCTCATAGAGCACGTATTGTAGTGGGGAAGAGACAAGCAGGCCAGCAAGGGAATAATATCATTTAGCAAGTGTCTCTAAAGAACACAGGGCACGAGGCCACAAAGGGGAAGGAGGATGATGGGCTAAGATGCTAAATACTGATGTCACCCCGAATTTCTGCCATTGCCTCCTTCCTCCCTGCAGAATTGTGTAGAATTGTTCATCTTGGAAAATTCCTTCTACCTCTGTAAACTGATGGTTTTTAAAGTATTTTATTTATTTTGAGAGGAGAGAGAGAGGCACGGTATGGTTTGTGGGTGGAGGTCAGAGGACAACTCTCAGATGTCAGTCCTCTCCTACTATGTGAACTTCTGGAGATCAAACTCAGATCATCCACCAGGTTTGCAATTAGGCACCTTACCCACTATCTTTTGGTGCACCAGATTCATTCATTCATTCATTCATTCATTCATTCATTCATTTATTTATTATGTTTCTGTGTGTTTTTGCACATGCACTGGCCTGTGTGTAATCGGGAAGACACTTGAGTATGTGTGTTCTTGGAGGCCCAAGAATAACATCAGGAATCGTCTTGGATTGTTCGACCTCCTTTCTGCTTTGCTCTGGGGTCTCCCAGGCTTGGCCAGAATTGCAGCCCTCTGCCATTTCTGCCCATCATTTTTACATGGGATCTGAGCATCCAACCTCACTTTCTTTTGGTTTCCAGGCAAAGGCTTTAGACGCTGAGGCAGCCTAGCCTCTCAGCCCTAAACTGAAAGTTTGGGGGAGTATCCAAGTTGGTTGCTTATGAGTGCATAGTTATTACTCTAACACTTGACATTTTTTAAAATTAACAGAGGGCCAGCAAGATTGACAATCTGAATTTCATCCCCGAATTTTACATAGTTAGGAAGGATATAGCCAGTTCTGCAAGTTGTTCTCTCGCCCCCACAAGCATGCTGTTGCATACACACACATGTGTATAGAAATAATGCTAAAAAAATGAACAGAGACAGGTTTGGTTGTTGGTGGCTGTAATCCCAACATTTGGGAACTGTAGCAGTTCTCCTGCATGATTGTTGATAAATCACCATCAAATGGCTTAAGGGAACAAGGGGTTTATTTTCTTATGATAGTCCAGTTACAGTTCTCAGTCCAGCTTGACGGGAGAGCATGCACCAACACCAAGACCGAGGAAACTGGCCACACCATCACCACATAATGTCTGAGAGAGGGAAAATCCTTACTTGCCAGACCAGCATGTCTGGCCAAGTGTACACAAGGATGCCAACTCTCTCAACCAGCTCTCTGTATTTTATTCCAAGGCCTAATCTCTCTCACCATGGGCTGGCTGGGCCTTCCCCATCAGCTAGACAATCTCCTGCAGCTTTGCTCTGGGCTGAACTCAATCACTAATTCTCCACAAATGTGCCCAGAGCTCAAACCCTCAACTGTCAAGTTGACATCTGTGCCTAACTATGATAGGGAGCTATGCAGAAATGTGAATTTGGGGCCAGCCTGTGTTGTGTAGAGAGCTCTAGCCCAGTTTGGGCTACACAATGAGACCCTGTGTCAAAAAATAACAAACAAACAAATAATTAAATTATCAGCTTAAAACAATGAAGACAGTCTCAGTTTCTGAAGGTCAGCAATTGAAAATGGCTTAGCTGGGTGTTCTTCTTCGGGAACTCCTAGGAGCTTATGGCAAGCTTTGGGTGTGAGGTGTCATGCATCTGAAGACTTGATGGGTCTGGAGGCTCCATTTCCAAGATGGAGCATTCGCACGGCTATGCTCAGATCCTCCCCACATGTGCTCTCCGCAGACCTGGTAGGACATCCTCATGGCGTGGTAGCTGCTTCCCCAGAGTGAGTGCGTGCTCCCAGAGAGACCGAGGAGGACTCAGTGCATTTGGTGGCCTAATTTAAAAAGTCAAATTCTGTTCTGTTGTGTTCTGTCATTCTCAAGGAGATAGGAATTTAGCACCTTTCTCTGTGATGGTGGGAAGGGGTGTTTCTTTGTGATGGAGTCTCAAGTAGTCTAGGTTGGCCTTGAACTCACTAAGTCGCTGACAATAACTTGAACTTCCGATCCTCCTGCCTCCAGCTCCAGATTGCTGGAATTATAGGCGTGTGATAATCATTCCTGGTTTTTGTTCGGTGCTAGGGGATGACTCTAGGGCTTTGTACACGCTAGGCAAGCAGGTAACCTTTTTGCGTGTGTTGTTGGGATCAAACTCAAAGATTTTTGTGGGCATATTTGGAAGTTTCTGCAATCCCCTGGATCTGTAATGTGTGCATCTTTCCCCCTAGGGAGAATTGAACATGGTACTGCATTGAGGAAAGGATTAGCGGGTGTCCGTCCTCCTTTGCTGCCGTGACTTCAGCGTTTGCAGCGATGAGGATTGCTAGTGTAATGATTGGCTATAGGCCAACAAGCAATGAAGGAGCTCAGAAGCCCAGTGAAGGGGGAATCTCACATAAAGCATATGTTTGGGCTCTATGTGATTGCAAGTGAGTGCACCCCCCTCTTTTTAAACTTTCTGGGGCTGGCAGAAAAAAGCAAACAAAAATATTTGGATGAAAAGCTGAAACAGAGAAAGGATGATGGTTTCACGGAGATGAACGAGTGTCCGGCACTCTCTCTTCTAATGTCGGCCTTGGCAAGTCTTTTCTTTTTCTTTCGAGGATTCAGTTTGACCTTCTGCAGCATGGTTGTTCTGCCCTCCCAGACCTGCCTCCCTCCCGTGTTGTGGTAAAGACAGAATGGACAGTGAACATGAATGTAGGGTGTGGGATGAGAGGTGTTTGCCTTCGTGGTCTATTGGGCTGTGCCATTCTCCGTTTTTCTCCTTCTCTCAAGTCACATCCACCTTTTCATGTGAAGACCTCTTCTGATCAATTCTGTGTCTTTTTTTAAAATTTTTTTTTATTTTTTATTTATTCAATTGTGCGTGTATGCATGTGTGTGCGTGTGTGTATGTGTGTGTGTGTGTGTGTGTGTGTGTGTGTGTGTGTGTAGAACCACAGACGAATTCGGGAACCACCATGGACGCCTCCACCACCTCCTTGTTTACTCTGCCCGGGGATTCACAGGCTCCGCCCTACCAAGACCGGAAACGCAGGCCGCCCCTGCTTCCGCCTGGAGTTTATACATGGGGTCTAGGATCCGAACTCAGGACCTTCCGCTTGCAAGGCAGAGGCTTAATCCCTGAGCCACCTCTCCAGCCCCTGATTCTGTGTCTTATAAGGCAGGGAAGCAGGTATAAGGCCTGCCCCATCATCCGGGGGGAAGCCATGACCACACCAGACTCCAGACTCCAGAATCTTTATTTTTTATATTTCATTCATTCATTCATTCATTTTGTGTGTGTGTGTGTGTGTGTGTGTGTATCAGAAGCTGCTGTGTGTGCCTGTGTAGACCTAAGGGTGATTCCAGGAATTACTTTGGATCGCTTCTACTTCCTCTTTGTTTTGCTCTTTGCTTTGCTCCGGAGTTTCCCAGGCTCTACCTTCCAGGGCTTAGAAGTAGAGGCTGATGCCATGTCTGCCTAGCATTTTTATGTGGGGTTGAAGAGCTGAACTCAGGACCTTCTGCTTGCAAGGCAGAGGCTTATTATCCCTTGGGCCAGGCCTCCAGCCAAGGCCTCCAGATTTCTGACTCTTTCTTCTCACCTCTATCAGATTCCTGTGCCGCAGGGTCCCCACTTACCCAAGGTGCCATGTTGAACATGTGCATTTCTGCAATACCAGTAGTAGGCATACTATCTTCATTTTGGAGATGAAAAGAATGAAGTTCATTTTTGGGTTAGTGCAGGTAATGTAGTTGCGGCTAGTAAATAACTAGAGGCTGACCTTTAGAAATCCTTCCTTCCTTCCTTCCTTCTCTCCTTCCTTCCTTCCTTCCTTCCTTCCTTTTTCTTTTTTTCATTTATTTATTTGGGGTGTGTGTGTGTGTGTGTGTGTGTGTGTGTGTGTGTGTGTCACAGGGCACTGTGTGCCTGAGGAGACCTTTGAGAATCATTCTGGATTGCTGTACCTATTTTTTTGCTCTGTTCTGGGATTGTCTAGATTCTTCCTTCCAGAGCCAGAAATGCAGGCTGCCTCCATTTCCACTTTTTTTTTTTTTTTTACATGGGATCTGAACTCGGGTCTTTCTGCTTGTGAGGCAGTCTTACCTCTGAGCCATCTCTCAGCCTCTTTTTTTTTCTTCTTCTTATTTTTGAGAGAAGGTTTCATATAGTCCAGATTGGCTTGGAACTCCTTCTGTAGTTAGGGCTGGCCTTGAACTCCAGATCCTCCTGATTCTACCTCCCTGATACTGTTGGGATTATAGGCATGTCAAAACTTGCTAACCAAGGCAAGTTCATCTAGAATCTGGTTGGATTCATGAATCTACCAGTTACAGGTCCTTAACTAGTATAATAAGCAGAGAAGTCAAGTTCCTAAAAGCAGGAAATTTCATCCAAGGTGACAACTTGAGAATTAGAAAGTATCTGATGTTGCAGCCTTTCTTTCTACAGAGAAGTTTGAAAATATGGACCTTCTATGTTGGAGCAGAATCATTTGTGGAAAAAAAAAAGGCTTTTCTCATTTGGACTGGCTTGTTTTAGATGATAGGATAGCTTCCCCTGTCAGCATTATTTAACTTCCCATTAATTTCATGAGTGGGACAAAATTCTTGAACATCCAATGACTGGTGTTCAAATTCAAGAGAGAGAGAACATACCTTGGAGCTGTTAATTTTCCTTTAAATTGGCAAAAAATACACCTGCGAAAAATCCAACCAGTTTTGTGAGGAGTCTAAGCTTGCCTTGTGAGAACACTGGAAGGTACCGGGACTGGTTCTATGGTGGTCACTGAGTCCCTTGAAGTGGATTTAGTGTTTGCCTCCCTGAATTGGGATGTTTGGTGAAATGGGTTCATGCATGCAAACTGCTGTCATTAAGAACATTGGAACTTGTTAATATTGCTGGCTACATAGAGTGAATGGTGTTTGGTCAAAGAATAGAGATACTTGGTTTCTGCCCTTCCAGAGGCTGTGTAACTCTTTCCTGTCCCTTTGTGGGGTTTTTTTGGGGGAGGGGGCAGAGTTGAGAAAAGGGCCCTGCTGACCACAAGGGTGAAACTTCTGGTTTGAGTTGGATCACTTCCTAATGCTGGATTCAGTAGTGCTTGAGGTTGGGCTGTAATTTCTATAGTTTGTTAGTGCTGGGAATTGCCAACTCTTGGGGGGTGGGGGGGTTGGGAAGCTCCCAGACAGGTGGTGATGGGGTAGGTCTAGCATTTGGTGGGCTGGGATGAACCTTGGTTTCCTTATTCCAAATTCCGTGAATGTCTCACAGGGAGGCAGTTTGGATTAAACAAGTCAAGGAAGTGCAAAATAGGGCACGGGCAGCAAGAGGCGCTTAGGATGCCCGTGTAACTTCAGGATACCTGGAAGGGATCAAGGAACCCTGCAAGAGCTAGTTTCTTAGGGCCAGAGCCTCGTTTCTCCTTTCTTGGCTGTCTTACTTCTACTGGATCCTCTCCAGACCCCTGAAGCCAAAGATTTAGAGAATGTGGCTTTCCTGGGTGGTCAGCCTCCAGCAGTAGGGTAGTATCCACACTCTTGGGAAACCCAGACGTGATGGGGCTCAAGCTGCTTCTGGAGAGCGTCGAAGTGGGTCGAGCTACCCTCTGGCTGCTACCCAGCTGGGGCGAGGGGTCCGCGGTGGGCGCGGGCTCGTCCCCTGGCGCTGGCTCCTGGTGGCCGCTGTGATCGCCCTCCGCCTCCCCCGCGGCCTCCGCGCAGCACCGGTGTTCAGTTTCAGCGCAGGGATGAGCGCAGGCTGCATCCGGCGCCCCTAGGAAGGAGGGCGGCGCGTGAGAGCCCCCCGCTGGGGCCTGGGCACGGTGGGGGCGCCGGGCGCGCGTCGAGCCGCCTCGGAGGACGCCCGGGAGCCGCCGCCTAGGGTAACGGGGCGGGCGGGGGGGTGTCTGTCCTGCGCCTCGCCCTGTCTTTTGGGGCGCGGGGCGAGTGTGGGTGGCCTCCAGCCCTCGAGCTGCGCAATCGGCGACTCTGAACGGTTCTTTGTGTCTGCAGGGGCTTGCTCTGCGCCTCCAGCCTGCCAGCGTGCCAGGGCTCCCCAACACCAGACCTTTGCCTGAGGGGGACACAAGCTGGGTCACCTGGGGGAAGAGTTTCTGGAAGTTGGAGAGAAAGGGGTGAGAGGTGTGGCCGGCACGCCTCACACACCCTAGGCCGCGCCCCAAAGTTGGTGCAGCAGGTGCAGTGGACCCCACTTAACGCGCACTTCCTTCCTCCGGCCCCCTGGGAGGCGGGGACCCCTCAAGGACTTAGCTCCCAGCCTTCTTATTTGCAGCTGTTTTTGCGGCGCCGACCTGGAGGGTGCCCTGCTGCGGAAGCAGTTGGTGGGTGTAGGGGGGTGTCGCGTGCGGGGCTCTCCAGACCTGCCTGCTCCAAGCCCTTGCGGAAGCCCGGTGAGCTGGCGGGCTGGCGGGGAGAGCTCTTCGGCAGTGGCACGGAGCCGGGTACCCATGTGACTGCGGTGTGCTTGGGAAGAGGAAGCTGTAGAGGTCAGTGCAAAGGCGTCATGCCAGAAAGAGCAGAAGCGAGGGGGGAGCCCCGAGTCAGCGCTGGCGGGAGCCTGGGGAGACCTGCGGGCTGCAGGGCAGGACGGGACCACCCTGTCGCCTCCCTTGGGCTTGCAACTGGCGGGAGTGGGAGGAGGATAATCCAGGCTTGGTGGGCAGGAAATGAGGGACTCTGAGAAGAGGGGTCTTTTCAGGAGAGGCAGGTGTGGAAGTAGCGTCCCCCAGCATCCAAGGGGTTCCTAGGGGGCAGATCTGATAGCGCCTCAACTTGGAGAACTTTCTCTCTGCACACAGCAGCCAGTGATTCTTAGCTTTCCATGTAAAGCAGAGGATGGGGCAGGGGGTCTGGCTACTGCCAGGCACCTGTTTGGCTAGGCTGTCCTGGGGCCTGAAGCTGGGCAAGCCAGCCGTCATGTGCTCTGTGCTGTGGGTACTCGGTGGGCATCCTCCTGCAGGCTGAAGGAAACACGTTCCCTGGCTCCACCCCTGCCACACACACTTAAATTGTTTTCTCTTGACTGCGTTCAGCCGAGAGGCCTGGAGGGGGTGGAAACCAAGATTAGATTAAAAAAAGGAAAGGAAAGAAAAAAAAAAGCCAAACAGAGAGGAAGGGTTGGTTTTAGGGAAACGGGGGACTAATATTTTGAAGTGGAGCTTAGAGGGAAAAGGCCGGTGTAGTCCATGAGGGCGGGGTGGGTGGGGGTTCGGGACCCCAGTTTCTTGGAGATAAAATGATCTCACAGGTCCTCACTCTGGGGGATCTCCGGTCTCTTCTCCCCCCCCCCCATTCTCTTGGAGGAGCTGGTGGGCAGGGTGTGTGGATCCCGAAGTCAGGACTTAGGCAGACCTAGTGCCAGCTTCGTGACAGTCCTGGGCTGTCAACTACACCCCTCCGATAGGGTTGCTAGGCAGCGGGGCTCTGATGTTCGGGGGAGCTTTCTGATTTGTCAGCTTCCTGCAGACACATGGTTAAGGCTCTTGCCAGCCTATCCGGAGGAGGGACGCGGGGCTCGCTGCCTGCATACTGCTGAGCCCCGGGTACACCTGAAAGCTAGGTGCAAAAGGCAAGCAGAAGGAGGGGGGCTCGATCAGCTCTCCTGCCTTCAAGCCAGCTCAGTCCCACGCCCCACCTCCCCTCAACCCCATTCTCTCTACTCTGGCTTGCGGCTGGCTCCTCCTCGCTGGTCACGCCCCAATCCTCCCCTCTTCCCCAAACCACGGAAAAGCAAAGTGCAGAAGGGAAAAGAGGTCAGTGGGGTACGTGTGGACATGGGCCTCTGAGCTGCCAGGATGGGCATACGGGAGGGGAACTTGACCCTCCGTGACTCTTGGGGGCTCTTGTGGGAAGGGGTGAGTGATGGTGGTGGGGGGCACTTGCACTGTTATTTGCCAGGCCTGGACTTGGAAATCAGCTCCCGGTCCCCTCCTTCTCAGGCTCTGTCCCCACCCTTAGGGCAGTATGTTAGGGGAGAGGGGATGGCTTGCTCCTGCAAGGAAGGGTGGGCTCTCTGGCTCTTGCCTGAGTTCAGAAGGGAAGGACGAGCCTGCCTGGTTCCTTCTCTTGCAGAATGTACACTTTCTGCCCCAATCAGGATTCTCTCCCCCTCTCTGCCTGGCCAACATCCAGGCGCTTTTCTTAGTCCCTTCACTTAAAAAAAAAAAAAAAAAGTGTTGTTGAGATAAAATTCATAGACCTTTGCAAAGTGTGGAATAGAAATGGGTTTGAGTTTATCCACAGGGTTCTGCAAACACAATCTTAGAACATTCTTATCACTTCAGAATGAGGCCCTCTGCACTCACTAATGCCGCCACTCACCTCCTGGCTCCTTCTCTGGCCCCACTACCTGTGTGCTTCCTCTGGATTGGCTTGCTTGGGACATTTCATACAGGCGCAGTCACGCTGGGTGGGCTTTCTAGCCACATTGCTTGCTTGGTGACCAATTGCGGTTTGTCTTGCCATTTAACTTTTCCTGGCATCGCTCAGCTGCCAGTATTTCATCTGTAAGCACCAGAATCTGCATTCTTACTCATTTCTCTCCATGCCACATTCCTGGGCATTCTTGGACCACTGGTTGAATGGATGAGATGAACGGGAATGGATGACTGACAAGCGCCGAAGGGGGTTTGCAACCCAGTATTTCCAGGGGGCTAAGGGGTGTTCAGCTGCTGCAAAGGTGGATAGCAGTTTGGGAAGACTACAGGTATCAGAGCCATGCAGCTGGGTTAGGGTAGGGGGTAAGGTAGGGTTTGAAACTGATAGTGGCCTTGTGGGTTGCTGTTTCTCTTGGGAACCTGAAAATAAAAATGTTGTCCTTAAGCTTCTAGGGTGGTTGGACTGTGCTTGAGAGACTGTGCTCAGGGACAACCCCCCCCCCCTTTTTTTTTCCCAGGGGAAACTCCACTTTAAAAAAAAAAAAGGAAATTCCCCAGGTGTCTTTATAAAAGGGCACGAGGTCGGGCTGCTCTGAAGGGTCTGTTCACCTCTGTGATTTGGTGTTGACTTTTTCTCTCCCCCCTACCCCCCACCTCTGTGCTGCAGATACTGTCTGATGAGTGTGAAAGGTTGCTTCACTGACTTTCACATTGACTTTGGAGGTACTTCCGTGTGGTACCATGTTTTCCGTGGTGGGAAGGTAAGTTCTAGTTGATCTCCGCTTCTTGTGCAGGAGGGTTGTTTCTCCCCCCCACCCCACTTTTCCTAGCCAGTCCCCGCCTCATCAGCACTTTCAGGGCCAGTCCATCTCCTGGGGTCACCTCTGTGCCTCGTTTTGAGGGGGACTATCATTCATTTATACCCACTTGCCCAGTACAGTGTTTGAGCACCTTGGACCAGTTTGTAGCTCCATTTGGCTCCTACCCAGCATGGAGTCCCTTATCTTCTGTCTCAGCTTCGGCATTGGGACCTTTTAACTTTAAAGTCTACTTGCCAACCACAAACTGCCTCCAAGCAAGAACATTTTACCCTGAGAGTAAACATTACTCCAAAAAAGGAAGTGGGGTATATATTCAGAGCACTTCCTCTGTGTCTACTTCAATGTGCACGTCCCTTCCAGGCTCTGGGTGTTTCGCCTTGAGAATGCCCATGTGCGCATTTGCTGTATTTAAATGACTGTGTTGGAAGAGATTCTGGAAGGAAGTCAACCCCCTTGATTCCAGATGTTTTTCCTCTTCCAAAGCAAGCTCAGGCTGGGTTCATTTATTGGGCCATTTTATCATACAACTTAGGAAATTCCCTTCCTCTCCTCCCCCCACCTCCTAGACAAGCCCGTGGCTCAGGAGCAAATACGTTGCACCCAACATAGGAAGTATTCCTGCTTTGGTATTTCAGTTGGAATGGAGCTCTCCTGAAGGTGGCTGTTCAGAGATCTTTTGGGCAGAGAGAAGGACCCCCTCCTCCCTCCCACTTCCCAGTTCCCATTCTCATCCCTCAGTGGGCAGGTGGGGCTGTGTTTGCATTGCGTCTGACCCTGGAAGAAATCAGACATTTGGGTCTAACCGTCTCCTTTCCTCCTAAGATCTTTTGGCTGATCCCTCCTACCCTGCATAATTTGGCGCTGTATGAGGAGTGGGTGCTTTCAGGCAAACAGAGTGACATCTTTTTGGGAGATCGAGTGGAACGATGCCAAAGAATTGAGCTGAAACAAGGCTACACATTTTTTATCCCTTCTGGTAGGTTCCCATTTGACTATCTGAGGTTCCTTTTACTACTGCCTCATCCAATATTTGGAATACCCTCTTGTTTACCTGTGTCCTCAACTGGGGTTAAAGGCCAAGTGAAGGTTTCAGTGGGCTTTAGCACTGGACAGGCTATTGGCACCCCCCCAAAACTTGCAAGTCTCAGGTTGCAGGGAAAAAACGTCTAGCCTGCATCCCCTTGCCTGTAGGCTAGACTCTCTCTACTTTGAAAAAGCCTGGGGCTCTCCCTCTAGAGACATCTGAATGTCTTTCCTATGCCTTCTGCTTGAGATTTCTATGTGAGATGCTTGACAAGGCTCTTAAGTACCAAAAATGAGGGTACTCCACAGATTTGGGGTGCATGCTCTTAGGAAAGAAAGTAAACATTCTCACTTGGGATTTTTGGTTCTGCTGCCTCTGTGTTCGCATCTGTAAAGCCTGAGTAAGACTTCCAGGAGTATGAGAACTAACTGAGCCCAGACCTCTTCCCGTAGGTCTCGAGAGATGGGCTGAGGGCTTTTGCCTTTTTATAGATCGTTACTACTAGAGGCGGCCAGTGATCCAGGGGCTAGGGAGTTTAGTCTCAGGTTGCATTTAACATCTAGGACGAGGGAGTTGACAGTCCCTGTATATAGATAGCTTGAAGGGTGAATTCCTCTGTGTTCCTCTCAGTAATTCTATTTTGGAAGGGATGTCATCCTGAAGAAAGGGGAATAATTAAATAGCACCTGGGAGAAGAGTTCGAAACAAGCATTGGGTTGCTTACCTGAGAGATAAAATACGGAAGCTGCAATTGGCCAGGAATAGAACCAGGAAGCTGGTTTTGGAACTCCTTGTGGATACCAAAATCCATCTCAAGATCACGTGTAATGCATACATAATGCAATATAAGCGCTGTGTGAATAGTTTGCTATTGTTGCAGTCCACCTGCATAGTTGCTGATAAATGACCAGAACACAGCTTAAGGGAACAAGGAGTTTACTTTCTTACGACAGTCCGGTTCCAGTTCATAGTCCAGCTTGACAGGAGAGCATGCACCAACACCAGGGCTGAGGGAACTGGCCACCATCACTGTATAACGGCTGAGAGATGGACGGACAATCCTTACTTGCCAGACCAGCATGTCTGGCCAAGTGAACAGAAGGATGCCAACTCTCTCAACCAGCTCTCTCTGATTTATCCAGGACCTAATCCCACCCACTATGGGCTGGGTCTTCCCCAGCAGCTAGACAATCTCCTTCAGGTTTGCTCTGGGCTTAACTCAACCATCAACTCTCTACAACTGTGCCCAGAGCTCAAACCCTCAAGAGTCAAGTTGACACCTGTGCTTAACTATGACAGCTATATTGTGTTGTTTAGAGGAAGGCTAACAAGGAAACAAATCTGTAAATGTTCAGCATGGAAACTTTTCCGATTGTTTCTGACCTGAATGCAAACAAGCAGTACTTGTGTATTAGCAGAAGAAAGGGTGGTACTTTTAAGTCTGGTTGTTGAGAGTTTATGAAAATCTATCCCATCTTCATTTTTTCTTATTCTGTTAACTACCAGGGAAAACAAAAAGATTTGAATATTGGATTCTACAGACCTGGTGGTCGTTTTGGGACTCAATAGCATCCATACCCTCTAAGCCCCAGATGTGCACATCTGAGATGTGTGGTCTCTGACTTGTAGCTTTGGGTTCGGAGAACATTGGAAAAAATTACAAAAGGTTTACAGCCTCCTGAAGTGAGTTTTTAGAAGAATCTAATTCTAGTGTTTTACCACTTACCTGGGTTTCATCTTTGTGGTGGTACCTTAAATTTTTTTTTTTTTTTTTTTTTTTTGCATGTGGGGTGGGATGGGGGTGACTCAGAGTCTCTTTGTAGTCTAGGCTGGTCTTGAACTAATTATACAGTTGGGAAAGACCTTGAACTCTGGTCCTTTTTTTTTTTTTTTTTTTTTTTTTTGCCTGTCCACACTCGTGTGTGTGTGTGTGTGTGTGTGTGTGTGTGTGTGTGTGACTTCCGAAATCATCCTAGATTGCTCTACTTCCTTTTTTACTTGGCTCTGGATTTTGCCATTTTCCATCTTCCAGGGTTAGACGTGCAGGTCACTGCTGTTCCCACCCAGCATTTGTACATGGAATCTAGAATTCAAACTCAGGGTTCGAGTGTGTCTTCAGAAGTGAAGTAGAAAAAGAGGCTCAACCTTCCCACGCATATTTTTAAAGAAAATCAGATCAGATTGAGAACAAGGCAAGCCCTGTTAGCCTAAGATTGAGACCCATTCTTGTTTACCTTTCTTGGTTGGGTGAACTTAGACGAATTGTTTTCTCTTTTAACAAGAACAAAGATTATTATTTTTTTTTTTGAGATGGTCTCACGTAGCCCAGATTGACTCAAACTTGCTATATAGTGAAAAAATGACCTTGTTCCTCTTACCTTCTCCTTGTAATTTCTGAGATTAAAGGCATTTGCCATTATGTCCGCTTGTTCTTTTTTTTAAGCAAGCGTTTTTTAAGAGCCTGACTGGTATTAGGCAGTGTGGGAGGAGCTAAGGGGACATCAGATGTATTTCTTCTCTCCTGGGTACATATTCAGCAAGGTGTCAATCATGTTGGTGAATTCCAGTATAGAGATCATTTTGTCTGTCTGTCTATCTGTCAATCAATCTATCTATGGTTTGCAAAGCATGGGTGTGTGTGTGTGTGTGTGTGTGTGTGTGTGTGTTTGTGTGTATCAGAAGGCATTGTGTGGGCCTGCGGAGGCCCAAAAGTGACTTCAGGAATCATTCTGGCATTTTTACGTGGGATCTGGGATCAGAACTCAGGTCCTTTTGCTTGGTAGACAGAGGCTTAACCCATAAACTATCTCTCTAGCCCTTAGACCATTTTAATCCTACTTGGGGGTAGAAATGTCTGGAACTCTGGCCAGTGATTTAAACTGATGTAGAGTAAGAACCACTCAAGAAACTAGGGATGGCGATTTATCTTCAATCTGTAATCCTGTCTTTGGGATCCTAAGGCAAGAGGATTGGAAGTTTGAGGCCAATCTGGGCTGTAGCTTATTACCCTGTCTCAAAAAGGAAGAAAGGGAAAGAGGGAGGGGAAGGAGGGAGGGAAGAGGAGAGGGAGGGAGGAGGGAGAGAGAGGGGAGGAGGAGAGGGAGGGGGAGGGAAGAGAAGGGGGAGGGAGGGGGCAGGGAAGGAAGGAAGAAGAAGGAAGGAGGGAGGAAGGAAGAAAGGAGAAATGAGGGAGGAAGAGGGACAGGTAGTGCGGATTTCAAGGCGGGAATCGATGCTTGCTCTTGGACTGGGCTGATGCGGTCGTCGAAGACTTTCCGAAGAATTCATGGCCCAAGATCTGAGACCCAAACTTTCTGGTAGTCCCAGATATTTCTCAGATTTTGGAAGTTGGTGATGGTGGCTACTGGTGGGCCTTAAAGGTGATTTATTTATCTATAAAATGAGACAGTACAGGAAGAGATGCCATCAGAGTTGCAGAGCCTAATACAGAGGTTCTAGGGTTATATCAAACTGGGAAGTTGGCGTTCAGTTCCAGCCCTTCTGAGCCTGGTAGATACAGGGCCTGGCCACCCATCTTCCCACCTTGTTGGGAGGAGAGCCATTCAGATTCTCATGTGAAATTCTTTCATTCTGTAGTATGAGTTGGGTCAAACTGAACACACTCCTGGGTCTGATTCACTGTGTGGTTTGCCAGTTTGGGAGAAGGGTCTTCACTTAGCTTCATGTTGGCAGCCATAGCCCCCCGGCCTCTGGCCATTAAGGAAGCCAGGGCCCTGGTGGGTCACAGTGTCCGTGGGTTGTCCCTGTCTCTGACAGAGGCAGAAATGAAGGCAGTTTTAAGGGAGGACTGTCGAAGGAGACAGTTCTTACGCTTCCTTGCACACTTGCAATGACATCTCTCCTCCTCTGCTTGCACATCAGAGTAATAGATGTAAATCTGGTATGTCCAAGTTTCCACCTGCAAGAGAGAAGGGAGTCTGGAATGATTACACATTTATGTGGCCACAACTGCTTGTAGCGGCTGCGTTCTTGCTAGCCAAATTCCATACAAGAAAGGAAAAAGTCTCCTTTAGGTGGGAACTCTGCAACCAGGAGGCAGGGGGTTAGAATCTCATGGAATCCCTTGTCACGTGGGAATCCGCACTGGGGACTTTCTAGAACTCAGATTCCTGGACTCGGCTCCAGTAGTAGTGGACTTATGAAGGAGTGTAAGAACAGGACCTTGAAGCTTCACGTCTTCAGCTTTAGGAAACACCGCTTAAATACTCCCGATAGCACTCTGCAGCGGAAACACAGATGTGCTGGTTACTCGTAGAGTAAATTGTTAGGTGGCTTTCTTTCTCCCTAGTCTTTATAGACTGGGTAAGGGCTGACTTTCTGGGTTTAAAATACTGATGTCTTCACTTTTTCCTGCCTTCAGTGTCTTTATCCACAAATCATGGTTGGAAGCAGAATGCTCTTTTGTAGATCTTTCTGGGATAATGGATGAACCGGGCTTAGAAAGCCTTTAGAGTATTCCCTGGGGGAGGGCCAAGTGTGTCCAACACCCTGGGGAAGTTATAGTCTGTTAGAGTCGGCCCCATCACTTGGTCTGGGGGTTGGAACTGAGTGAGGTGAGGTCTAGGGACCACGTGGCTAAGGAGATCCCCTGGGAATTGGCTTGGGAAGATTCAGTGACAGCAAGATATACTCTGCAGGATAAAGTCCCACTGCCCTGGGGGGATGTCACTGTCTGGTTCTGAGCCTACAGCGTGATCCCTCATCCAGAGATGAGGAAAGGTCTCAGGCAGACTGGGCCTCCAACACTACCAGGGACAGGCAGCCTCTGAGTCACTAAGGCCCTCAGTGTGGGGACCCTACCTCCTCCCTGCTTTGAGTTTGCCAGGGTCCTCTGAGGCTGCTGGACAGACCCCTCAGTCTGTCCAGGAACCCAGGAGCGCCTGGCACCGACCCCCAGTGCTCTCCTGGGTGCGCTCTCTTTCTTTCCCTCTAGTTCAGGGCTCATTCTTCCTCTGACCCTCCCTGCCCAGGTTGGATCCACGCAGTGTACACGCCTGTGGACTCTCTGGTGTTTGGCGGGAACATCCTGCACAGCTTCAACGTGCCCATGCAGTTGCGGATCTACGAGATCGAGGACAGAACCCGGGTAAGGGGGCACCTTCTTTACTATCTCAAGGCCTCTGAGGTTCCTTTCTCCCTCCTGTTCCCTATTCCCAAGCCCCCCCCCCACTACCCCTGCTTTCTTCTGCTGAGAGCTGGGGGAGGGGGTCTCCACAAGAGCCCCTCCCCCAAGCCCTCTGTGTTTCTGTTTACCTCTGGGCTGAAGACAGCCAAAACCTTCCATGGAAAAGTCTTGTGTTATGGTGTACTTCCGTAATCCCAGTGGGAGATGTAGGCAGGAGGGTTAGGATTGGAGCCAGCTTGAGCTACACTGTCTCAAAATCCATGAATAACGGAGTGAGGGAATAAACCAAGGAAAAATCCCATGGAAAAGAAAGTATCCAAGTAACTGTATCCTGAGAAAATCCCACGTCCAGTCAGGAGCCTGAATCTTTCTCCTCTTTGCAATCAGGGCAATAGAAAGTTGTATGGGTTTAAGGGTTCTTGTTCCTGTTGCTAATGTTTGCACGGGGGTGGAGACCTTGGACAGAGGCCCAGCCTGGTCCAAGGTCAGGTCTCTGAATTCCCCCGGGGGAGCTACAGTCTGATATAGAGGAAGCCTGTGTGTCCAGTTCGTTTCAGTGTCCGCTGGGGGCTTCTCAAGCTCCCTGGTCTCAAGGGACCAAGGCTTCCGTGTGTCCTCCACAGTGAGAGCGCAGCTAATGGTTTCTCAGATACGAAGTGTCTTCCTCTCCGTGATCCAGAACAAGGACTCTACAAGATTCCCCTGAATATCTTTGCTGGTTGGGACTTTACCACCCTTTGTCATACTGTGGCTTGACCACGCGTCCACATGTATCTGACAGGTCCACAGGTCAGAAACTGAAGCCCTGGGGCAAAGAGGACCTATTTCTTTGCTCTCTCTCTCTTTTTCTCTAATGTGAATATTTAAATATTTCTTTTCATTGAGATATAATTCACATACTTTAAGACTCCCCATTTGAAGTATACAGTTGACCACTGATTCCAACATATTTTCATTTCCCCCTCCCAAGAAACACCATACTCATTAGCAGCCACTGCCCCCTCCCTTTCTCCAACCCCGGAAGCCCCTCATCTACCCTCTGTCTCTGAGTTGCCTATTCTGGACATAGTATATAAATGGCATCCCACACCAAGTAGTCTTTAATCCCTGGGTTCTTTCATTTAGCATGTTGTAGTATGTGTCAGTGTATCATTTCTTCTTATGACTGAATAGAGCCCTGTTGTGTGAGAAGACTGGATGCCCTTTCTTCTTAGGATTTGCTTCAGAGATGACTCTGGGGCCCCTGCAGAGGTGTTGATGTGTTGAACACTAAAAGAACACCTGACGCTGCTCTGGATCCAATATATCTTTTCCATCTTGTTTTTAGGTCTGGGTTTTCTTGTTATCACACACCTGAATAAAAGCCTGGGAACTTGGGTGGTAATGGAGTATTGCCTTCATTTCCAGCGGGTGGATTTGCTGTCTGCAATGCCCAGTCTCTAAAGACCTGGGTCTAGGCCAGGATCCTGTGTAGACCCTGAAGTTCTCCCCTCCCTCCTTTTCTGCCCCCCTCCCCCTTTTATTGTCCTTATGGTCTAAAAAGGCCATCTTACCCTGGGTCTGACGCACCGTGCCCCAAGCTGATCAAGAGGGAAAAGGCACCGTTCGAACACAAATGGCCAATCACCTTAGTCTGAATCAAATGCTGTCTGGGCCCGGGCCAAGTGTTCTTTGGCTGGCTCTGAAGAACAGTCAGTCTGTTGTTAGTGGACCGGCAGGTGCGGATGGAGACCAAGCACTCCGGAGGACGGGATCAACCTAGACTTTCCAGGCGGTTCCTGAAAGCCACAGTCTGACTGGGGTGTCTAAAGGCTTTGACAACTTGCTGGGCAGCTGTCCCCTCCAATGGGAATCTGCTTCTCCCCGACTCTCCTTCCCAGCCGTTCTGTGGGAGCCCAGCTCCCCTCCCCCCACTGGTATCACTCAAGGCAGGCTGCAGGGTAACGGAGGGACCCCGGGCTGATGCCATGAAGTATTTTACCATATCAGGATGCATGTCAAGGCCCCTCCCCCAAGGCCCCTTGTTCCTGTTCTCCGAGTGGGCATCCATCTGGCTTCCTGGAGCAGGTTGCTGGCTGGGGGAGGGGAGTGTTGGGGGGGGCAGACTAGGCTTGGAGCAACAGCAGGCTCTTTAATCTGCTTTGATTTCTGGTCTTCGGAGAGGGGCTTCGCTACGGGCTGGATTGTTTATGTTTTAAGAGCCAAAGCAGACAAAAGGAGAGAATCTTGAAAGCCAGATAAAATGGCAAGACGCCTTGTCAGCCTGCTACAGCTTCATTCTTTGCGCCCCTTAAGAAGGTTATGGCCATTTAAAAATAGTTGCCATCCTCCCTCCCCCCCCAAAAAAAACCAACATGGCTTTGCAGAAGAAACTGTCCAGTGTGTGACCCCTTCAGCGTGGATTTGACTTAGAAAAGGAATTTGTCTTGATGACTCACGGGGCATCCAGACTAGGGACCCCAAGATTCTCTCAGGTTTAAGAAGCATTTTATTTTGCTATGGGCTAGTTGGTAATGCAACTTGCAATGTCACAGCCAATAAGATAGTAGGAACAGGTCCTAGCAAGCCTTTGGAGACTGTTTTCCTGAAGTCTCCCTGGCTCTGCAGATAACAATGGTGATGGGGGGATGGGAGGCGACGGACACCAGAGCGGCTGGCTTTGTGCTTCTTTGAAGATTATATCACAACAATCACGACATGATTTTTACTCCAGTTAGGCTAATAAGGATAGGAATGGTCCAAATGATCACTCGTCAAACTGCTGTCTTTCTTACGCTTATCTTTTTTTTTTTTTTTCCTTAATGGCTCTAGTGAAAGCAGCTTTCTCAGAAAAGGTAATGCCGGCACCCCCATCCCGAGCCTCCTTGCAGCCAGTTACCTGTTTGGAAAGTGGATAATACACCTTTGCTCTCCCTTTCTCCCTGCCATTGGGTTTTTATTTTTCCCCCCATTGATTTTTTTTTTCCAGGAGAAAAGAAAAAAAAAAAAAACTTGAATACACTTCCCTCCCACCCTTGTATTTTCCTTTTTCAGTTTCTTGAGATTTGGGGATGCTAGGTGCACCTAAGACACCCTCAGCTCTCTTCCAAAGGCCACTGCGGTTCTTGGTTGACTTGGGCCTCTGAGGAAGAGTTTGGGCCAGGTGCCACTCACATAGGCCTCTGAGTTCAAATCAAAACCTCTAGAACTGCTGTTGCCCAGCTGTCCGCTGATCTGGGAACAGGACTTGCGTTCTGTTTGCCCTGCCTTTCCTTTTGCATGGAGGTCACTTAGCAGCTCAATTTGATGAGGCTCCAAGTTTGTCTCCAAATAATGTTAAGAATCGTGTGTTTAATATTCCAGGCATATGGCTGAAACCTTTCGAAGGGGAAGGGTGGAAGGCGACAACCCATTTATAAGTCAAAAAAAATTTTTTTGAAAAATTTTGTTTCCTATAGACTTCTCTTGGAAAAAAAAAAACTAAAAAAAAAAAATTAAAAACCAAATTGAATTCCTTCATCAGCTGGTTTCCCTTGGGTTCAGCGGCAAAGAGGGAAGATTTTCCTTCCTCTCCTGAACACAGCCCCCCGCATTCCAATTTCTTCCCCTAATCCAGAAGGATTGTCAGGTAACACAGTGCCCATCAGTGGCACAGTTGAGTGGTTGTCTAAAATTTTGAAAAGTCAAAATGAACTTAAAAGTCCCACCAGTCGTCCATTGTTGGGAAATGTGAGTGAGGGTCAGTTTTCCTCAACTTGCATTACATTTCAGGGATTGGCAATTATTCCAAAATTCTCTTGGTCCTTGCTCTGGAATAGAGGTGGGGTTGAGATTACCCCCCACACACAAAAAAAAACCTTTTGCACAAGAGATCAAGGTGGGCTTCACACTCAAGAGCTCCTGTCTTTGTAAACTCCAGGGGCTGCAGATCCAGTAACTGGGGGGGAAAAAAAATCACACTATCCCAGTAGTGAAACTGAACTTCTTTGAAAGTAGCTGGAGCCAAGGAAAACGCTAGATTATGATCCCACCTCCGTGCATTTCTCCAAGGAGCTAAAAAGCATGTGGCGACCATGGTCTCATTTCCTACGCACATCATCCGCCAAAGACAGGCAGGTCAAATGGACTCAGTACACAAGAAAGAAGAAGTGAGGCCCTGAAAGTGGGAAAAGGGACCTTCACTTGTAAAACAAATTAGCGTGAAGTGGATGGGACTTTCCCATCTGGGCATGTAGAGGCTACCAGGGAAATATGTGTTAGGTGTTTAAAGTCTTGGGTCTGGTTATACTTGTCTTTGTCCTAAAGGTACCAGGCAGAGCCGTGGCAGCTGGGAGAATGGGGGATGCTTGCTGTAAGTGTTTCTGAAAGGTGGGCCAAGGTAACAGTGCGAGGGGAGGGGTTTGCGGCCCTCACTGACACACCCTTGGCAATAGGAAAGTGTAGCCCAACATGTGGATGTGTGAGAGGGTCCCATCCTGGAAGATGGGGTCATCCTACCACATCCTCACTGTTTGCTTGCCCACATAGGATGCAGCTTCTAGAAGGTTCCTCCATGTCGAAGCCATCGGCGATGCTGGTCCTTCCCATCTTTCACTGACCATTCCTCTCCATAGACCCTGTCAGAGGGTTCCTGACCATTTTCATAGTTCTTAAATGCTCGACCTACCTCCACTTTTGCTCCCTTCTTGTAAGAAATAGCTGAAGGCGAAGCTCCATTTAGACTCTGCTTCCCTGTATCCACTGGGATGTCTCACTTTGATTGCATTGAGGACTTGTGTTCTGGGGAGCCATGGTGGAAATATAGGCAGGTAGCACAGGAGATAGATGCTTCTGAGGTTGTGTTCCTGGATGGGGGTGACATTACCCCCCATCCTGACTGGTCCTCTCGTTCTGGCTGTCCTCCCTTGGTTCGTGACTTCCATAGCCTATCTGCTGATGGGTAAGGACTGAGGTGGTTGGACTTCTGCTTTGCAAGAGGATGGGAGGGAAATCAAAGTCTGTATAAGAATATTCTAGAATAAAGAATCTGTGTCTCCCACAACACTGGTAGCAGGTCAGAAGAGTTCTCTGTTTTTTCTGTGTCTCACAGAAGCACAAGGTGGGTCCTTGCCACTTTCCAGGGTGGGTAGCTCAGGTACCAATGAAGTGGCCTCTTCTCTGCCTCATCCATGCATGCCGCTGGCACCTCCCCTTCCAGCACCTCCCGCCTTGCCTCCCCGCCAAGTGACGATTGCCATTTTTCCCTTCTGCCATTTGTGTTCTTGCTGAGATGATGGGCGTCTCCCACCCTACATCCTTCCCGCCATCCCCGGAAACTGACCACTGCCTGCCTGGTTTTTACTTTCAGGTTCAGTCCAAGTTCCGCTACCCTTTCTACTATGAGATGTGCTGGTATGTTTTGGAGAGATACGTGTACTGCGTGACCCAGCGCTCCTACCTCACTCAGGAGTACCAGAGAGAATCGATGCTTATTGGTGAGTGGTCTGCCCACAGCCCGGAGTTCCGCTGCTCACCTAGGACTTTTATTTTTCCTTTTCCATGCCACACAGAGCAGTGTCAAGTGACTTGTTTCAATAACATCTTCAGGTCGTTTGTTCTTTCACGGAATTCTCAATCGTAGCTTACACCATTGCAGTCATTCACATCTTCCGTAAAGTCTTCCGTGTGATTTCTCATGCCTTCCATTCTGAGGTTTAAATGTCGCAGGAAGAGCTCGGAAATGTTTCTCAGGTCCCCAAAGTAGATTATTTTTTAGCCATGTCTCCTAGCACATTCCCTCAGGGGGCTTCTGACATCTGTGCGTTGGGGTTCTTGGGGCTCACTGGGTGGAGGCTAGCCAGGTGTGAGTGCAGAGTGGCCCTGTGGGATTCGGCCAGGACTTTCCGTAGCAATCCTGCAGATAGTCCTGAGTCCAAGGATTGCTTTGAGGGCTTGGCAGTATCTTAGCATCTCCTCAAGGGAAGCCATGCTAGCTTTCCACCCGGGATGCAGAAACCAAGGGGGACCTTGTGACCCCCGCCCCAAAGAATCACAGTTGTTATCGGCATGGTTGTTAAGACAGAACCATTCCAAGAAACCAAAAACCTCTGTGGGTACCAGCTCATTTTCACTCTAGCATCCAGAGGCTGTGTTTTTATAGACACGGGAGCAGATTCATCACGTGAAATCAGTTCCCACAACCCAGACCAGCTTTGTGCCAGAAGGAGGGGTGTCCTAGGCAGTATTAAGTCAGGCTTGGAGGAACAGGGGGGCTCTGATAGAGGCAGAGAGCGTGTTTATAGCCTTAGCCACAGTGCTCTGCCCTGCTGTGGATGCTTAAACAGACACCACTGCCGCCCGGCCGCGCCTGTCCTCGAATGTTGAGAACGCATCATGGCTGAATCTGAAGTTGATCTGGCAGTGACCGTGGCTCTAACCAGTGATGTGTAGGAAGCATGTGTTCTTCCCCTCCGTGCCCCTGAGCTGGTAGAGCAGAGACATTTGTCCCAATGTTGTTTGTTGAGTCACTGTGTGTTTGCAGGAGACAGAAGCATGAGCTCATTCTTCTTCAGAGTGTGTGCAGTGTCCCAGGCTAGCGTCACATTCTTATCCCTCTTGCTTCCACTTCGCCAGTGCTGTTAATTCAGACACTGCCTCTGTTCCCAGTTTATGTAGTACTGTGGATTGAACCTAGGGCCGCCTACATGTTAGGTAAGCACTCTACCCATTGAGTCATACCCCATCTGATGCCCACATTTTTTAAAAAAAAATTCCTTTGTCATTGTTTAGCCTTTGATACTCCTGGTGTGTCTGCCAAAGGAAAGAGAAGAGGGTGTTTCGGGAGCTATCCTTGTTTGTTGAATGCTACTTGCATGCCAGGATCTAGGTTTGGGGGTTCATGCCCAAGCTTCCAGAGAAAATATTCTTTACCCTCCTCCACCCCTAATCTGGAGAGCTAGAGACCAAACCCTGGCCTTGAAAGTGCTAGGTGTCTACCATCATGATGTGTCCCAACTTAAAAGTTCTATTGGGGGCCAGTAAGATGCATCAGTGGGTTAAAAAAAAAGAATAAAGCTCTATTCCGATTGCACAAAGTTGTTCTCTGAACCCCCACACATGTGTTGTGATATGCCCACCTCCCAGCCCCGCCTTCCACTAATTGCAAAAAAAACTGTATTGCAATGTAGTTCACATGCCATTTTACTAGCGCCCACCCATTTAGAGTTGATAACTCTAGCCAGGGATAGTGGTTCATGCCTGTAATCACAGTACTTGGAAAGCTGCGAAGAAGGAGGGTCTTTTCAAGTTCTAGGCTGATCTGGTCTACACAGTAAGCTCTATACCAATTAGATCTAATCTAGCGAGATTCTTCTTCCACCCACTCCACATACAAAGAAATGGATAATCTGGTGGTTCTGAAAAGTCTGTTTTTAGGTGTGTTCGATCAGTAGCACCACTTTTAGAATACATCCATTGTTCAAATGAAACCTGTACCCCTAAACTAGCATCTCATCTTCTTACTCTCCAGAGCTAGGCAACTACCAATCTACTTTCTGTCTCTAAAGACTCCTCTCCCACTGAGGATATTTCATATGAATGGAAATTGTGTGTGTGCGTGTGTGTGTGCGTGTGTGTGTGTGTGTACACTGTGGAGGATCAAGAGTGACTTCAGGAACCATCCTAGATTGCTTCTACTTCTTTTTGCTTTGCTCTGGAATTTCCTAGACTTCGCCTTCCAGAGCCGTTTCCTCCATTTCTGATTGTAAAGCAGAGTCTTAACCCTTGAGCCATCTTTCTAGCTCCATGAATGTAATTCTAAATGTATAGTGTTTTGCCTGACTTATTTTAAAGTTTATTTTAGTGTGTGTCTATAGGTGTGTGTGTGCTACTGTGCACATATGGAAGTCAGAGGATAACTTTCAGGAGTTGGCTCTCGCCTTCTATCTTATTGAGGCAGGAGATCTTGTTTCTGCAGTACCGAGGCCAAGAGCTTCTGGAAGATTCTACTGCTTGTGCAGCTCATCTCTCATAAGGGGCTTCCTCAGATTATATATGCTTATACTACTGTGAGCAGCTTTTTATGTGGTTCTAGGGATAAAACTCAAGTCACTAGACTCAGGTGGCACGTGTTTTTAACTACCAGGATGTCTTGCCCACTTCTGATTTTGTACATAAAGTGTTAGGCATATCTGGAGTGGGTGAAGTAACCTGAGTGGGTGCATGGGCTAGGAAAAGCAGGGCTGTGATTTGAACCTGTGCACAGCTTTCCATAGGGTAGCTGGTCTTTTGCCCTCTGCGGGAAGGAGATGTGGTAAATGGAGTCCATGGAGCTCTTAGCAGGGGATAGGTGGTCGTCACTGTGTCTTGTGATCTCCTCTTGTCGCAGATGCCCCAAGAAAAGCCAGTGTAGACGGTTTCTCATCCGATTCCTGGCTGGATATGGAGGAGGGGTGCTGCGAGCAGCAGCCCCAGGAGGAAGAGGAGGAGGAGGAAGAGGAGGAGGAGAGAGATGGTACAGATAAGGCATCCAAGCCATCCACCGATGGCTCCAGCTCACCCACCAGCACCCCCTCCGAGGAACAGGAGAACTCTGGGAAGAAGCCCAAAGCCCCCGCCATGCGCTTCCTCAAAAGGACTTTGTCCAACGAGTCTGAGGACAGCGTGAAGTCCACAACGGTGCCCATGGACTACCCCAAGACGCCCACGGGCTCCCCGCTCACCGAGGTCTCATCTAAGTGGACCCACCTGACCGAGTTTGAGTTGAAGGGTCTGAAGGCTCTAGTGGAGAAGCTGGAATCCCTCCCGGAGAACAAGAAGTGTGTTCCCGAGGGCATCGAGGACCCCCAGGCCCTCCTGGAGGGCGTGAAGGTTGGTAGTGGGCAGGGCTGGCTTGGGAGGGTCTGCTCAGATGCCAGGAGCTGGGCAGTGTCCAGGCGGGACCACCATTAGGTGCTGCAGAGGGTCCTCTGGTAGAGGTTGGCCCTGCGGGACAGTCTGTTTCGCTGCGGGCACTTGGAATTCCCAGGCTTCGCTGCAGGTTTTGTGTGTGCCGCTCCAAGTACTGGTGTTGGGGTTCAGCGGAGAGCATTCTGCTTCCTGGTGGGGAGACGCGCCGTTCTGCACTGATTCCCAAGAACAGGCTTCTGTATCTTGCAGGGCCTTTGAGTGTGAATGCAGTGCTGCTGCCTAAGGAGAGGCTGCTGTTATCTGCGTGTAACTGAGAGGGGAATGGGGCTGAGAGAGATCTGAGAGGTCACAGGGGAGGCAGGTCCAGGCGAGATGCTGGGCACCCCCTGGACACCCACTGCCCAGAACTGCCCCCCTGCAGCGTTGCTAAGGATGTGGTTTGAGGCCAGCCATGGACTTTCTGTTCCTATGCTGGGGGCCGGTGAAGCAGCTGCTTGGCGGGGTTGGAACCTGGACTTAGGTTTCTTTTTCAGAAATTGATAGTTATTAAGGTGTCTTGCCCCCAAGGGAGTGTGAGTAGGATTGGGAGGGGAGAGCTAACCTGGGGTCCGCATCAGGTAGCTTGACAAGTACCACCAGTAGAGGGAGCCATTGGACCAAACCACTAATCCCTGTGCAATCAGTTATTTTACTTTATTTTTTGTGATACTGGGGTTGGAATCCAGGGTGTCATGCACGCGAAGGAGACACCCTACCATGAGCTGCCCCCCAGCCCTTATGCTTCCCCTTAAATAGCCGATCTGGTCTCTATAATCTGGTCCCCTCAGATAATATGACATTAAAAACATAAAACTTAGCAGGAAGTGGTCAGGCAAAAGAAGTTCTTGTAAGGTGGGCACGATTGAACTTTCTGTGTGCACCTGAGAAGGCCCAAGGATGACCTCGGGAATCATCCTGGATTGTTCTACCTCCTTATTGCTTTGCTTTGGGGTTTCCCAGGCTCTGCCTCCCAGGGTCTGATGTGCAGGCTGCTGCTGTTTCCCCCTGGCATTTTTACATGTGACCTGGGATTGGAACTCAGGTCCTACTGCTTGCAAGGCAGAATCTTAACCCCCTCTGTAGCCCGGTGGGATTATTTTTGAGAAATGACGATGTAAGAACACAGTGAGGAACAGAAGAGAGAGAGAGAGAGAGAACCAGGCTGTCTTGGCCAGCCCCCCCCCATTTCAGACTTTTCTCTTCGCCAGCCCACCCACTCCCCATTTCCCCACCTCATCCTGTCTTCAGGGTAACAGTTGCTCTCTTCATTGGTGTTCTGGGACTGACTTCACAAAATACCACCAAAAGTCCATCCTTCATGGTTCTGAAAACCACAAAGCTAAAATCAAGTTTTCTGTAGCATCAGCCCCTCTCCCAAGGTGGTAGGGGGGGACAACCATCATTGGCTTCTCCCACTCCTGGTAGCCACTACCAGCCCTTAGAGGTCTTTGGCTGTAGCTGGGATACCCCCATCTCTATCTATAGTTGTTGGTCACTGACACTACTCTTTGGATTCAGACCCAGCCTAATCCCGAAAGACTCATCTCGACTTGATTAAATCAAGACGGCACTGGAGTGACATTCTGAGTCTCTTCTGTGTGTGTGAACTTTAGCAGAGGGTTCTGATTGGCACTGAGTTGTGGGAGGAAGTAATTGACAGTGATGTGGGATTCCCCTTGCGGGTCGTCCTACCTAGAAACATCTTTGAACTAGAACTCAGAGCACTGCGGCTCGATGGAGGGCAATGTGGCTCTTTAGGGACCAGTCGACCTCTCAAATTGGTGACTAGAAAACAATCACACGCCTGATTGTTGGTCTATGAGGGCAAAGATTGCGGGTGGATCACTTGGTCTGATGTCTCTTGGCAAGGTGACTCTGAAACTGCTTCTGTGAGCAAGTGAAGTGCAAGCCTAACTGCCATTAACCGAAGTAATGCTGTATATTTGCCCTTCTTACCATGATCCCAAGCTCCTCTGGCTGCCATAGTGTCTGCATGTGTGGAAATGCCAGCTCACTGCCAACAGCGACCTCTCTTCATTGCATGAAATTATGGGGCTGCATAGAATTATGGAAGTGGAAGATACAGGAGTCATGTTTTCTTGTTTTGAAGCTTCTCTCTCTCTCCTCTCCCTCTCTCTCTTCTCTCTTTCTCTCTCCCTCTCTTCCTCTCTCTCTCTTCTCTCTTTCTCTCTCCCTCTCTCCCTCTCTCTGTCTCTGACTCAGATTGGATTCTCTGTGCTATTATTTAGCTGAACGTCTGTGGACCACAGTAAAATAGGACTAGGCACAATCATCTGTCATGTTCAATGCATGCAAATCCTCAGGAGGGTTTTTAGATGCTCCGTAAATAGAGCTGATACTGTTTTCTTCATTACTTCAGACACCCCGGAGTAAAAACAGGCCGGCTTTAGATCAGGTGTGAGAACTTATGAACTCATGATGCAGAGGGTATACAGATCTCTCTTGGGAATCTTCAAGTTCTCTACCCTGAAACCTGCATGATTCTGACCCCCCCCCCACACACACAGATAACCATTGGATTCAGTACCTACATTGCATTCTGCAAAGACTTTTTCCCCATTCAAAGGTTCTGGAGATTAGAGTTCGAATGTCACAGTCTAGACGGCCACAGATGGGCTTTTACAGGCATAGATAATTGGACTAGGCTGGAGAAGGTGGGGGGTGGGGGAGGCGTCTAGTGATCCAAGTGCACAGAGCTCCCTCAGGACTTGCTCGGTCCCCCAGAGCAGCAGATGCCCTCATGTTACCCACAGTTGGTGGTGGTTTCCCCATGCCTGCCTTTCCTTGTTGCCATGGTTATTAACACCTCACTGTCCAGAAAGCAAAGGAACCCAAATCCATTGTGTAACTAATGAAGTTCTTGAGAGAAGTTGGCAGGAGGAGGATCTAAAGATCCAGGCAGCCTTGGTCTGCGGAGTCTCTTGGTAAGTCACAGTGGAGAGAGAATGTGTAAGTTCATATAGAGCCTAAGGCAGTCAGTGAAATGATTCCCTCCAGCACAATTTATTTCTTAGGGATAAAAATATACCATTAGGCAAAAAAAAAAAAAAAATCTTGGTTGGAGAGATGGCTCAGGGATTAAGACTCTGCCTCAAAAGCAGAAGGTCCTGAGTTCAGATCCTAGGTCCTATGTAAAAACACCAGGTGGACATGGTGATGGTCTATATTTCTGGTCCTGGTGGGTGGAGCCTGTAAGCAAAGTAAGAAGGAGGTAGAAACAATCCAGGATAGTTCCCAAAGTCACCCTTGGTCCTCCACGGAGACATACATATACACACACAAATAAATAAATAAAGTTTTTTTTTGTTTTTTTTTTTTAAATCTGCCACTTGGCTTTTTACAGTGAAAATGTAAAGCTTCCTGGACGGTCAGAGCCTAGCGCCCCCCCTGGTGGTCACATACGGTCACATGCACATAGGAGTCCTTCGTTTCTGGTGGTATTGAATTCTAAGACATAGGGACACTTGGGAAAACGTTAAAATATACTGTTTAGTTAAACAAGTGTGACGTCACAAACTTGTAGTCCCAGCAGATGGGGGTAGAAGCGGGAGGATCAGGAGTTCAAGGCCATCCCTGGCTACATTGCAGATTCGAGGCCAGACAGAGGTTTTAAGACTCTGTCTTTAAAGAGAGGCCATACAATAGCAAAGCATGAGAGAAAAAAAAAAAAATCACAGAGTGAAAGGATAGAAAGATGGCTCCGGGGTTAAGAGTCTGCTTCCCAGGCAGAAGGTCATGAGTTCCAATCCTAGATCCCATGTAGAACACCAAGTGGAAACAGCACAGTGAGTAATAACTACTTTTATTAGATGCTTTAGCTTTACATTGTGTTGGACTCTCTAAGTGATCCAGAGATGATTTCAGATAGGAGGTACAGGTTATTTTTTATGAGGAGTTGAGCATCTTAGGATTTGGTGTCCCTGGAGGAAAATTGTATTTCTTCTTTACTTTTTAACTATTATTGCATGTGTATGATATCGCACTGTGTGTGCCTCTGAAGACTCAAGGATAATTTAGGGAGTCATCCTGAGTTGCCCTACCTTCTTTTTGCTTTGCTCTTGTTTCCCAGGCTCTCCCTTCCAGGGTCAGAAGTACAGGCCACCGCCATTTCCACCTGGAGTTTCTGTGTGAGATATGGGAATTGAACTCAGGTCATTTTGTTTTTGAGGTAGAGGCTTAAGTCCCGAGCCATCTCTCCAGCCCAACCTTAGCAGTTTTGTGGAGTGCTAGTTACTTTGTAGCACATTCTTCTTTTGCGGTTTGGCTTTCTTTTAATTTTTACTTACTGGAAGCTTCTAGGTTAGTCATCATGCTAGACTTGGGAATATAGCAGCGTGTCTGTTACTTTCTTGTTGCTATGGCAAAATACCCAACAGAGGCAACTTAAAGGAAAGGATTTATTCTGGTTCATGGTTTCAACAACTAGCAGTCCACTGTGGTGACCACAGCTTCTGGTTTAACATATGACATTTTGGCAGCAGCCAGGATGCAGAGAGAGCTAAAACAGGAATTCGTGCCTGCCCATAACTCTGAAGTCCCGCCCCTATGTTCCTATATCCTTGTATTTGCTTTTTAGACCCCAATGTTTGAAAGATTCCACAGTCTCCCACAACAGCACCACCAATTGGGGAGGAAGTGCTGTGTGGGGCATGTCACATTTAAACCAAGACAGTTTATAAATAGGATTTCCATATCATTTATATTAACTGCAGAATTTAGAAAGCAGTTTGCGTCAGGAAAGGGATTTGAACCCAGACAGTCAGATCTACCCTTTGCTGTTTATTGCCTCCTGTGGGGACCTAGATTTCAACTTTGTTTTGAGGTAATAAGCATATCTAGGGGGTGGAGAGATGGCTCAGGGGTTAAGACTCTATCTCACAAGCAGAAGGTCCTGAGTTCGGATCCCAGGTCCTACATTAAAATACCAGGTGGAAACTGCAGCAGCCCACACTTCTGGCCCTGGTGGGCAGAGCCTGGGAAATCCCAGAGCAAAGCAAGAAGGAGGTAGAAAAAATCCAGGATGATTCCTGAAGTCTGAAATCACCCTTGGTCTTACACACACACACACACACACACATACACACACACACACACACACACACACACAATTAGTCAATCAATATGTCTTTAAAAAAAAACAGGCAACCAAATGATGAGCAAGAAGACAGGACAATAAGTAGAGTAATTTAGAAGTGGACTGCAGGTCTGTCAGGTGAAGTGGCTTAGGAAAAGTGCATTAAAATAATCTTCCCCTACATTTCTCTTCCGTCTTCTGTCTGTTCTTCCTGTTGAGTGCTCCCGTGTGATTGGCTGTGTTCTTAAGTGTTGCTGAGAGAATGCTTTTAGCCAATGCTAAAATGCTGGCAAAACATCAGCTGTGTTGGACGTACTAGGCTGGAGTCTCCCTCAAGTGCCTTCTTCGTGAGCAAGCAGAAGCGTCCCTCAGGGTGATTCGGACTCTACCAGGGTCTGGCTTTATGTGTGGCTACTTTCCAGGTGTAAGACTGGAAATAATACTGAATTAATTATCTACTACTGAATTATCTACTGAATTATCCCTAATTGTCAGCGGGGGTGATCAACGTCTTAGAAAGAGGCTCAAGAGCTATAGATGTTCCCTCACTCGAGGGAAGACAGAACCCTTGGACTTTGCTCTGTAACACAGACTTTCCACTCAAGAACTGCCCCTTCCATGGCTGCACCCACAGGATGCATGAAGAAAAGCAAAGTGAAAAGCACATTATAGACCCTGGCCTATCCTGAGCCTTGATAGTGAATTTTTGGAGTGTTATGAAAATACTCTCTTCCTTTCTTCATGTGTGTGTATAGATGTTTGCATGCGCAGGCACTTGTGATTGCAGGTGTGTGTGCACGTGTGTGCGTAGGTGCAGAGGCTCCAGGTTGATATCAGATTTTCACTCTCCCCATTATTCATTGAGGCATAGTCTCTCGATTGAACCCAGAGGTGGCTAATGTAGCCAGTCTAATTAGCCAATTGCTCCAGAGGTCCCCTGTCTCTTGAACTATCGAGTCTCCTGCTTTGCCCTTCCAAGTGCTGGGGTTACACATATGTGCTATCATATCTGGTGGTTTTAAAAAAGCCCTGTGTCTTTGAGTATACAGTTGCATTTGTGAGCATTAAAGGTTCTGGGCTGCTAACGACCACCTACTCCAGGGTGAGACCATTATAGTGAGAGTCCGAGATGCTGTGGATAAGTGTCCTAAGCAGAAGCAGGAAGTCATACGTGTATGGAAGTGATGGAGAAACGTGGCTTGCTTGTTACGTACATTTTTGTGGGGCATGCCTATAATCCCAGCACTCCGGAGGCAGAGATAGAAGGGTCTCTGCAAGTTTAAGCAAACATGGTTCATATAGTAAATTCCAGGCCAGTCAAGAGATACAGAGCAAAACACCTGTCTCAGGACAAAACAACATCTTTGGAGAGAGAAATATTGTACATTTGGTAGTCCTGAGGCACCTTGGTTCCTTGGTTTGGTTCCCGTTGACTGATGGTTGATGTCAGACAGGCAGTGATTTTCACTATATTAGGTTTGCTGATTCTAGTGACCTACCCTTTACCGTGGGCTAACATGGCTCTTTTATCTGGCTGCAGAATGTCCTGAAGGAGCATGCGGAAGATGACCCCACGCTGGCCATCACTGGGGTCCCTGTGGTCAGCTGGCCAAAGAAGACTCCAAAGGTAAGATGCAGACCTGCCACAGCCGGGAGACCACTTCCCATGGGCTTTCACATGTCCTGCGGGAGAGGAGTCAGCAGCTGTTCAGTGGGGTTCCTGGGAGACAGCACCCTGATTAATGCGAATGATTTTAGTGATAATGTTCATTGAGTTTTTAAGCGATCTCTTTGCTAGCCTTGGGAACAGCCAACAGTGCCCCCTGGTGGTCGGCACCTGTTAACCATGAGCACTGTGGGGAGGTCCCGAGTCTCCTTTCATTCATCAATGCTCATTCTAAAGTCTACTCCGGACGTGGGGCAGTGGGTCATTGGCAAAGTCTGAGGGTCTGAGCTTATATCCCCAGTACCTATGTAAGAGCCAATGAAGCAGCGTGTGTGTCTGTAACCCCTGCACGGGGGGAGGTTCACTGATTAGCTAGTCTAACCAAAATGGCAAGCTGCAGATTCCCTGAGAGATGCTGCCTTGAAAGATGGGGTGGGGAGTGGCAGGGGGAAACTGTATGTCGATGCCTGGCCTCCGTACGTACATGCATGCATGGATGAGTACATGTGCACACGCATGCATATATAGTACTGAGGAGGGGGGAAAAGGGTGGGGGCTGAAGATAAATAGCTCAGCGGTAGCATGTTTGCCTAGTGATGCATAATAACTCAGGCTCTGTCCCAGTTCTAAGGGGATATTGTCTAGCAAAGCAGGACAAAGACATCAGGAAGATTGACAGTAGGCCAGATGGGATGTCTCCCACTTAGGGTCCTGGTACTCTGGGAGCTTCAAGTTTGAGGCTAGCCAGGGACGTATCTAAAAAGTGACAACAGCAATAATAAGAGACTAATAATACTTACCAGGAACAACTTATTAGGAATTAGGAAGACCTTGAACTCCAGATCTTCCTGTCTCCATATTCAACTCATCCGTTTCTTCTCTTCCTCTTCCTCCTCCTCTTTCTTCTTCTTCTATTGTGTGGGTGTATCTCAGAGGGCACTGTGTGTCCCTGTGGATGACAAAGGGTCCTTCAGGAATCATCCTGGATTGCTTCTACCTCCTTTTTGCTTTGCTCTGCGGTATCCCAGGTTCCGCCCACCAGGGCCAGAAGTGCAAGCTGTGGTCCTTCCGCCTTATGTAGGACCTGGGATCTGAACTTCGGTATCTTCTGCTTGTGAGTCAGAGTTTTAACCTCTGAGCCATCTCTCATGCCCTCGCCTGTTTCTTTTTATCTTTTGAAATACGGCTACAAAAATAAATGCTAATTGGACATGGTAATGCATACCAATAAAGTCTAAGCACTTGGGAGTTGGAGGCAGTAGGAGCAACCTCAGCTACGCAGTAAGTTTGAGGCCAGCCTTGGATACATGAGACCCTGTCTCAAAGCAAAATAGAATAGGGCCTGACAATCTGAGTACAATTCCCAGAAGCCCATATGGTGGAAAGAGGAGAGAACTGACTTCTGAAAGTTGTCTCCTGACCTCTGCTCATGTAACGTGGCATGGATATGTGTACTTTTTCTAATGCTCTCAAATATATATATAAATACTTGTTGCAGTCTGCCTGCATAGTTGCTGATAAATGACCAGAACACAGCTTAAGGGAACAAGGAGTTTACTTTCTTATGATAGTCTGGTTACAGTTCACAGTCCAGCTTGACGGGAGAGCACACACCAACACCAGGGCCGAGGGAACTGGCACCATAACGGCTGAGAGATGGACAATCCTTACTTGCCAGACCAGCATGTCTGGCCAAGTGTACAGAAGGATGCCAACTCTCTCAACCAGCTCTCTCTGATTTATCCAGGACCTAATCCCACCCACTATGGGCTGGGTCTTCCCCAGCAGCTAGACAATCTCCTTCAGGTTTGCTCTGGGCTTAACTCAACCATCAACTCTCTACAACTGTGCCCAGAGCTCAAGACCCTCAAGAGTCAAGTTGACACCTGTGCTTAACTATGACACTCCACCCCTTGTCAACTTGACACAAAAACAATACACTTTTTAAACTGTAACCTTTCCTTGTCCCCACAGATGTTAAAATATAAATACATTCCATGGACAAATTTAAAATGTTCCCTCATTAAAACTTCAGTTCCAATATTTTAAAAGTTCAAAGTTTCTTCAAAATAAATTAAATACTTTAAAACAGATAAAACATTAAAACAGAAGGATCTTAAAACAATAAGAAAACATTAAAAAGATCAAAGTCCAGCAAATCACCACATCCTGTACTTCAGTGTCCATCTTCTGCTGCTCATCACGTAGTCAAGGCGGCTAAGATTCGAGGCATTCCCAGTCCCCGTTTGCAGCTCGAAGTTGTAAGAGCAGAGTTCCTCTGAACCAGGCTGAATCTCTACTCGCAGTTGTCCTCAGCAGCAGTCCCACAGTTCTGGCATCTCAAACACAACTCTGGGTTCTCCTCTGCAGCTTTAAGCTTCACCATCTCTCGCAGGAACTCTACGCCTGCCACTCGGTGCCAAGCTTTTGCTGCTCTCCATGAACCCCTCAGTAGTTTGCCCAAACCAGTATCATCTGAGGGACGCTGCCAGATTCTGAAGCGAGGTTAAAACATAGCTTAGTCCACTGGAGCCACAGCTACACCAACTTCAACGTGCTGACGCTGGAAAAGCCTCTCTTTTAGGCAACCAAACTTGCAAAGGGCAAGAAACAGCTTTAACTTGGGCTTTCGCCCCTGAAGGAAATTGAGTTTCCAAACCAGGAACTTGCCATACGGTTGTTTTCACGTCTTCCACCGTCTCAGCGCAAGTCACTAGGTTTTCCTTCACTGATACTCATTTGTCCAACAGCAGCAGATATTCTGCTGCCTGCCCTTTGCACATCCAAACCTTCAAGGCTGCCAATACAGCTCTCCTCTGTCAAGCAAACCAGTCCATCAGTTTTACCAAAGTCCTTGTTCACCCCCTCAGAAACTGGGCCCAAACAATTCATTATGCTCTCAGCATTGCAGTTTTCCAAATGGCCCACCAAACTCTGCAGAACGGTATTGGTAATCCACAAAGTCAAAATCTTCAAACATTTCAAACTTTGTCCAGCGAAACCGTTCAAAAGCCATAGAGTCCACATAGTCAGATTTATCAGCAACACCCCACTTCCTGGGTACCAATTTCTGTATTAGTTAGGGTTCTCTAGAGTCACAGAATTTACAGAACGAATATATATATATATATATATATATATATATATATATATATATATATATATGAAATTTATTGAGTTGGCTTACAGATATGGCTGAGGTAGTCCAGCGAAGGCTGTCAGTAGCCGAGGTAGTTCCAACGATGGCTGCCAACAGCTAGTTGCTCAGTTCGGTAGTCAAGTAGGTGCTGGCTGAAGGCTGGAGAACTCCTGGAGTCTTGGAAGGTCGAAGGAACAGGGCGGCCGGAAGGAAGAACGATTCCTAGCACAGCTGCAAGAAGGCATCTGTTCTCCTTGGTGGCTCCTTTTTATATGATGCAGTACTGGGAGGATCCTTTGAGAGCTTTGGAGGTCCTAATGGGATCTAGGGTGGGTATCCTTCAAGTAGTCTCAGTTGATCCTTTCCAGACGTGGTCTCAGCCCAGCTTAGTTAATACCGGGTGTGTCAAGTTGACATCCAGGCTTAACTATCACAATACTAAAAAAATAAAAAATAAAAAAGAGAACGTGGCTCAGTGGTAGAACCCTGGAAGCTTTGTACTGGGGGGGAATGTCAAAAGTGCATCTGTGGTTTACTTGATAGTTTTGTTGGATAGTGCTGTTCTAGATGATTCTTTTCCACTCTGGGATCTATTTCTAAGTGCGGAATTGCTTGGGGGAAGGCTTGAATTTTTTGTCTCTTTTTTTTTTCTTTTTTTTTAAAGAATTTTTTTTTTATTTATTCAACTGTGCGCATGTGCGTGTGTGTGTGCGCGCGCGTGTGTGTGCCTGTGTGTGTGTGTCTGTGTGTGTGTGTGTGTGTATGTGTAGAACCACGGACGAATTCGCGAACCACCATGGACGCCTCCACCTCCTTCTGCCCCGGGATTCACAGGCTCCCCCCTACCAGGACCGGAAACGCAGGCCGCCCCCGCTTCCACCTGGCGTCTATACGTGGGATCTGGGATCCGAACTCAGGACCTTCCGCCTGCAAGGCGGAGGCTTAACCCCTGAGCCACCTCTCCAGCCCGAATTTTTTGTCTCTTGATGGGAAGTTGAGTGGAGCCAAAAAGGATTCAGCTCCTGCCCTTCCCCAGTTTGTAGAAGTGTGTGGGTGGTAGAGCCAACCTCAATCCCTGTCCAGTAAGACACTATGTTTATCAGTCTGCAAGCTCTTATGGACAATAATGTTCTGAAGCAGCCAACCTAGTGGCTCAGGATTGTGTGGCTCTAAACAGGTGTGGAAGGCTACTAGGTATTAGGGTCCATAGAACAGGGACTTTTGAAAAGTCAAACTTGGTACTTATTATCTCCTGTAGCCTCAGAAATAGTGGCGAGAGAGAGAGAGAGATTGAGAGAGATCAGGCTGCCCCCATGTTCTTGCTAAGACCCTAGCTCATCCCATGGGCTTTATAGATGCTTTTCCTCCATCCAAAGACCTTCACACAGCAGGATGGCTTCTGGGGACACAAGGCCTTAGCCACGACCTCGCTGTAGGGGATGGAATCAAACTTACTGATCAGTGCAATAGGCTGGGTGGACGTTAGAGCCTTAGGATGGAACTAGGTGTGAGGAGGAAGGAGGAGGTATTTGGCAATACTTCCAAGGTAGTGTTTTGTTTTTTCTTTCTAAATATTTTAATAACAAAACAGCTAGAAGCCAGACATGGTGATACATGGACTCCCGGCCCTTGCGAGGCTGAATCAGGAAGATCACTGTGAGTTTGAAGTCAGCCAGGGCTAGATAGCAGGACCCTCTCCCTCACGAAACCAGAAAGAATTGTGTGATTTGTGGGAAGGAGATTCTGTACCACCTAAAAGAAAATTTACCTACTCACTGCAGTGAGACGTGTCCTTACCAGACCTGCATAATGACTGACATGCTCTCCTGGACTATTGAGGAACTCAAGAGAGATAAGAACATACAGTGGAAACCTTAGGGACTAGAGCTGGAGGAGTGAAGGGAAATGCCCCTATCAGTAGGGTGACCCGAAGAGAGGCCATTTAGTATGTCACAGAGTCCTGAACCCCCACAAGAGTAGACAAGCCAGAGGGAACCCTGGGGTCCATAGAAACAGACAGGAAGGATAGTGGGAGGGAGGGGTAATAGAGGGAAGCAGGAATAAATGTGCTTGTAAAATTTAAGGGCTGGAGCAATGGCTCAGAGGTTAAGCCTCTGCCTCACAAGCAGAAATCCTGAGTTCTGATCCCAGGTCCCACATAAAAACACCAGGTTGGGGCTGGAGAGGTGGCTCAGGGGTTAAGCCTCTGCCTTGCAGGCGGAAGGTCCTGAGTTCGGATCCTAGACCCTACGTATAGACGCCAGGTGGAAGCCGGAGCGGCCTGTGTTTCTGGTCCTGGTAGGGCGGAGCCTGTGAATTGCAGGGCAGAGTAAATGAGGAGGTGGAGGCGTCCATGGTGGTTCCCGAATTTGCCCATGGTTCTACACACACACACACACACACACACACACACGCACGAACGAACGAATGCACGCACACACACACACACACACACACACACACACACGCACGCACGAACGAACGAATGCACGCACACAAAATTGAAAAAAAAAAAAGCCAGGTTGAAACAGCCTGCACTTCTGGCCCTGGTGGGCGGAGCCTAGGAAATCCCAGGGCAAAGCAAGGAGGTAGAAGCAATCCAGGATGATTCCTGAAGTCACCCTTGGTCCCCTTATATGGACATATAGTGCCTGCTCTCTCTCACACACACACACTGAGAGTAAATATCAAAACTAGAAAAATAAAACAGCAATAATACAAATACTGACCAGAAAAGAAAAGAAAAGAAGAAACTATCTTATAGGTGCGTGGAAGCCGCAAGGTAGTTATACCAGAAATTCTTCACCTAGCATGGTTATGGCTTCCCCATAGCTACACAGATGGAGAGCTCCTCCACTCTTCAGTTAGTCCTCCACGGTATACACACTGCAGGGCCTCTGGAGAACACAGGGCCCCATGGAATTGAGGCAGAATTCCATGCAGCTGGCCTGGAAGTGCAGGCAGGATGGCTGGAAGGTCCTGAGGTGAAGCTTAAGAATTCTCCCTACTCCCTCCTTTTACGAGGGAATGTCAACACCCTATGCTGATGGTCTCTTGCTAGCAGTTACAACTACTCGCTAGGATGATGGCTGTTTTGCTCAGAGGAGAGGGTTCTTTGACAACAGATTTGCTTATTGGGGCATATCTTACAAATGGGAATTAACGTGGTATGCATGGCATTCTCTGGCTTTTTACAGGTAAATATATGCTGTTATGTAGATAGCCACATCTGTGGGTTTTAAAATGTTGGGTGTTTTTATTTTACACATACTATTTATAGTAAAATTTATTTGTTGATGGGCTGTTTCCACCTTTTGGCTATGTGAATAATGATGCTATGAATATTGGCATATATGTTTTTTTGGGTTTTTTTGTAAGTTTTTCCATGCAATGCTAGGGATAGAACCAAAGGCCTCTGGTGTTCTAGGTGTGCTAGGTAAGTGTTGTGTCAATGAGCTATAGTGGAGTTCGTGTGTGTGTGTGTGTGTGTGTGTGTGTGTGTGTGTATCAGAAGGTACTGTATGTATGCCTGTGGAGGCCCAAGGGTGGCATCAGAATCATTCTAGATTGCTTCTACCTCTTTTTTACTTTGCTCTGGGATTTACCAGCCTCCACCTTCCAGAACTGGCATTGCAGGTAGCCGCCATTTCCTCCTGGTATTTTTTTTATATGGGATCTGAACTCAGGTCTTTCTGCTCGCGAGGCAGCCTTAACCCCTGAGCCATCTCTATACAAATTCTCAGATGAATTTTGTTTGTTTTGATTTTGAGTTATATGTATTTTATGTTATGTGCTCTGTGTGTGTGTGTGTGTGTGTGTGTGTGTGTGTGTGTGTGTGTGTTCACATCGTGTGGGTCTGCATGAAGAAATGAGCCACAGGGCAATATAGGGTGCCTTATTTATTTGATTGAGGCAGTTTATCTATTGAAGTAGAGCCTCTAACTGCCTTCAGAGCTTGAACCAGGAATCTCCTGTCTCCTACTTCTGAATGCTGAGATTATAGGTGGACTGCCATACCACCCAGCATTTTATGTGGGTGTGGGTATCCAGATTGCAGTGCTCTTTACCCATCTCCTCAACCCCTAGATGAGGGTTTTATTTTATTTTGTTTTTTGTTTTCTTGCTGGTGCTGGAGATACAATTGACATATACTCTAGACAGAGGTACCACTGCTGATTTGTTTATTTAGAGACTAAGTCATTTACTCTTTGGCCCCGGCTGACTTTGAACTTGTGGTACTCTATCTGCCTTAGCTTTCTGAGCAATGGGATTAGAGATGCTAATTGCCAAGCCCCACCAGTGTTTTTAATATTTATTTATTTGTTTGTTTGTTTGTCTTCCACCTATGTCATTTTTCCTCTGTATGGCCAGATGGAGTTTTTATATTCTATGTCTCTGTTTTTACAACAGAACTAGAGGGTGGATGGTGTGGCATGGCCCGTCCCCCCCAGTTGAGGCTGAGGACCCACCTCCCGGCACCTAGCTTTGGAGTCTCAAGATGTCTATCCCCAGATCTGCCTGTTTCTGTCATGAGACATGTGGAACCCAGTCACATGTGGCGGCAGGCAGGGAGACGGGAAGCTGTACCACATTGAAGCATTTCCTGGCTGTGGGGTTAAAAAGTTAACAGAAAAGGAAGGAATAACCGAGCCAGTGGCTGCCCGGGCCACCCCGGGTCTCCAGGTTCCCAGGTTTGCAGTCGACTTCCTCTCAATTTGATGCTGTGGGGTTGAAAGATCAAGGGTGCTTCAGGATATGAGGCTGGGAGCTGGGTCTGCCGGGGGGTCCAGTTACCCTAGAAGTAATTAATGCTCAATGGCGATTAGCAAGAGGACTTTGATCTCCCACCTCCCTTGCAGGAGAACAGAGCCCATTTCTGGAACTGATTAGATGCTCCGAGGTTCAGCCTTGTCCTTCTGGTCCAGGGAACCACTGACCCACCATTCCCCCGGTTGGCTGTTTCCATGAATGGCTTGGATTTGTTTTGATCTGCCTACACCCTGGCCTCTTCCTTTTTACGGCCAGCTGGCAAAGTTTAGGAACTGTCTGTAGCCTCATAGGTTCTAGGAGGCAACTAAGTTTCTTTGAAGCCCGGCCTCTGACTGTGGCCTTAATAGCGAGCTGGCCTGCTCATGAGCCAGGCACTTATGCCATAGGCTTCTGGCACATTCCCAAAGGAGGCAAGTGAGGGAGGAGGGAAGACTGAGGAGCAGCCAACCCTATTAAGCATCATGCTTCTTGATCCGTCGTCTCTAGTGGCCAAACCAGGAGCATTTAAATTTCAGTATTGTGGCCTGATTTTTTCTGGAGAGAGAAAGGCCTGCATTGTAGATCTCGTAGTCCGTTGGAAGGTGTGGGGACAGTCCTGTTGGCTTATTGGGTTAGCTTTCTTACAGAGACGTTACGAGGTACCGGAAGAAGCGACACGTGTCCCCCGTCACTTGCGGTTTTGCTTTGTTTCTCTTCCTCTTCCTCTGCTGTTGGGCAGATAGATCTGGGAGACCCAACTGGGTTGTAACATACAGCCCATCTTGAAAAGGGCCACAGCATTCAGTAAAAGGGTGCGATTGCTTTCTGTGTCATACCTGTCCTCTTTTCGAGATTGATGAGGGAGTACAGCCGCTTGTGACAATGGCTACTCTAGGCCATCCCTCTACTCAGGTCTCTGTTACTTCACAGGAGGTCAGAGTGGTCTAACAAGGGTCAGGTCTCAGACAGGTCACGCCTGGGGAACTGTTAAAAAATATTAAGGGGGCTGGAGAGATGACTCAGGGGTTAAGCGTCTGCCTTTCAAGCAAAAGGACCTGAGTTCGGGTCCCAGATTAAAAAAAAAACGTGAGGTGGAACTGGCCTGCACTTTTGGCCTTAGAGGGCGGAACCTGGGAAACCCCAGAACAAAGCAATAAGGAGGAAGAACAATTTAAGATGATTCTCAAAGTCACCCTTGGGCATCCATAGGCACCCTCTCCCACACCCGCATGGCACCCCCACCCCCACGTGTATGTACCCACACTTACACATGCCAAAAAAAAAAAAAAAAAAAAAAAAAGGCTAGTAAGCTATGTGATGAGTTCAAGGCTACCCTGGACATCAAAATTCAGTAGGCTTGTGGTTGTCCTAGTAACCTGCACTTTCTAACAGCTCTTAGTCATTCTAATACATGAGCAGGATATATTTTAGTCAGAGCTAGATGCAGGTTGCAGTTTGCCTGCGTGTTACTGATACATTCATGGCCAAAAAGTTTGGGGGAACAAAGGTTTTATTCTTGCTTCTACAATTTCTGGCTACAGTTCATAGCATGTTCAGCTTGAGATTAGAGGGAACTGGTCACAGGGATTGCTTGGAGAGGGATTAACCTCACTTGCCAGACTGCAAATCTACACAAATGTGCTCAAAGCTCAGCCTTCAACTTCAAGTTGTCTATTATATCTGACTAATATAATACACCCAGACATCGACACTTGGTTCTATCATTGACTAGCCGCGTGGTGTTGGGCAAGTCTTAGCCTCAGTTTACCTTTGTATAAAAGGGACGAACAGTGTGATCGTGGGAGGTTTATTGTGAGACGCTATTGGTAAAATATCTCAATAATAGTACCACATGTGACCCAGCACATAGCTGCTGCTGCCAGCAATTGGAAGTTCTAGGCTAGCCTGAGACTCCCAAGTCCTTGTCTTGAAGCAAAACAAAAGTAATCGATAACTTTGAGTCTGCTCGCCCCAGGTGAGCAATTTACTGTCGTAACAGGGGGACGCAGCTGGGGTCTGTCTGCACACACCTATGATCCCAGAGCTCTGGAGAGTGAATCAGAACGGGGAACTTGAGGTCAGCCTGGGTTATGTAGCAAGACCTGTCTCTGCCTGTCATAGTTGTCAACTTGATGGTTGAGGGATCCAGCTTTGGGCACACTTGTAGCTAATGTGAATAAAATGGAGGGAACTGTTTGAGGAAGTTGGCATCCTTCTGTACACTTGGCCACACATGCTGGTCTGCGAGTGCTGGTCTGTGGCTATGGTATGGCCGGTTCCCTTGGGCCTGGTGTTGGTGTGAGCTCGCCTGTCAAACTGAACAAACAACTGTAACCAGCGATTGGTAAGCAAAATAAAGCTCCTTGTTCTCAAGATGCTTGATGGTGATTTTATCACCAACAATACAGGTGAACTCTAACACTCCGTAAAACAAACACACGAATAAACAAACAAACAAAAAAAAATAGAAGACATTTTAACATCATCCAAGGCTAGGTTCTCCCCCACCCCCCGTTTCTCCCCATACCTCCATCCCTCAACTTTTGGCCTTCTGAGTGAAACTGAGTCTCATGTAATGTAAACTGGCCTGGCCTAGAACTTGATTGTAGCCACTAGGCCTTGAGTCCCCCGCTCTTTCCGCTTTCCCCTCCAGTGCTGCACTGACAGGCCCAGCAAGCTTGTCCTTAGCAGTTTACTCGCTGTGCTGAGCCGGGCTCCTGTTTCCTGGAAAGGTTAAGAAGACGTTTCTTCCTCCTTTATTCCTCACTACTCTAGCGAGGAGGACCCCCCCAGGGCTTTTTCAGAGAGAGGGTGTCTATTTCCTTAGAATGTGCCTCAGGGGGCTGAAGCAGACGAGACCACACGCTTCACGGTCACTGGGTCATGGTCGAAGGAAAGGGTGTCAAAGGCCCAGGCTGTCATCTATCTGGGTGTCCTGGGAATAAGACTGGCCTTGTGGCCCTCCCACGCAAGAGTGACCGTCACGAGAGGACCAAGTAGCTCCGTGTGCAATAAGGAGCCGCTAGGCTAATACAAAGAGCCCAGGACAAAAAAACGGGAAGTGAAGGTTTTGGGGGAGATGACTTAGTCAGTAGAATATTACCAGGGGAGGAACTGAGCTCAGGGCTCCATAGCACACATCTAGAACCCCATTGTTAGGGAGGCTGGGGCAAGAGAATCCCTGGGGCTTGCTGGCCAGTCAGCTAACTGAATTGGGGGAGTTGCAGGGTCAGTGAAAGACCTCTTTCCCCCTGTCTCAAAATAAAGAAATAAATGAATAAAATAAAATAAAATTGAGAAAGATACCTGACCTGTAATGCATATGTGTGTACCTGCATGCACACACGTGCACCCAGGAACACACACACACACTTCAGAGCAAGCGAAGTGTGCTGATATGGTTCTCATTTTAACCTTGCTTTTTGTGGAGTATGTAGCTGTGTGTAGAAGAGGGCGCTTGAGTGTGCGTGCTTGTAGAGCCTCCAGGGGATCTTTGGGAATCACCCTCGATTTCTGTGCTGCTTTATTGTTTTGCTCTGGGGTTTCCCAGACTTTGCCTTCTGGAGGCAGAAGTACAGGCGGCTGCCATTTCTGCCCAGTATTTTTATGTGGGGATCTGAGGATCTGAACTCGGGTCCTTTCGCTTCTGAGCCATCTCCCACTACACCTTAACTTTTTTTTTTCCAAGTGTATGATTAGGTGGTGTGTACCTTCACGGTGTTACACAACCATTAACCACCATCTGTGTCTGAAACTATTTCATCACTGCAGACATACTGGACATACTTCACTCAAACTTCCCAAAGATTGAGTAGTTTGAGGTTGGAGACCAATTTGCAAGCTGCCCATAAGGAGGCTTTGGCTGAAGGTCTGGATTAGTGGAGAATGGTACCCGAGGCAACGAAAACCCCAGATCTTGGGCATGTTTTTGTGGAGAAGGGGCAGCGTGGCTGATGTCCAGGTGTGGGGCTGATTTGCTGTTGGGTAAAGGGAGGGGTCCCCTTAATGAAGTAGAGTGCATCCTTCTCCTTGGTAACTCAGCACTGGGAATTTCCAGTATCCAAGTCTAAGTAAATTCCTAAAAGTTAGGGTGGCTTCCTTGTGAGATAGCAGGTTCTCCAGGAGGCTGCGTGACTTTAAATGACAGCACTTCGTGGTCTTATTTCGGGGGTGGGAGGGTGGTTTCCAGAAGCTCAGCTAGGAAGGTCTTTCCACTGTTTTCTTTACTGCCTCTGTTTTTTTTTTATTTATTTATTCAATTGTGCGTGTGTGGGTATGTATGTACGTGCGCGCACGCGTGTGTGTGTGTGTGTCTGTGTGTGTGTAGAACCACGGACGAATTCGGGAACCACCATGGACGCCTCCACCTCCTCCTTGTTTACTCTGCCCAGGGATTCACCTGGCATCTATACGCGGGATATGGGATCCGAACTCAGGACCTTCCGCCTGCAACGCAGAGGCTTAACCCCTCAGCCACCTCTCCAGCCCCTACTGCCTCTGTTTTTGTGCTCACTGCTCCCCTTCTTCCAGTCTCCCCAACCTGAGCCCAGCCTAGCTCACCCCTTCACCAGGGAGTTTCCTGAGCTGTCGAACCTGTGGATCCTTCTGCAGCCTCCTCTGCTGAGTAACACCAGGGGTCTGTTCTCCTAGGCCTCTGCCTGGAGTCCAAGAGGCCTCAGGAGGTGGTGAGGGAGAGGCTCATTTGCCTAGCCCCTCCCTATAGAATCTCTTCTTGTTGACATACTACCATCACTGAAGACCACACTCATGCCCTTTCCCAACTCTTCTTGTGTCTGTCCCTGTAGCCTAGGGATCCATATATAAGTGCCTGTCTGTCTCCTGCCAAGATCATGTCGGATAAATGAAATTTCTTTTCCCTCTGGACTTTGAGTGTCTGTTCTACTTTTTGTTGACTGGTGTCATACCTGTCCCAGGACTCTATTAGTTTTTCTTTCTGAGATGGGGGAATGCAGGATGCCCTCTCCAAAGTCCTGGCTGGCCTCAAACTCCCAAGTGTTGAGATGGTAGATGGGACATGAGGCCCGGCTTCTAACTCGCTTTTTTTTTTTTCTTTTGAGACTGCAGAGTATCTTACTAATTTTTCCCTCATCCATTTTTTGGTGAATTCATTTTTTCTGTCCCAGAGTTCAGGAGCCTGGGAAATAATTGAATGTGTGAATGAACTCAATAGCAAGATATTCCAGAAGCTTCTTTAAGCTAAACTCATCGCTGCCACGTTTCATCTCTCTTCGCTTTCACCTGTTTACTAAATGTTTGGCTTCTCTTTGGGACTCACTCCTTACCTGAACCTTGGTGTCTTGGTCTAGCAAACTGCTTAAAGAACACTGGAAACACAATTAGGAAGAGAAGAAGACTTCTGATGCTCCCCTGAGTCTTTTGGACCTGCAAATTGCAAATTGAAGCATATCCCTCCCCTCCCCCCCCCCCGCCCCGTGCTGCAGGACCATGAAAAAATCCTGCTACACTTGGAATTTGTCAGCCAGTATTTGTGTTGTTCAGCTCCATGTTATTGGAACTTTAAGACAGAAGTTAGCTACAGTAGCCTATAATTAAAGTCTGTAGCTAAGGATTTCAGTTTTCAGTCAGATAACCTGCTCATAACACCACAGATGTGTTCTTGGAAAGCGCTCCAGACATCGAGGGTTTGTGACTTTGGAACCATTAGAAAGCCTGGCAGACTCTAAAGGACCATCTGCCATCGCCAAGGGTTTTGTTTCAAGGACAATGACCAATCCTGGCATTTGCCACCACATGCTATCCGATATATATATTTCATTTCTATTTTATTATATATATATGTATATATATAAGTTATCATATTTTTTCTTATTCTTGCTGTCTCTAATTTAGTGGAATTAAGAAGGTGGATGGGTATTTGGCCACATGATACCTTTTTGGATGACCTGTCCTTTGGATTTAGGTAATCAAGAGAAAACAGGGAAAGACTAGGTGAAGACACGTGAAATTTATCTGATTCGTTCGTGGATTGAACTCAAGCATGCTGAGCATACACTGTACCTCCAAGCTAATCCCCAGCCCCCCCTCCCAAGCATTTTCTTCATTTAGTTTAGTTCCACTTCCTGTTTCACAGGTGGGGATGTTAAGTGTTTCTGATGGGCCGAGGGGATTCCAAAGTGTGCATGAAGGAAGTAGGCGAAGAGTGTAAGTTATGACACTTTCACGTGATGATCTTTTTTTAACCCCAATCTAAATAAGTCACAGACCTTCCCCACTAGTAAGTGATAAAGCCAGTATCAGGATAAACTTATTAATCCAGGGATTGTTTGTTTGTTTGCTATGCCACTGTGTATATTCTCTTCATCTGTCAAAGGCACTTGGGTTTTCTTTGATCACAACACCCTTCCCCCTTTCTCTCCTGCCAGATTCTTCTTTCAGTTCTTTCTGCCATATACCCAGAAGCGGGATTCCCGGGTCATATGGTGATTCTGTGTTTCACTTTTCTGAAGAACTGTAACAGTTTCTATAGTGGCTGTACTTTTAATATGTTCCTACCAACTGCATACAAAGGTCCCTACCAACACTTATTTTCTATTTAATTAGTTACTGAATTATATGTTGTCCTGGAACTTCTGGGGACCCTCCTGGCTCTGCTTCTGGTTGCTGGGATCACAGAAGTATGTCCTTGCACTCCACTGCTCTTCCAAGCAGATCCTTTCTCCCATGTGACTCAGCTACCATTCTTTTTCAGTATTTGCAACCATTGAGTCTACCTTAAATACAATTCCTCCCTCAAAGGTCATTGTGCATTCTTGATTTCTTGCCCCTTATAGGCTGGTTTTCTTTCTTTATAAATTGTCAATCCTTTATTCCTAGAACCAGCCTTGTTATCAATACCATCGTCTCTATGCGTTCTATCTGAAATTCATTTTATTGTATATTTAAGTACCTGTGTGCGGAGGTCAGAGGACAACTCTCTGAGTTCCAGGTTCCGAACCCAGGTCAGCAAGCAACTCTACCTGCTGAGCATCTCTCTGGCCCTTTGAGACGTATAGTGTCAAAACCGGCACTGAACAATGAGTTCTGTGTTGCCAAGAGGGAGATGAAGAATCTCGGCAAGAAGGATATAGTCCGCAAGGCAAGCCTGGGTCAAGTAGCAAATTTCAGGTTAGACCTAGTAACAAAGGGAAATCTTGTTTCAAAAAAAGGAAAGGAAGTAACTTTTTAAGATTAAAGTCCTGGTTAATAGATAAACCTTTCTCAGGTCATTGCTAATCCTCTGTTAAATTAGTTACTTTTCTAACATTCTGTGCAGGTAAATACTTACAGGATTTTGGTAACAAGACATGAAATTATTAGGGAGCAAACTCCACTTAACAGAAGGTTCACTTATTTAGAATACCCATATGGCAAATGTATGTGGTTTTTAAATGCTGGGAGGACACCTCTGAAGGGGAGAAATAAAAAACAATTAAATAGCATTAATAATTCCTTTAACCGGAAGCACCCAGCCCTTGGTCTATTTTATGTTTCGTTTTATTTATTTTTTTTTTGTCAGTCATTTCTAAGTAACCCTAGACTCCTAACTTGTAATATGACAAGATTCACAAATTCCTTTTACTTCTATTCTTTTTTTTTTTTTTATTCAATTGGGCGTGTGTGCGTATGTATGTGTGCGCGCGTGTGTCTGTGTGTGTAGAACCAGGGACGAATTCGGGAACCACCATGGACGCCTCCACTTCCTCCGCCCCGGGATTCACAGGCTCCGCCCTACCAGGACCAGAAGCGCAGGCGGCCCCTGCTTCCGCCTGGCGTCTATACGTGGGATCTGGGATCCGAACTCAGGACTTTCCGCCTGCAAGGCAGAGGCTTAACCCCTGAGCCACCTCTCCAGCCCTTACTTCTATTCTTGATGAATCACTGTACACAACACCTTTTGCTAGTTGGGCATGGTGATGTCAACCTGTAATCTTAACACATGGGAAGTCCAGGCGGGAAGATCATGAATTTGAGGTGAACCTGAGTTGTGTACTAAGACCCAATTCATCCCAGGAATATGAGGGGATAGGCGTGAGGGGGAAAAAATGAGTGAGCACCATATATGTTTTGCTTCATTTCTTTATTATTGTTGATGGTTTACACAGTTAAAGACCATAGGGCTAGAGAGATGGCTCAGGGCCAGTTAACACTCTGCCTTGCAAGCAGAAAGACCTGAGTTAGGATCCCACATAATAAAATACCAGGCAGAAACAGCAGCGGCCTGCACTTCTGGCTCTGGAAAGCAGAGCCTGGGAAAATCCCAGAGCAAAGCAAAAAGGAAGTAGAAGCCATCCAGGATGATTCCTGAAGTCATTGGTCTTCCACAGGGACACATAGTGCCCTCTGTCTCTCTCTCTCTCTCTCTCTCTTGCTCTCTCTCTCACTCACATACACACACGCACAAGTAAATAAATAAATAAATCTATATAAAAGGAAGTTGGGCTGGCAGTATGGTTCAGTGGTTAGTGCTTGCCTAGCATGCATGAAACCCTGGCTTAAACCCCCAGCACTACATAAATCCAGGTGTGGTAGCAGATAGTAGATGATAACAAGTTCAGAGTTTCAGGTTTTGTTGTATGATTTTGAAATAAAAGTATCCAGAAAAAAAAGAAGTGCAGAGTCATTCTCAGCAACATAGTAAGTTCGAGGGTAGCCTGCATCCATGAGGTCTTATCCCAAAAAGGGGTTTGGGGAGATCAGTCAGTTAGTAAAATATTTGCCATATAAGCATAAGGACCTGAGTTCAATTTCCATAACTCATGTAAGAGGGCAAAAAAATAAAAGATGAGTGAAATGGTAGCACAAATGTCAGCTGGGGAGGTTGGGACAGGTGACTTTTTGGAACTTGCTAGCCAGCTTTGGTCAGCTACAGGCCGGTGAGGGACCCCGTCTCAAGGAACAGGTCAATGACTCTTAAGCAATGATATCTGGGGTTACTTCTGGCCTCTACATGTACTCCTCCACTCCCCAAACAATAGACACATAATGTTTAATATAAGATGAATTTTTAATAACTTTATTAAAAGAGCATATATATATAAATGTCACCATGCACAGATGGAGGTCAGAGGATACTTTTTGGAAGTTAATCTCTCCTTGTACCATGTGGGCTTCCTGGCATGGAACTCAGGTTTGCAAGCAGGCGCTTTATCCACTAGCTATCTCACTGGCCCCTTGAGTGGTACATTTTATAGATTGCTGGGATTGAACTGGAGCCTCTAAATTAAATCCCTAGTCCTTCTATGGATATTTTTAATTTTGTAACAGGTCTTATTTACTGAACTCACTGTGTGGTACAGCTGGCCTTGAACTTGGCAATCTTTCTGCTTCAGCCTCCTAAGTAGCTGGAATTTTAGACCTATGCCATGAGGCTTAGGTTGAATGGCACCTCATGTACACACCCTCCTTCTATCTTGCTTTGTAAGTGCAGCAATTATCTTAGACATCAGCTCCTGCTACTGCATTGTATTCTACTGTCGTTCACATACACCTGCCTCCCCTTTTGAACTTCCAAAGGCAAGTTCAGAGTTATTACTCGCACCCCTCCTTCTATTTTATTATTTATTATTTATTCAATTGTGTGTATATGCATGTGTGTGCATGTATGTGTATGTGTGTAGAACCCTGGATGAATTTGGGAACCACCATGGACCACCTCCACCTCCTTGTTTACTCTGCCTCGGGATTCACAGGCTCTGCCCTACCAGGACCAGAAGCCTGCCTCCGCTTCCACCCGGTGTCTATTCATGGGGTCTAGGATCCGAACTCAGGACCTTCTGCCTGCAAGGCAGAGGCTTAACCCCCAAGCCACCTCTTCAGCCCCCCCCCCCTTCTATTTTAGCACATTGTCTTGTTCCTCATCCTGGGGATGAGGCTAATTATCAGCACAACCAGGAAACATTCTCGAGAGACTTCACCATCTGATAGACAGTCCAGAACATTCAGTGGTGTCTGTGACTGAGGAAGACTTGGCATCCACATGCTTTGGTTTATTTCCTCACTTCACCACGTGGTGAAAGTTCTGGATCATCTTGGCTTCGGGGCAAGTACCAACCGCCTAGGCAGCATCGGCGTTATAGCCGCTTTCTAAGAACAGGAGGAAGTTCTGGCTGTGTTGGAGCGGGGAGAGTGTACATTTCCTTGGGTCACTCACGACAAGGTCAAGACTTCGATAACTAAGGACCTTCCAAAGGCAATTCAGTTTCAGGTGGCGATTCTGCTGGCAAAGGTGTCTGAACCTATTTTATGTATGTCTTGTATTCTAGCAACACAAAAGCAGATGTGCCAGTTAACTAAAGGAAACCTGGTTAAGGGAGATAGAGGAGCGAAAACAGCTCCTTGCAAGTATCTGGAGTCCTAGGAGGTGTTAAGATAATGGCTGGAAGGCACCTTCTTAGTGTTTGGAGAGAATCCAGCATAGTAGTTTCCTGGTTTCAGAGTCAGCCTTGGGAAAATGAGACAGCAAGTTGGCTCTCCAAACCTACCTACCTTCCTTGATATTGGATATAAATCTAGAATGCAACATTTATGAAATCTAGTAAGAGTGAGCTGTGGTGGCAGTGTACCCCTGTAATACCAGCTGAGGCAGCAAGATTGTTGTAGTGTGAAATCAGCCTGGGCACCGGGACTTCACGACAAGACTGTCTCAAAACAAAACAGTCTAGTAGTGGATTGTTCACGCTTTTCTGCTTCTGTGTGTCAGTTGGATCAGGATGCTAGTCTTGTTTGGCATCCTGCCATTGCCTATGGGATCAGATATAGGTCCTTTCTCTTCCTGGCAGATTACCTCAATTTATTGTTCTGTAAAAAACATGTGAACGACCTCAAGTGAGATCATCACCAGCATCAGGCTCGTCCTGCAGGATCAGTTGCTGTTGCTGCACAGGGATCTCTCCGAATGGTGTGAATAAAGGGATCTGGGCTTGAGAGCTGCTCATTTGCTTTGGACCCCCATTTATTCACCTGAGAGGTGGAGGTGGGAGTCTAGTAAGGCCAGTTACAGCCCTGAAATGATGAGAGAGGTGACTTCTGAGTTCACAGCCACTTGCTGGTCTGAACTTTCCTGCTTTCCTCATTAAGCCTCAAGAACAGAGAACTGTATCACTTTACTTCTTCCCATACAGAAGTCAGTTCTGAGAGTCCTCAAAAGAAATCAGTCCAAAGACAGTTCCATTAAGTACACGTGCACTGCTCTTGTTGGGGGAGACCTGTGCTAGGAAAAAAGAACTTCCAATCGACTTCTCTCCATGTATTATGTCGTCTGCTGTCTCTGTTCCCTTGCAAATTTGACCAATTACAGAGCAGAAAAAGCATTACTCTGTGTGTGTGTGTGTGTGTGTGTGTGTGTGTGTGTGTGTGTGTGTAAGCAAGGGCTCATGCATCCCAGGCAAGCACTCCACCACTAAGCTGTACCCCCAGTTTCATGGCTAATATTTTATTTTCCCCTTCCGTTTTCTTTCCTTGGCTTCCTCTTGGATGGACTGTTCCCTAAGCTTTATGCCTCGAGAGACTTTAGTCCTGACAAAGTGGCATTTAAAAAGCTGGTCCCTTAGTGGGTGGAGGGAAATGTGTGTGAAGGTCTTTGGCTGTCGCTTGGCTATTGTAACCTTGAATGGACTGGAAAAAAAATACGAGAGGGAGGAAGGAAACTCAGCAAAGATGTGTTTCGGTAAAGAGCAAGTCTGCGGGGAGTTCTCCCATTGGTGTCAGTGGGTGTATAAATTTCAGACAGACTCGATAAAACTGACATCCCTTATTCACTCCTGCTGGCTGTTTTATTTACAAGCTCTCTCTCCACCACACATCTTGCCTTCTTTGAAAGCCTAGGCTGTGACCCACTCACCATCCTGCTACTCCTTCCTGTTCCCCTCTTAGTGGCTGGTGGTCTGGACATGAGTTGGCAGTTGATCACCCTTCACAGCAACTTCATAGCGAATGGAGCTTATTCTTGGGGAAGCCTCATTTTTTTTTATAGGTTATGCGTTCTCCAGTAATTCTTCCCACTTTATAGATGGAGCAACAGAGCAGACACAGGTGTGCATGGTGCCAGCTGTCCGGCTAAGTCATCCTCCATGATTCCTATTTCAGTACCGTTTTGACGCCTATGGCGTTGGTTATTTAGGTTAAAAGTCATGAGCCTTCCAGAGGAAGGGTTGCTGACACGTGTCTCGCAGACTTGCTTCTGAAATGAAGATGAGAGTGGATTTCCATCAGCGATTTTCTGCAGCTGCCTGTGGAATTTATTAGAAACCTTTGCAGTTGGAAAATACAGTAACCCATACCTTCCTGGCCGGCTGTCAATCTCTAGGATTACTAAGTTCTTTTCTGCGGAGCCCTCAGCCTTTCTAGGGGTCCGTTTCTGGGCACCAGAGGAAAGGAGAGTGCCTCTGCCTTACAGAGTGGGACGGACGCCCATCTCAGGACAGAGTTTGGGTCGTTCTGACAACCACCCTGTCCGTGGCTTGAGCCTGTACTGACCCAGGTTTGACGCTGAATCTCAAACTGGAAAGACAAACCGAGAACAGAGCCGGTAGCTTCCAGCCAGTGGCCCAGTGCAGCCTCCGCGTCCGCGAGCAACCAGGTCCCCGGAAACTCAGGCTGGTGGCCCTACAAGCTCTGGGGCTCTTCCACTCGCAAGTGTCAGATCTCCGAGCGTCTGTGAATCCCGTATCCTCCCGCGCTTGCTGCAGGGGGCCTAGGGACCCGCGCCTGGTGGCACGCGTAGGGCGTCCCCCTCCCCGGGACCTTCCCCACCCGTCTGTGGCCCGTGCATCCCGCTGCTCGCTCGTGACACCCCGACGGGCCGCACAAAAGACCCCACCCCGGGCCCGGCGTGCATTTCCTGCAGCGCAGGCGGCGCCGTGCGGCCCGGGCGCATCCCGCGCTGCGCGGCCCGTGCCGGGCGGGGCGCGAGGCACGCCCCCACGCCGCCCGGTCCCGCGCGCCGGGCCCGCCCCCGTGTCACCGTCGGCCCGGCTCCCTTTGTGTGCGGCCCGAACGCCGCGGCCGCGCCATTGGCCCGCCCGCCCGGGGGGCCAGCCCCTTCCTGGCCCGCCTCATGCATATGCATGAGCGCCCGGCCCGCCCCGCCGCCGCCCCGCCCCCTCCCGCGCGGGCGTGCGAGGCGCGCGGCGGCTCCCTGCTGGCGGCGCGGGAGCCCGAGCCCGAGCCAGGGCGAGCCGAGCCTGCTGGCGGCAGGCGGCGGCGGCGCTCCGGCCATGTCAGCGCGCGCGAGCCTGGGCCCACCATGAGCCATGGCCATGTCCGTGAGCGCCGAGGACGACGACTATGAATCGGAGCCGGACCAGGTTCGGCGGGGACCCCCCTCCCCGGGGTGGGGCCGAGGGAGGGACCCGCCGCCCGCCCCGCCTGACGCGCCCCGGGGCGGCCGCGACGCCGCCGCCCCGCGCCCCGGAGAAAGTTTGCGCCGCCGCCCGCGGGGCCCGCCGGGGCCGAGCCCGGAGCGGAGACGCGGGACGAGCCGCGGGCCGGTGGGCCCCGCGAGCCGGCGGGGCAGGGGGCGTGTGCGGGGCGGGCACACGGCGCCCCGGGCACCGCGGGGACCATGTGGGCCTCGCCGTCGGGCGGCCCCAGGCCCGTGGCCCGCGCGGGGCGAGTCGCGGGGGGCGCCGCGCCCGCCTCGGCTCCGTCGTCCGCGGCCCGCGCGCCTACCGGGCGCCCCCAGGAGCCGCGGCGCCAGCGTCCCCCGTCCCCTCCGCGGGCCGAGTCGCGCCGGGATCCCCCGGCCAGGGGGCCGGAGGACGCCCGCGGCCCGTGGGCCCGACGGCCCCGGCTTTTGTCTGGGCGCCGCGCGCTCGCCGTGGACGGCGGAGACAGGAAGGGCTGCGAGCCGCGGTCGGCGCGGGCCACCCGGAACCCGGCCAGGGCACTCGGCGCGGCGGCCGCGGACGCCCTGAGCCCCGGCGGCAGGGTGCCGGCCGCGGACGGGAAGGGTCTCCTCTCGGGCCCGGGACAAGAAATCCGCTTGTGAAACAAAGCCCCGGGTATGTGCGTGGCGTGAGTTGGCTCCGGGAAGGTGCGTGTACAGGACACGCGGGACGAAGTTGAGGTTCGACCGAGCGTAACGTATAAATGAACATTGACGAAAAGACACAGGCCGGGTCGAGTGGAGCCGAGGAATCGCGGGTGGGATGGGCCGAGTTATCACGGGGGCATTGGACGGAATAGGTGGATGAGATGCTCGTTTGATAATCCCGGCCCATTTCCTTAGTGGACGAGGGCATGTTCTGGAATGTTAAAGTGAAAATGTGGCAACTTTTTTCCCTCTGCCATCGGGCGTCACCAAGGAAGTAGTAAGTAGGTGGGCTGCACTTTAAGTTCTAGCCTGTACTTATCACGTGGTTTTATTGAACAGAATTCAGTGGTCTTGGTTTTTTGGTTCTGCTGCACATTTCTTTTTTAAGGCACGTGCACCTTCTGAGTCTTCCTGAATCTCGTTGGTGGATGCACCCAGGGGCAACTTCAGAAGTTGTGGCTTGATACTTTATCCTCCTCAGTGCTGCTCTGTGCGTGAAAGGTATTCAGATCCTTATTACGGAGTTGACACCTCGGCTCTTGGTTTGAACATTTGCTGTTTAATGTAGGTCTCCCTAACTAACCCTAACCATGGCATTCTGCTATTCTGAAGAGTTGCTTATTAAAAATGAGCCTTTGGTCTGTGGGTTGAGGTTGACCTTACCTAGTTTTAAAAAATTCTTCCATGGTAGATACAATCTTTGACAAAACATGAGACAAAATTTCATATGTCTCTCAGCTGTTTATTCTGATTTTTTTTTTTTTTTTTTTTTTTGAGACAGGGTCTTGTCTTGCGATGTAGCCTTCTCAAGTCCTTGCCACATACCCCAGAATGCCTTGGCCCTACAGCACCCTCCTGCTTCAGCCTCCGGAATTCTGGGGTTACAGGTGCAAGTCTCCACACCAGGCTTGCCAGTCCTACCACTCCTGATGGGGGAGACTGCCCTCAGAGGAGGCGGACACTCCAATGCCCCGGTGGTTTTTCTTCCTTGCATGGGTCGGCCTGCATGTGGTACTTCTGGAATGATTACCAGCAGACTCTTTACGGGTTTCCACGTATACTTTAGAGATGGCATTTTTTTCCATTCAGGTTTATTGAGCGTCTCAGCCAAGGGACTGAGCAGACATTTTTCCTCATTGCCCTAGCGAGGTCACTTTCAGCTAGGGTACCCGGTATTATGGGGGGCTCTGCAGGCTGTGACTTGCTGTCCTTTCGCCTCCTAACTTCTACCATCATCAGTTTTCGCAGGAGTTTTGCGAGTCCAGCGTTATCTGGGCCTGAGAAAGACACCTGGAACATTTAGTCTTCCAGCGCCCAGTTCCTGAGTTCTTCCTTCCACCTCCTGCTGCAGGCAGGTTTTGCATGCAAGGAGGGGGAGGAGCCCTGAAGTGTGAATGTACTAGTATAGTTGGCCTTTGGATGCAAGGAAGGAGGCCTTTTGGAGTCGTGTTGCGCCTCTGGGTGGAGCTTGTCACTACAGCCCTCACCGTGGTTTTTTTTTGTACCATGACAGTCTAGCGTTCTCATCCTATCTGAGACTGGACAGTCCACACTTCTCTCGAGCTATCCGAGACTGTAGCCTAGGCCTACATTACGCCAGGCTTCTTCAGGCTTATCGTAACGAGCGACCTACGCATCTTACTAGGCAACCCCATCTGCCCTATGTCACCTTTCTCCAGTAAGGTGACTGCAACTCGTTGAAAACAGCGGTAGTAATATTAGTAATACAAATATTAGTAATAGATAAACAATCAGGGAATTACAGAGAAAACCACCTGGCACTCTATTTGATCATGGCGCTGTTGCACATCATACTCACTTCCTTGACAATCTGTGTTTCATGTCGTAAGAGGCAGGCCTTGGCTTTTTGATCTTCCTGTCTCGGCCTCTTGAGTTATGGCCTCTTAAATAGCAAACTGCATTTCTTACTTATTTTTTACACAGGTCTCACATACCCCAGGCTGCCCGCAACTGGATGACCTTGAACTCCTGTGTTAGCCTGCTGGGTGCTGGGCGCTGGGTCTACCATGCCCAACTTAGTAGTGAAATGGGGGTCTCTGAACCCCTTTGACAGTGTGAAGGTAAATTTGGCAACTTCGTACCTGTGTGTGTGTTTCTAGGGTAAAGGTTCTTAGCTTTAGATTCCCCAGAGGCCCCTCTGTCCCCTGGGTGTTCTGATGACTTGTGTTTTTATTCTCTTGCTCCTCAACCTCCACACAAAAACAAACCACAGCCCTCCTTGGTGCCTGCAGGTGTGTGGTCTGAGACCCGCAACACCGGTCATGTCTGTCCATTATACTTGTGGGATTCAAGGGAACACCGGTCATGTCTGTCCATTATACTTGTGGGATTCAAGGGTAGATGTGACTTTAAGTGTCTGCTGTAGTACACCAGGATACAACATCAGCGTGCTTAAAAAGACTGATAGGGTTAAATGTCATCAATGTTCTTTTGGGATACTTTGACAGGAAATTTAGGACCCCCCCCCCCCCGGCTTCCGCCCAGTATCTATACGTGGGGTCTGGGATCCGAACTCAGGATCTTCCGCCTATAAAGCAGAAACTTAACCCCTGAGCCACCTCTCTAGACCCCTGGAACCCCCCCTTTTAAATTTTTTTTTTCTTCAGTACTGGGAATTGAACCCAGGGCTTTGAACATGCAGAGCAAGAGTCTGTCACTGAGCTCTATCTCCAGCCTGTTTTTCATTTTTTAAAAAATATCAGAGAACTCTATCAGATAGAAAGTGTTGGGGGGGGAGTCATTCATGCCCAGTAGGGATACTGAACTTGGCTTTGCGAAGCAGGCACCTTGTTTACGAAGCTCTCCCCCAGGCCCCCTTTAACTTTTGACACTTCTGTCTCTGCCTTCTGTAGCGGGGGGATGCCACCAGACCAGCAAAGCTGCCTTAATTATAGAAACATTAGTTACATGTTAATGTTTTTTCCCTTCTCTTAATAGTGGAGACTCTTGCGCCAAGCTCTGTGCTTCCCAGGCCTGCTTTCCTGCAAGGTTACCCTAGTGTTTTCAGGGATCTTCCCCGGCTTTGGTCCTCTCTGCTCGCAGCCTCTGTGATATAGGTTCAGCCCCCTTGCCTGATGCTGACTTGCAGAGGTGTGTCTCCCCTGATGGCCTGGGTCTGTGCATTGTTTCCTAAGCCCCCTTGTTCCTCCTGTTGCTTCGGCTAGAAGGGACCTGTCCTCTAGGATTCCTCTTGCCTCTTGCTTGGACACCGCCCAAGCCGTCCCCTCCTGTCCTGGGTCTGTTGCCTTGTTGGTGCCTTCAAACCCTTCAGCTGATTTCCACTTAGGTTTCGTCTTGCTTGCTGCCCGAGGCATCTCCGACTGCGTAGTGGTCCTCGTGAAGTCCTGTGGCTTCTTGCACAGGGAGTATCTGCCTGTGCGGCGGAGGAGCCCTACAGATCCGGCCACTGTTCTCCAGCAGCTCTGTTCAGCTTTTTGCAGCCTTTGGAATGTGTCAGGCAGTTTCACATCTGTCTTTACTGTTCTGCCCAGACCGTCCACCCCCTACCTCGAGCCCTGTCCCAGCCTCCAGAGCCAAGCAGCACCTGCGTGGGCCTTTCCCAACCCACATTCCCCATGAGACGAGGTGTCTCTTGGGTCATCAGGACTACTTTGTGGGTGCATGTTTTAGCTGTCTCCTTCATCAGCATTGTAACTCTGGGTTAATTACTTAGCTGCAAGTGCCTCGGTTTCCTTATTTGTAAATGGAGTGTATGGTGATTCCTACCTCATAAGGCTAGAGAGATAGCTCAGGGGTTAAGACTCTGCCTCAAAAGCAGAAAGTCCTGAGTTTGGATCCCAGGTCCCAAGTAAAAAACTCCAGGTGGCCTGCACCTCTGGCCCTGGTGTGCGGAGCCTGGGAAATCCCAGAGCTAGGAGGTAGAAGCAATCCCGGGTGATTCCCCAAGTCACCCTTGGTCCTCCACAGGGACACATACACACATATAAAATACAATAAATAATTTTTTTAAAAAAGAACATTGAAAGGAGTGACCAGCACTTCAGTCAAGGTTAGCTCGTACTGTGACATGTTGGCTTGCACTTAGGTGGGTTCATGTCTTTCCTTCCAGACTGGAATGCCTTAAAAGTAGGCAACACATTGACTCATCTCTGTAGCCCACCATTTAACATTGAATCTGGTTTGTAATTCACAGCCAGAAAACACTGGTGGGTGGGTGAGTGGGTGAATATATGAATGAAGGGGTTAATGAATGAATCCCCAGTGCGGATCGCATAGTGTATCAGCTAGTGATGCTAAGCAACTTTTCCTGTACTTATTGACTATTTGTATAACTTTTCTTTTTAAGAAATAGCTATTTAGGGCTGGACAGATGGCTCAGGAGTTAAAACTCTGTCTCGATAGCAGACAATCCTGAGTTCTGATTCCAGGTCCTACATAAAAACGCCGATGCCTGGGGCCTGTACTTCTGGGCCTGGTGGGCGGAGCCTGAGAAATCCCAGAGCAAAGCAAGGAGGTAGAAGCAATCTAGGATGATTCCTCAAGTCATCCTTGGTCCTCCACAGGGATACATAGGGCCCTCTGATACACACACACACACACACACACACACTCACACACACACAAAATTTTAAAAAATGGACAAAGTACTTACGTTTTTCTAAAAAAAAGAAATAGCTATTTGTTTGCCCATATTTGGATTTTCTTTATTGTTGAGGTCTTTATTCTGGCCAGTGGCCTTTTCTAGATTAATGATTTACAAATATGTTCTCTTGTTCTGTGGGGATTTTTAATTTAGGTAGTGTCCTTTGAAACAAAACCTTTAATTTTTTTTTTTTTAATTTTTTTATTATTATTATTATTTATTCAACTGTGTGCATATGCGTGTGTATGTGCGCGTGCGCGTGTCTCTGTGTGTGTGTGTGTGTGTGTGTGTGTGTGTGTATATGTGTGTCTGTGTATGTGTAGAACCACGGACGAATTCGCGAACCACCATGGACGCCTCCACCTCCTTCTACCCCGGGATTCACAGGCTCCGCCCTACCAGGACCAGAAGCGCAGGCCGCCCACGCTTCCGCTTGGCGTCTATACGTGGGATCTGGGATCCGAACTCAGGACCTTCCGCCTGCAAGGCGGAGACTTAACCCCTGAGCCACCTCTCCAGCCCCCTTTAATTTTGATTAAATACAATTTACGTTTTATTTTTATTCTGATGCACTGATTGTTGGTCAAGAAACTATTGTCTCATTCAAAGTCATGAATAAGCTTGCCGTTGTTTAGATTAGGCCCATGGTCCATTTTTGGATTGGCTTTCATATGTGGTGTAGGTAGAGATCAGTCTTGTTCCTTTGCCTGTTGGCATCCACCATTCCCGGCACCGTTTGTTGAGACGACCATGCTTTTCCCCCCATATTGTCTTGTGCCCTTGTAAGAACATGAATTTATTCTGCCCCTCAGTTTTCTCCCTTGATCTGTGCTCGCTTCTGTGCACCCTCACTCCTGCTTGTTGTTCACTGTCCTTAGGAGTAAGGTTTGGAATCGCGAAGCTCGGGCCCACTATCTTCTTTTTCTTTTTTGTCCTTCCTAGTTTTCTGCTTTCTTTTTGTTTCTGAGGATTGAACTCAATCCTTTTGCACACTCAAGCACATGATCAACCACAAAGCATCCCTCAGCCAGCCCTGGCTTCTCTTTTTCTTCAGCCACTTCTTAAGAATATTGTTTACCGTCTCATGCGTGCCTCCAGTGCTTTTGCCCTCCTGCTGGACATTCCCACCTCTCACCTTCATGCCTCAGCTTTACATTGGACTATAACATAAAATAATATTTGAGTAATAGAAGGATGAAGATCATTAGGGTGAATATTCTAGCTTCCCTCTTAACCATGTTAAAACTGAAGAACAGGGGCTGGAGAGGTGGCTCAGGGGTTAAGCCTCTGCCTTGCAGGCGGAAAATCCTGAGTTCGGATCCTAGACCCCACATATAGACGCCGGGCGGAAGGGGGGGCAGCCTGCGCTTCTGGTCCTGGTAGGACAGAGCCTGTGAATCCCAGGGCAGAGTAAACAAGGAAGAGGTGGAGGCGTCCATGGTGGTTCCCGAATTCATCTGTGGTTCTACACACACACACACACACACACACACATACATACATACATGTGCACACACGCATACACGCACAATTGAATAAATAATAAAAAATGAAAAAAAATTTTTTTAAATTAAAAAAAAAAACTTGAAGAACAGTTTTGTCCACCTCCTGTCAAACGGTTCGTGGTATGAGGACACGGAGGCCATGCCATCCACTCTGAGGGCACATAGCCTCTGGCCCACAGACGGCCATCCATGTTGTGGGCCCATTGAACCACAGGCCAGGGATGCAGTTCTTCTGTGAGCACAGGGAACCCAGACCATGGGGGGGCCGCTCATGTAGTGCACAGGTGTGGAATTCGGGGTTGGTGGCACACTACTCATTCAGAATCACAGGTCAGAGCACTGTGGAAAGACTCTCGTAGATACAGCTACATGAGCAGGTCTCAAAGAGCAGAGTCCTTGTTACAGGTTGTTGTGTCAAGGGCCTTTGTGTTGCCACACTGCATAAATTCTAGGGTCGGTTTGTAAATTTCATAAAAGGAAAAGAAAGTTTGTTGAGATTCTGTAGTGCTCTTCCACCGCGCCTTAACCCCCAGGCCTCAGGGAAGATTCTGACAGGGATGGCAGTGCATCTGTAGCTCATTCAGGGACCACCGTCTTCTTAAAAATGTTACGTCTTCCAATTCATGCATACAGAGTGTCTTACCACTCATCTATATTAATCTAGTTATGGTCTATTTTAATATGAGAAATTAGGGAGATTCTACCCAGGAAGTTTCTGGAAGATAGAATCTGGCAGATGGGAGAAACTCTGTAAACACTGATTGAATGAATGAATGAACAAAATACTGCGATAGCATCTCAGGGAGATGCTCCTGAATTTGCTGCTGAGGAGAGATGTTAACCACCAAGTGTGTCTCCAGCTTTGCCTTTCGTAACAAGCTAGGATGTGCCTCCTGCACTGGCATTTGCTAGCGTCTTGAAGCCCTGGGTTTTTATGAGCCAGCAAGGGTGTAAACACCTGGCTGTGGTGCCCGTGACCCCAGCACCACAGAGAGGCAGGAGGGTCCGAGATTCAAGGTCATCTTGAACTGCTCAGTGAGTGTGAAGCGCCTGGGATACGTGAGGTCTTGTGTAAAGAAAGAGAAAAGTTAAAATGTTTAAAGACAGAGATCCTGGGAGCTAGAACAGTGGTTTGGAAGTGATGGCTGAAGTACGGTGGAGCTTAGAGTTGCATTTTAAACTCTGGAAAGCACAAGATAATAGAACAAGCTTCAAGATACGTGAGGTGACTTTGCCCCATTCACTTTCCTTTCAGTTACTTTGTCCTTTGTGACTTTATTCTTTCCTAGTGTTCTGCTGCCGCAGGTTTTCTGGTTGGTTCTTTAGCACCTAGTTAGTTTTTTACAGATGAGACTCTCCGGTGTCTACACCTTGTCTGTGGTGTTTATTAGGATCACACGTTTCCGTGTTGGTCAGTTTCTTCCTGACACATCATCTGGCAGTTGCTGTGAGCTTTTTTGCCTTGGTTTATATCCAGCCAGGTGTACAGAAGGCCAAAAGTGAGGCTGGCACCTGTCATCTTCAAGGATGTTCCTGCCAGGTACATCTAGGTGGATGTATTTGGAAAACAAGGAAAGGTGAACCCCTCTGGTTTTGATATCTGACATTCTTTTAGACTGAATTTCTTCAGTTTCTCACCAAAGAGGCTGATATGTGATGTTTCCTGCTGCAGGATTTGGACTTTGAGCCTCTCCTGGATTTTGCCTTTGGACATGGGTACTGTGCTGCCTTTCTCTCTGCATGACTCCCAGAGGCCACTCAGTCCCTGCCTGGGGCTGACAGTGAGCTGTTAGCAGGACTTGGCCCCGATGGGAAGGCAAGCACTGAGGGCTGCGCGGAGGTACCTTCCTGGGCTGTGCTCTGGCAAGTGACTTTGTGCCTCCTGCTGCTCCTGTGCGCTTTCAGCATCTGAAGCGGCTCGAGAGTGTGATGGCAGGGTCCATGTCTCTTCTTGCCACTTGTGATACTGAGTGAGCCACTGACCTCTAGCTTCAGGTTGTCATCTAAAGAATTAGAGAAATTAAAACAAATCACAGCGGGATTATTGCTGGAGAGTTAGGTCATGTATAAAAAATGATGTCCACAGTGTCTGCACATGATGCATATTCAGAAAGTCACCCTTACTACTGCCCTTCATCCTAGACGACTGCTGCTTCCTCGTGGCCTTCTTGTCACTTTCTGAGAGAACTGTTTCTGTGTGGCTTGACTGTGCAGACATTGGGAGGAGTCTGGCCTCCTGCTGCTTGGAGGAGGAGCCTCCACTCCCGTGGGGCACAAGCCTCCACTCGTGTGGAGTGTGAACCTACTCCTGCTCCTGCCGACACCTGGCAGCCGAGGGTGCATGTACCAGAGGGGTTCAGAATAAGTCGAGTTAGAAGTGCCACCAATCTTGTCTCTTAGCACTTGGGCTCGCAGAGACCTGGTAGCTTCTCCATGTTTCAGGACGCTGTGAAAGTGAGTCTGGGGAAGGTGGGGTGTGAGTTGGTGTAGGCCTGTGTTTATGGAAAGACATGTCAACTTCCTGATGTGGGTGGACATCTTGGGTAACCTGGAGGGTTAGGGGAGTAGTGGTGGTGGGAGGGGTCTGTGGAAGTAGGCCATAGTAGGGGCTCCTTGGGCCACTGAATTAACTGATGGGATTTTCTGTAGAAGATCAAATTTGACAGAGTATTAACAATTAAAGGGGTAACGATGAAAGAGGATAATCAGTTTCCTGAAAAAGGACTTCTAAGTATTAGGTACCAACTAGATTAGTGGGTTTGGACATGAACTCCACCTTCCAGCAGAGGAGCTAAGCATGTCAGTAAGCTCTCACTACAGAAGGTGCTCTGGACAGTGCTGACTGCTCCCGGTCCTTCCTACTACAGGTACTTAGTGGATAGGGCCTCCTCGAAGCGAGCTCGGCAGCTTCCCTGTGCTTCCTGGGTTTGCCGGAGAATCTGGAATTGGTGGCCAGGATGTGGACTAGTCCGGAACAGGAACTGTGTCTAGTGACTGCTGAGCATTTTGTTGACAATACTTTCTTTTGATCTGTTCTGTTTTTTTCAAGTCACAAAGAAGCAGCACTTGAAGTCCAGCTAGGGTAGGGGTCGCGGGAACCAGGGCCCCACATCTCATGTTGGTGCAGGATGCCCATGGGGCAGCATGCCTGGGCCCTGTCTGGAGGGAAAATCAGTTTGAGAGAAAAGACCCTAGTTCAGGTTTGCGGTGAGGGCTTCCAAAAAAAAAAAGTGAGCGAACTAGTCCTGTGTGATGTGCCACTCTGCCAGGAGTAGTGGGCGATCTTGTTGGGGGTACAGAGACCTCTGGGGAGGTGCATCCTGGCTGTGGATAGAAGGAAATCAGAGCAGCAGACAGGTGCCTGTACTGAGATACAGAGTTCAGGATGCTATCTGAGTGGGCAAGTGCCCCCTGTGGCACTTATAATGCTGTTCTCAGTGAGGGATTAAAAGGCCACGGACCTTTATTTTCTCACAGAGGTCTGAGCCATGCTTCATCCGGCCTAGCCCAGCTCCTCCCTGTTTCTTCCTGACTTGGGCTGTTGGCTTTGAGCCTTGGTCTTCCAGCCACATGGCTGTCGTCCCTGTGTGTCACCTGCTTCCCCGCAGAAGCCCCATTTCCAATATTGTCATGCTCCGGGGTACCAGGCTTTGGCCCTTCGTGGGGGCACAGCTCAACCTGACTTTCCTGGGTGGCCTGACACCCATTTCACCTGTCTTCTGTTGTTTGCCAGAACCGGGCAGTGGGTCGGCCCAAGGGCAAGCTGGGCCCAGCCTCGGCCGTGAAGTTGGCTGCAAGCCGGACCACAGCAGGAGCTCGAAGGCGCCGGACGCGATGCCGCAAGTGCGAGGCCTGCCTGCGGACGGAGTGCGGACAGTGCCACTTCTGCAAGGACATGAAGAAATTCGGGGGCCCTGGGCGCATGAAGCAAAGCTGCATTATGCGGCAGTGCATCGCGGTGAGTGCCGAGCGCTTTCCTCAGGGGCCTGGGCCTCCCCACTGTGCAGCAAGTTTGCTTGTTGCTCGTCCTGTCTGGATACAGTGTCAGGGTGGTCTTACCATGTGTTGGGCTCCCATTTCTTCATCATCTGGTGGTCTCCGATGCTGAGTGCTTTAACGTCCTCTTATTAAAGCTGCTGGGACAGCTCGTCCTGACTGTGACCTTAGTGCTGATGTTCATGGTCTGGGTCTTGATCTCCAGCCCATGCTTCCGGTTGACATCCTTCACCTTCTGAGGTCCAGGTGGCAGGTCACCTCTCCTTACGGGGTTGTCTTGGACGGGCAGGAGTGATACATGGCGTAGATCCCGTGGGGAGCCTGGCCAGCCCCTCCAGACTCTTCATGCGGCTTTGGTAATGGCCCAGGCCCCTGCCTTTGACCCAGGATCAAACAGCAGTGCAGAACTTCAGCAACTGGAGAGGGTCCTGAGGTTCCTTCCTGCATACGCTCCCAGGCTGCTTTCCCTGTAGGTCTGGGGGGCCAGTGGTCTTCCTTGTTCCTGGAAGAGCTGGCGTAGCTGGAGTGACTGGAGTCCTTCACCTGGTGAGCTAGTCCATGGTACAGGGTATAAGCCCCTTCCCCTGGCTGCTGTTGCCCCTCTAGGCCCTGGGCATCTCGCCTTCACCCTGTACACGTGCATTTGGCCATCATGACCATTTTTGATTGTAGGGAACACCAGTGTTAACTGTGCACGCTGCTGCACGCTTCATTTCGCACATCAACACTCCGGCCATCTTCCCTGCTACCTAAATAGTGGTGCCAACATTGCACTTTCAGGTTTTGGGGGATGGGGTATATATAGAACAGGGAGGGCATCATGCACCTGTGGAGGCCAAGGGTGATCAGCCATCATCCGGGATCCTCTTCTTCCTCATCATTTTGCTCTGGGATTTTCCAGCTCCACTTTCCAGAGATGGAAGTGCTGGCTACTGCTTTCTGCCAGGGCTTTCACACAGGATCTGGGATCAGAATTCAGTCCTTTCATTTGTGAGACATGGCTTAACCCTTGGGCCATTTTTCATGAGCTCTGCATTTTTCAGTTTTATGTTACCACTCTGTGCATCTCATGGTTTTCTTTTTGTGAGTAATTTACTTCATTAGCATACATTCTCAGAAATACAATTTGTCATGTGATAGAATTTTTCTTTCTTTTGTCATATTGGGTATTTGAACTCAAGCCCCCCCTTTAGAAATAATTTATTTATTTACTGTTTGTTTATTTGATTGAAGAGAAAGAATGTGCACACATTCTCTTGCCATGGTGCATGGTGTAGGTCAGAGGAAACCTTTTGGAAGTCAGTTCTCTTTCCATCATGTGAGCTTTTGAGGACCACCAGGGTTACAAGCAGGTACCTTACCTTCTGAGCCATCTTGCCAGCCTCTTACAGCTGCCCTGTGTCATTATTTACTGCACCAGGGTCTTGTTAAGGCTGGCTGTTTTCTTTCCTCAGCCTCAGTACGGGGTTCATAGGCATGTGCCACCAGGCCTGGCTGATTTCTTTTTAAAAAATTATAATTTTTTAGTAACATTTTATTAGAGAGAGAGAGAGAGAGAACAAGAATGAACATGCCATGGCACATCGAGAATTTTCAGGAATTGATTGCTTCCTTCTACCACACAGGCACTGGGGATTGAATCTAGGTTTCCACACAGGTGCCTTCACCCATTCAGCCATTTCAGCAGCCTGTTACACACATGCAAACACAAGTATGCATGTTCCATGGTGCACATGTGGGTTAGAGGATTTCAGGAGCATGTTTTCACCACATTGGCTCCCAGGAGCAAACTCAAATTGTCAGGCTCGCATGGACAGTGCTTTTACCTGTTTAGCCATCTCACAGACCCTGGGATTGAATAATATTCAATAATACTAATGATATCCAATGTGCCTTTTCATCCATTGTGTTGATGGACATTCGAGTGTCATTTTCCTCTTGGCAACTGAGAATAGTGTTGCACTGAGCATGTGAATGCAAACTTTTTCAACAGCTTCTTTTAAATCCAGAAGAGAAATTGCTGGATCATATAGTAATTCTACTTTTAATTCTTTAAGGAGTCTTCATTCCTTTCTCAATGCTGTTCTCACCAGGTAACACTGCCAGGAGCAATGTGCTTGGATTCTCGCTCTCCATTTCCTCTTCAACACCAAGTACTTTTTGGGGAGCTTTGTCCTTTACTTTTAATAGTCACCAGCCTAATGTATGTGGGGTGTGTCTTACTGTAGTTCTCATGTACAGTGTCCTAATCAATAATCGATGCAGAGCACTTCGTTTACATATCTGCCCATCCTTTATATCTTTTTAAAGGAATGTATATTATGTTCTTTGCCCATTTTTCTTCTCTTTCTTTTTTATATACCTTCTCCCTTCTTCCCTCCCCTTCCTTTGCCCATTTTATTCATTCATTCATTCATTTATATATGTATGTATTGTGTGTGTGTGTGTGTGTGTGTGTGTGTGTGTGTATCAGAATCAGAGAGCACTATGTGTCCCTGTGGAGGACTAAGGGTGACTTCGGGAATCATCCTGGATTGCTTCTACCTCCTTCCTGCTTCATTGTGGAATTTCCCAGGCTCTGCCACTAGGGCCAGAAGTGCAGGCTCCTGCTGTATTTTTCCATGTGACTTGAGATCTGAACTCAGGACCTTCCGCTTTCGAGGCCAGAATCTTAATCCCTGAGCCATCTCTCCAGCCCCTCTGCCCATTTTTAACGTAGAGTTTTTGTTCTTGTATGTCAATGAGGTGTAAAGTTCATATATTTGATGTATTAACCTTCAAACTAAAATGTAGATGTGTGTGCGTGTGCATACATTTTTTTTTCTGGAGAGATCCATGTGTCCCAGTGGATGCCTCCCAGATAAAAAGAGCTCCTCTATAGAAACTGTTGCTTTTCAAACGGTTGCCTAAACCTAGCACACTCGTGGGAAAGATGCAGGAAATCCGTAGGGTTCACTTATCCTGCGGCTCTAGAACTGACTCGGGCAGGAGACTGGGTGTCTTGCTCTCCAGCCCCTCACGGCTCTTTGAGTCCTCCAACCTTTAGGACTCCTTAAAGAATTAAAAGACCTTTACCAGTCTTGTTTGTCTAAATTTGATGCATAACCCGAGGCCTCGAGCTCTGGCACAGCCCCTGCTGAGCTCCCAAGTAGCGCCTCAGTCTCCAGCTACCCACGCCCCACGCAAGGGGCTTTTCTCCAGCACTTCTCTCGAGGAGTGGTCGTCCTCCTCCAGAGTCTTGTTTCCGTGTGGCTTCTGTTTGCCGCCCAGACTCACTGTCACGCCTTGGTGTTTTGGATAGGAGATGAACAGAATCTGGACTTTGCATACACTACAGTTAGATCAGGGAAGGGCACTTAAATGGCTTTTACAGGTAGGTGTGGATACTTCCAGTACTCAGAATACCACAGGGGCAGTTTCTTAAAGGTTAGTAGCAAAGTGAAAAACTGAAACTGTGTCAGTGAACTTTTCATGTTGCTACATTGAAAGTCATCAGTTTTACCCTTTGAAGTAACTCAAGCAATTACATTGTAACACACATTGATTACTTGGAAAATACTGTCTCACTGAGGCAGATTTTTCCAAAGATTTCCACTTGTTTTATAGTAATGAATATGCACATGAAATTGTATTTGTTAATATTACAAATAGTCTCATGAGAAAAGTTTATTCCAGTTTGTGAGAAGGCTACCAGATGAAGGAAAATTTATTTGCCTTTTTTGTCCTTTGTAACCAGCATTGTCAATTACTTTTCTAGAAATGACATGCTGAGTCTTTCGTCCTCAAGAAATTCACTAGCACCCACTGGATTTGTCCTAGTCCATCTTTCAGGTAAAAAAGGAGAGATGCTGCCTTGCAAGCAAAAGGACCTGTTCAGACCCCAGACCCCATTTAAAAATGCCAGGCAGAAATCATAGCGGCATTTCAGACCTGGAAGGCAGAACCTGGGAATCCCCAAAGCAAAGCAAAAAGGAAGTAGAACAATTCGGGGTGATTCTAGAAGTCACCCTCAGGTCTCCACATGCACACATGGTGCCCTCTGATGCACATGCGCATAACTTTTTTTTGTTAAATGAAGATGTTCTATGAGAATCTGGTGGTTGGTTCAGCTCCTCGCTTCATATTTTAGTTGTGAGTACTTGTCCTTGGTAACGGTCTGTCATAGTTAAGCACAGGTATCAACTTGACTGTTGACGTTTGAGCTCTGGGCACATTTTTAGAGAATTAGTGGTTGAGTTAAGCCCAAAGCAAACTTAAAGGAGATTGTCTAGCTGATGGAGAAGACCCAGCTCATGGTGGGTGGGATTAGGCCCTGGATAAATCACAGAGAGCTGGTTGTGAGAGTTGGCATCCTTCTGTTCACTTGGCCAGACCTGCTGATCTGGCAAGTAAGGATCGTCCATCTCTCAGCTGTTATGTGGTGATGGTGGCCAGTTTCCTCAGCCCTGGTGTTGGTGCATGCTTTCCCATCAAGCTGGACTGAGAACTGTAACCGGACTGTCGTAAGGAAATAAACCCCTTGTTCCTTTAAGCTGTTTGATGGTCATTTATCAGCAACCATGCAGGCAGACTGCAACACGGTCCTCAGTGTGCAGAAGTACTGTGTGCATAATTCCTGTGAGGAAGAGGATGTGTGTTTAAGGTTGAAGTTTTCAAGAAGTTAATAATCAAAGATAGTAAGTAGTGGTGATCTTTTCAGTGTGCACATGGTCCCGAGTAACTGGGGCTGCCAGAACCACTGGGGCTGGCCTCTAGTACTAAGGAACAGAGGACCGCAGTGGTCTTGAGCACAGTACAAGAGCACCTCAGTGTGGAAGCAAATCATGTCCCACTTTGGCTTCAGACAGTTTTGACCTCACAGCCCTTCTCTGGAGTCTCGGAAACTGCGCCTGTGGATTATGCTTTGATACCCACTCCTGAGATGGGCGTCTGTGGATCCTGGCTGCGCTCATGGCCAGACTGCTGCAGGTCTTTTCCCGCTTGGCAGCCCCATTTTCACCCTCCTCCCTGGCGCACCTGCCCATATTTTCCATTGTCTAACATACCACTCATTTTGTCGGCCTCCTTTCACCCAAAGATGAGCTCAGGGTGGCAATCTCGCTCTCATGCTGCACTCCTAGCACTTACAGAGTGCCTGGGGACATGAAAGGTACCAGCCCAGTGTGTTGAACGAGTGTCTAGGAAAGTCTCTGACTGGTGCCCACTCGGATCTGTCTTTTCTCCCTGTTGACTCTGTGTGTCTTGGCTCCTCAGCCAGTGTTGCCCCACACCGCCGTGTGCCTCGTGTGTGGCGAGGCGGGGAAGGAGGACACAGTGGAGGAGGAAGAAGGCAAGTTCAACCTCATGCTCATGGAGTGCTCCATCTGCAACGAGATCATCCACCCTGGATGCCTTAAGGTAGTGCTCCCTGAGGGCTCTGGGTAGGTTTCCCCCTCCTCTCTTCCCCAGAGCTTGTTGTGATGCTGATGTGGTGAGGTGAGACTAGGTTTTCTCTAGAAACGGCTGAAGTCGGCTGAAGTCGGTGGGATGCATTCCTAGAGAGCCTGCAAGTCTAGGTCAGGAGGAGTCTGGAATAGTTCCTGGGGAGTAGACCTGTCACCAGCATCCAATATCTTAGGGACAGAGAGGGTCCAGCATTTCGGCAGAAGCCTGCTCTGGGCAGAGACCCAAGGTGGTGGCTTGGTGGAATCTTCATTCCTGAGCCAGGGAAGGTGGGTAGTGGGTGGCAAGTAGTTGCTTTCCTCTGCACCAGGAACCAGTTCTGTGCTGTGCTGTGCCAGGACAGGGCTTTTCTGGGTGACCTCTGGGCTTACATGGCTCAGGCAGCAGCTCCCTGGAAAGAAACAGACCACTCTGAACGTCACGCCCCTCCATCCCAGGAAAATGCAATCAGAGCCCGCATAGTCCCCCTCCCCAGGTTGTGCTGTTTGCTTGGCTTTTGCTCAGTGTTAGAGGTGCGTGCACACACCCTTCTGAAGGGGCACGGGACTCTCTGCTGGGAAACCAGCTTTGCCGTTGTCTCTCTTATGTCTGTCTACTCAGCTGAGGTGAATTAACATAACCGCACAATGAAGCCCTTTCTGCTGTCATGTGCTGAGCTGATTGCTTCCCCTAGACCCTCATTAGATCCTGTCAAATCCCTCAGTGACAAGCATACTACTGTCCCAGGTTTGAGAGATAAAGGAATTGCTAGTCTAGGGGGGCTGAGCCCGCTAGGGTAGGAGATTCAGTGTGTGAGCCCTGGTCTGAATGCGCAGCTACAGTGCCACAGCTGTGCAGCTGTTTTCTGGCTGGACACAGACACACATGGGTCTGTGGGTGGTGGGAGTGTCCCAGGCAGCCTGGCTTCCAAGAGCACCTCATCTCTGCAGTCATGGGGTGCCCTTTCCTGCTTGCTGACTTCTGGCCTGTCCTTGCAGATTAAGGAGTCAGAGGGTGTGGTCAACGATGAACTTCCCAACTGCTGGGAGTGTCCAAAGTGTAACCATGCCGGCAAGACCGGGAAAGTGAGTGCGGGCTGCAAGTCCCTGGACAGGTCGGGTTGGTGGAGAGAGGTGGGCTGGCCTCGCCAGGACCAGCCTGTCTCTGGCTTGTCTGGCAGGGGTTGTTGGCGGGCTGGAGAGAAGCGAACAAGTCCAAAGATATATAGTCGGATTGTTCTTCTCTCTTTTTGGCCTACAAGCAAAAGCGCGGCCCTGGCTTTAAGTACGCCTCCAACCTGCCTGGCTCCCTGCTCAAGGAGCAGAAGATGAACCGGGACAACAAGGAGGGGCAGGAGCCCTGCCAAGCGAAGGAGTGAGTGTGAAGAAGTGCCCCGTCGCAGGTCAGATGAGCACCCCAAAAAGGTGCCTCCAGACACCATACTGCGCCGAAAGTCTGATGATATTCACCTGAGGAGGAAGCGGAAATATGAGAAGCCCCAAGAGCTGAGTGGACGCAAGCGAGTACGAATGGGGCACCCTGGGCATTAGAGGGGTGGCTTGGCCCGTCTCGAGTATGGGGTGGCGGGTTGGGGGGCAAGGAAAATGAGTGGGTAGAACTTGGGGGATTCTGGCCTCTTAAGAGCTGCCCTGAGCAGGTCACCTGAGTCCTGAGAGCCTGGGCCAAAAGGAGACACACAGCACAGTCACTCCTCTTCCCACCCTTTAGGCCTCGACGCATCACACGTCCCCCGGTTCCTCCTCTCACCTTTCGCCGAGGCCCCCTCTAGGCAGCAGCCTCAGCCCCTGGTGGAGATCCAGTCTCACCCACTTCCAGCAGCAGGTGCCCCACGCCCCGCCCTTCCCATGCCCTGTCCTCCCCAGCCCGGGGACTGAGTCCCGCATCCTCTCAGGCCTGGCTCCTGGTGCTCCGGAGGCTCCAAGTTCATGCTGGGCCTGGGAAGCTTTGTGAAAAGCCTCCTTGGGGGCTGCAGCTGGGAACTTCCAGTCAGAGAACCTCCGGATCCTGGGCCCTGCTCTGCCCTTGGGCTTTGCCGATCATGGCCACGAGGTGGCGCATGGAACCGCTCTGGCTCGGGCCAGTCTGGGGAAGTCTCTGGCCTGCTCTCTCTCCAGTTGTGGGCTCCCTGGTGGGCACCTACAGGCTCTGATCTACCCGAGGTGGGGGGGAGGGGTCAGCTGGGGGGGACAGCTGGAAAGCAGTAGGCAGAGCTGCGCTCTCTGTCAATCAGATGTGAAGGAGTAAAGGACTCTGCTGGGAAGACCCCTCTCTAGCCTCTACTATAATGGTCTCGCAGAAGGGTGGGATAGGGTGTAAAGGGGCCCTTGTTTCTCCAGTCCCGGAGCAAGCTCTGCATCCTTTCTTCCCTGTGACAGCTGAAGCCTGGCAAAGAAGACAAGCTTTTCAGGAAAAAGGTACCGTCTTCCTCTCCTCCTGTGCCTTAGCTTACTTCCACCCACCGAGTGTAGGCAGTACCCCAGTAGCCCATGTATCCTTTCACAGAGGGTTGGGGAGCTTGGATGGGACACTACCCCACACTGCACGGGCTAACCATGGCCACCCCCCCTCCTGCAGCGACGGTCCTGGAAGAACACAGAGGACCGCCTGGCGCTAGCCCACAAGCCCCTCCGGCGCTTCAAGCAGGAACCAGAGGACGAGCTGCCAGAGGCACCCCCCAAAGCGAGGGAGAGTGACCACTCGCGATCCAGCTCGCCCACTGCGGGGCCCAGCACTGAGGGCACTGAGGGCCCAGAGGAGAAGAGGAAGGTGAAGATGCGCCGCAAACGGCGTCTTCCCAATAAGGAGCTGAGCAAGGAGCTGAGCAAGGAACTGAACCACGAGATCCAGAAGACAGAGAGCAGCCTGGCTCACGAGAACCAGCAGCCCATCAAGTCGGAGCCGGAGAGTGAGAACGAGGAGCCCAAGCGGCCCTCGGGCCTCTGCGAGCGCCCCCACCGCTTCAGCAAGGGCCTCAACGGCGCCCCCCGGGAGTTGCGACATCCATTGGGGCCTGGTCTACGGAGCCCACCCCGCGTCATCTCCCGGCCCCCACCCTCTGTATCCCCACCCAAGTGCATCCAGATGGAGCGTCATGTGATCCGGCCACCCCCCATCAGCCCCCCACCTGACTCGCTGCCTCTGGATGACGGGGCAGCCCATGTCATGCACAGGGAGGTGTGGATGGCCGTCTTCAGCTACCTCAGCCACCAGGACCTGTGTGTCTGCATGCGGGTCTGCAGGACCTGGAACCGCTGGTAAGGGGCTGTCCCGTGGGGGGTTGGGCTGCAGCGGGAGGACCCGGCAGCACAGCTTGAATGACTTGAGTCACCTAGGCCCAGCTAGCCAGCCCAGGCTTATGGAGGAGGACTCGCTTGCTTCCTCTGTGAGAAACTAAGGACCATAGAAAGTCCTGTCTGCAGTTGCAGAGGTGAAAGGTGCACTACTGGTGACTAACGCCACCCGAGCCTGGTGATGTCTGTTACACGTGAGCCGGTGGCCTGTGCGAACAAGTGGGCCTTTTTGGAGGCATGGCCTATAAGGACCAGGCGCTACCCGACGTCAAGTAGCCGTCAGCACCTTCTGTGCAGGCTTGTGGACTAGCAGAGGGGTATGGGGGCGGGCACTACACAAATGAGCAGAGGGCTAGGTAGGATCCCCCTCTTGTATGGCAAGCGGACTTTCCACGTGAGTCTCTGATTTCAGTGGTGTCTCGGCTGCCTCCCTCAGGTGCTGTGATAAGCGGTTGTGGACCCGCATCGATCTGAACCACTGCAAGTCCATCACACCCCTGATGCTCAGCGGCATCATCCGGCGACAGCCTGTCTCCCTCGACCTCAGCTGGACCAACATCTCCAAGAAGCAGCTGAGTTGGCTTATCAACCGGTTGCCTGGTGAGTTCTGGGTCTCAGGTGTGCAGTGAGGGGGGTGGGGTGTGTCTCGGATGCCATGACCTCCTCTCTCTCTCCCCAGGCCTCCGGGACTTGGTGCTGTCGGGCTGCTCGTGGATTGCTGTCTCGGCCCTCTGCAGCTCCAGCTGTCCACTGCTCCGGACCCTGGATGTCCAGTGGGTGGAAGGACTGAAGGACGCCCAGATGCGGGATCTCCTCTCCCCTCCTACAGACAACAGGCCAGGTGAGTTGCTGGCTGAGGCTATGCCCGAGGGTCTCTTGTGGAGGTGGGGTGACTGAGTTGTCCTACTGCACGTTTTTATTTGATAGGAAGACATGCATGTGTGATTATGGTGTGTAGGTGGAGGTGAGAGGACAACTTCAGAAGTTAGTTCTCTACTCTAACCATTTGGGCTTTGGGAGACAAAAGGTTTGTGAGCAGAGATCTTACCCACCAAGTTATCTCACAAGCCCCTTGGATCTGGTTTTGACCACAAGCCCCATCTGATACATGTCATCAGCCTTCTGATACCAGCCCCTTTCTGGGGGGCACAGGGTATCTAAGGAGAGGCAAGGCCTGTGCATCTGGGGTCCATTCCTGCACAGCCATCTGTTTTTCTGTTAATCTTCTTGACTTCCAAGTTTCCTGGGAAATCAGGAGTTGCATGAGGCTTAAAGACATGGCACACTTGTATGGTAGCTGCCTGCCTACACTCAGATGGTACATTTAGGAGATTGGTGGCAACAGATAAGAATATGGGCTGTCTTGCCAATTTACTGATTATTGGGTGGAATATAAACTCGTTTCTAGATCTTCTAGAAGGAAAAGGCGAGAGGAACTACTTTGGACACCAAGCAAATATCTTTAGGGTGAAATATAGTCTGATAGCCACAACCTGAAGCCAGACACTCTGTCTATGTTTATGGATTCTTATTTTTCTAGGGAATAAAATAAAGAAATCTGATACAAAAATTTTTTTATTTTTAAATGTTAGAATTCTGGTTTGAGGAGCATGTTTTATGATTAACATGAAATCTGAGGTCTCTCTGGTTCAATCCCTATTTGTCCCACCAGGTCAAATGGACAATCGAAGCAAGCTCCGGAATATCGTGGAGCTGCGCCTGGCTGGCCTGGACATCACAGATGCCTCTCTGCGGCTGATCATTCGTCACATGCCCCTGCTTTCCAGACTCCACCTCAGCTACTGTAATCACGTCACTGATCAGTCCATCAACCTCCTCACTGCGGTTGGCACCACCACCCGAGACTCTCTGACTGAGATCAACCTGTCAGGTGAGGTAGGGCTGTGCAGGTCTACACGTGGCACAGCTGGGTCCTGGGCGTTCTGGGCACAGTGCTAGGAAATAAACATCAGTAAGCGAGATCACCAAACTGAGAAACAAATTACTGCTACGAGCGTAATAACTGTACCAAAGAGCGACAGCAGGAGAGTGGAGGCTAGCTGGTGTCTAGTAGAAGGGGGGAGCTAAGAGTAAAGCCACAGAGCCATTGTGGACAGGGCTGGTCTATGGGCTGTCAGTGAGAGAGAAACTTGGTTTCTGTCTTAGTTGACCTGCCTTATGTTTCCCCATGACCGTCATAAAAAATCTTGTTAGAAAAGTAATTCTCATGGTTAATTCAGCTATTCCTGTTTGTTACACACTTGTTGCTGGAAGGTCAGAGTTGGTTCTGAAGGATTTGGGGCTTGGTGGTATGTACAGAGAGGCAGGACTGTCCTTAGTCCGGGTCTTAAAGCTGCAGTGGTCTGGATTGTGTGTGTCATATTTTGATGAGACAAAAGCAGCTTATATGTTCTCCCCAAGAATTAACAGATGTCAGAAGATACCCTCAACATATTTCCATTGTGATGTTTTACTTATCAGCATCCACACGTGTTTTCTTCATTCTTTACCCGTCTTTATATCCATATCACACACCTCGTAGGATGCGAGGTTTGAACAGTATGGGATCATTCTGACCCTAGCCTCTGCAGAGACTGTTCTCTCATCGTGAAATGTGTGTGGCAGTGATTGTCCTGCCACAGAGGTGAGGAAAATAGCCATACTGAAGTGAGAGTTCATAACCATGTCGCCAGCTCAAGGCTCATTTCATGAACTTGAATTGGTGACGATGTTCCTGCCCGCTGCAGAACGGCCTGGAAGAATCTGGTGCTAAGCACTTCAGCAACTCTGATATTCTCGTTTAGTGATGAATGTACAATGTGATTCAGGAAAAATGTGGGTGAGTGCATGTGTGTAAACCATCTTTCACATTTTGTTTTTCCCCTTACGGGATCTTTTTTTTTTTTTAAGTGTGTGTGTGTGTTGTGTGTGTGTAAATGTGTGTGTTGAGGTCTCAGGACAATCAGTCCTTGCCTCTTACCTTATTTGAGTTGTTTCTGCTGCTCTGCGTATTCCAAGTTAGCTGAACTGTGAACTTGTGCGGAGTCTTTACCTCCTGGCCATGGATTACAGATATGCATGCGAGATCCAGAGTCTCAAGCCAGTGCTCGTGAGAGAATGAATCCCATGCCCTGGACCACACTGTTCTCAGGACCTCTCATCACTAGGGTCGTACACAGGAGCCCACTGGCCTGTCTCACCAGCCCAAATATCCGTGTTGTTAAGAGCTATGAAGTAGCACTGGGCATGCTGGTGCGTGGTACGTAGAAGGTGGAAGTAATTCATGGTCATCCTTAACTACAGGACAAGTTTGAGACCAGCCTGGGACACAAGGCCCTGTTTCAAAAGAAAGTTATCAATCACATTAAACTTACCTTTGTACCTATTCTCTCGGAGCTTATCTGCCATGGACAATACTTGAAGGGGGATCACCAGGTTTGTGCTCAGGCGACTTTACCCAGTAAGCCATCTCACTGGTTCTCTTTTTCCATTTTCTTGTATGTGTGTGGTGCATTGTGGGCATACTTGTGCATTTGTATGTGTGCACATGTGTGGAGACTCAAGGGTGATACTAGGAATCATCTTCAATCACTCTTCTGCCTTTTTTTCCTTTGTGTGTATGGTGCATGCATGTTCATTCACATAGGCGCATGTGGAAGTTAAAGATCCATCACTTTCACTTTATTCCTTTGAGGTTGGGGATTCCTAGATTCCATCTTCAGAAACTGGAATTGCGGGTGGGCAGTCATATCCACCTGCCATTTTACTTGGGATACAGGGATCTATCCGTCTTTTGAATTTGTGTGGCAATGTGCTTTAGGACTGAGATGAGGCATCTTCTCAGTACCTTGTCTATAAGTTTTGCTAATGAAACAAAACCCATTAAACACTTATCAATATGAAAACATGTTCTTGAGTTCTAAAAACTTTCTTGGAATTCTTATTTTTTCTGGACTATTCCTCTGATAACCTCCTTTTGCCTATCTTTCATTTATTTTTGCTTTATTTTCCAGCAGTGTTCTTTCCCTTTATAATTCAGGGAATTTTCATTTCCGCTGTGTAGGTTAAACCATGTGAAAATGTCTGGTTTTTGTTTTATGGGAATAGGGTCTGAAGTAGCCCTGGCTGACCCAAGTTTTCTTATGTAGCCTAGGATGGCTTTGGGTTCATGATCTCTTGTCTTCAACTCCTGAGTACTAGGATTACAGGTATACATTGCTGTGCCCTGCTTGAAATTGCTTTTTATATTGGTCAAGGAGGGTTTGACCTACAGTTTTAAATTTTCCAAGCTGTACTTTTTTGAAAGGCTCTCCTCAAATTCAGTGTTAATGCTTAATTGTCTGCACAAGGAGGACCTGAGGCTTTAGGCTGGTTGGAGCCTATCTTGCTATGGACAGCAGTTGAAGGGTGGTTGGCCTACATCATCTCTTTGGGAAAACCTAAGTGCTAGGCTTTTGTCTTCAAGCTGGTCAAGGCTGTTTGGATGAGGGTTTGCAGTTACTATCTGTTGTTTTGACAAAAAACTGACCAGGCAGCTTAAGGGAGAAAGGATTATTTCTTAAACTCATGGGTTCACAGGGGATATAATCTAATTGTGGGGGGCAGAGCAGAAAGCCACGGAGACAATTGCACAGCATGGCAGCCACTGGGAGACAGAGAAAGCAAAAGAAATAAGACTGGGCTGACACACTTCAAGGCCCGCCCCAATGATAGCTTCCTGAGGGGCTATTCCCAAACAGCACCACCACACATAAGCCTATGGGGGGCAATTCACAGGGAAACTGACAGGATGTTAGAAGTTTAAGGATTGGAAATCTGCTCAACAAGCCACTGCAAACCTTCATCTTTAACTGCACTCCCAAAGTACCTGTTACTTCCAATACAGCAAATCACCTTTGGTCTACTTGGAAGGCCATCTGCTTCTCTGCTTAACCCTAAAGGAACTAAGACAGAGCCTCATTCTGTAGCTTTGGCTGTCTTGAAACTCAAAACTATAAAGTCCACGTTGGCTTGAATTCATGTCAGCAAGATTGAAAGGTAACGGTTGATGTTGGTTAAAGTGGTTCAGCAGGTAAAGGTGTCTGTGCACAAACCTGGTGATCCAGGTTCAATCTCTGAAGCCCATGTGGTGGGCTCTGAAAGCCGCCACACTCATGTTCCATGGTACATGTTCATGCACTCACATGAACTCTTTCTCTCTCCCTTCCTCCCAAAAATAAATATTAAAAAATAATAAAAGTACATTAACAAAATAACCATTTTCAGATGTAAAATTTAGTGATGTAAATGGCAAATATCATCATCCATTTCTAGAAATCCATGTCCTCTTGTCCACATCACTCCCACAACCTGGCTATCTTTGTTTCAAAGACTTCTGACAACTGTTAAGTACTTCATAGAAGCGGGAATCCTATCAGGTTTGGTGGCACATGCCTATAATCCTGGCACTGGAAGGCTGAGGCCAAGGACAGCACAGTCAAGGCAAACCTAGACTAGGTGCAAGTCAGTCAAAGACAGAGTGAGACCCTGTCTCTCTCCCACCCCTCCCCCCAAAATAAAAGTGAAATCATCTAGTCTTCTTGTAGCTGACGTCTTTATTTGTCTAACAGCCTCCAGTCCATGTGGTGGCATATGTCAGAATTTCCTTCCTTTTTCAGGTTGTTAATATTCTACTGCATATTACACTTTGTGATAGAAATTTGAATTTCATCTACCTATTGACTGTTTTGGCTCTATACGTTAAGTACTTTTGTGTCTAAGGCCAAAAGGGATATTGCTGCATCATACAGTAATTTTATTCAATTTCTGAGAAACCACCAATTCACTGTCCAATTTTAGGTACCAACTAGCATGCATGAAGATTCCAATTTATCCACATCTTAACCATCTTAAGAGGATGGGAAGGGTTAATCTCATTGTGCTTTTGATTTGCACTTCCTTAATGACTTTAAACATTTTTATATGTTTATTTACCACTCATATCTTTCAAACAGGATAAAAGGGGTTTTAAGTCCTTAACTTTTTAGTGTTGTTGTAGGATTATATATAATGTATACAACATAAATGTAATTATATAACTTAAACTATCATCCTTTATTAGCTGTAATAATGTTTTTTTCCCACTTTCTTTGGGTGGTTTTGTCACTCTTACAGTGTTTTATATATAAAACCTTCTAAGCTAGGTTTATGACCATCTGTCATCCCCAGTTCTTGAAAGGCAAGGCACGAGGACCAAGTTTACTGCCACCCTAGACTATTTAACAAGAGCATCTTTCATAATAAAAAGCAAGGTTTTTTTTTTTTTTTTGGTTTTTTGTTTTTTGGGTTTTTTTTGAGAGAAGGTCTGAGCTCAGGCTGTCCTACCTTGTGTAGCTGAGGATAACCTTTGAACTTCTCACAGGTATCACAGGTATGTTGCAATGCTCAGCTTCAAGTTCTTTTATTTTCATGAAATTGTTTTTCTGTGTTAGTATCTGTGTGCTTTGTTGTTATAGCAGAGAAATTTATCTCCAAGTTAAAGTCACACAGATGTTTTTCCTCCTGTCATCTTTGTAAAACTTAGATTTTGGAAACACTTTGAGCTCATTTTTGTATGTGCCATGTGGCAGAGAAGGTCCAACTTTATTCCTTTGAGTGAACTCAGCTCAGCTCACCTGCTGAGCTCTCAGTGGACTCCTGGGTCATTCTATTCCTCTTCTACTTTTACAACCATATTGTACTTATCCTGCTTCCTTCTATCCCCCTCCTCCCTTCCTTCATCAGTCCATCCCACTCCTCCTCACCCTCCTACCTTGCAGCTTCTATGGACCCCAGGGTTCCCTCTGGCTTGTCTACTTTTGTGGGGGTTCAGTCCTCTGTGGCTTATCAAGTTGCCTCAGTTTGGATCACCTCAGTGATAAAGGCATTTCCCTTCCTTCCTCTAGCTCTAGTCTCTAAGGTTTCCACTGTATGTTCTTAACTCTTTTGAGTTCCTCGATAGTCTCTGGGGGCCTGCTGCAATGTCAGTCATTCTGCAGGTCTGAGAAGGACAAATCTCACTGCATGGGTTATTCTTTTGAAGCTGAGTCTCAAGGTAAATTTGGCTAGCTGACTTGCTTTGAGGATTTCAAATCTGTTTCTTTCACAGCTAGTGTTAAATTTTTCAACTTTTAATTTTGCGTATTTGCATTAGAGTGTGTGTGCCTATGACTCACCCTGGCTTGCTCTGCGGTTTCCCAGGCTCTGCCTTTCAGGGCCAGAACTGCTATTTCTACACAGGACCTAGGGGCCTGAACTCAGGTCCTTTTGCTTTCAAGGCAAAGGCTTTAAAACCTGAGCCATGCCTAGCCCTCACCCAACATTTTATGTGGGATCTAAACTAAGTGGCAAGCACCTTGCCCCAGGCTGACATCTTAATATTTTAGATAGATTTAAAAATTTTTTTATTATTTATTCAATTGTGTGTGTGTGGAACCATGGGCAAATTTGGAAACCATGGACGCCTCCACCTCCTCCTAGTTTACTCTGCCCCAGGATTCACAAGCTCTGCCCTACCAGGACCAGAAACGCAGGCTGCCCCCGCTTCTGCCCAGCTTCTATACGTGGGGTCTAGGATCCAAACTTAGGACCTTTCGCCTGCAAGGCAGAGGCTTAACCCCTAAGTCACCTCCACCCCCTATTTTAGATAGATTTTAGATGTTGAATATGGAATGTGTAATTCTTAGGTTTTCAGCAGACAAGTCTTTTATAACCTTATTCTTCCCCCCCCCTCGCCTCCTTGGTACTATTGTGTATGGAATTGTAATTGCCTTTCATACTCTTCATTGGTAACATTTAGAAATGCAGCTGGTTATGTTTCCTGTTGACATTTTTTTTTTTTTGAGAACTTGGAATATTTAGGGTTTTTCCATGTACCAGTGTCATCTGCAGCTTTAATTTCTTCATCACTCTTAAAGTATTTAAAATGCCATGTAGAATTTTACTTTCATCAAATGGAATCCATCGTTACAGACTGCACTGTTTTTGTAATTCTGCACATAGGGATTATCTACTTTTCACTGTTAAAAAGGACAAAGAAAATTGTATTTGTTCTGCCTGTCTTGGGTCTATGCGTCGGGTTCTCAACTTTTTAGAGAAGTTTAGAGAACAAGTTAACCTTATTGTTCTTTCTGAGAGTATCCAAGATAGCTGACCTTCCTACAATATTTCAACAAAGATCCAAAGATAATATATAATAGCCTCAAAATCTTATCACTACTTGATACATCTTCTTAAGTATAAATAAGACTTTTTAATACGAAGAAAAACACTTCCATATTTTTGTTTAATTTTTCATTGTGATGTATGAAACCCTATATTGAATAACCCATGTGTCCTTATGAATTTAGGTAAGGAACCAGGGATGTAATTCAGTACTTTTGGGAGGGGGGCATGTCTTTATTAGTTTGTACTGTGTGTACACCTGTGGAGGCCCACAGGGGATATTGAGGAGTCGCTCTACCTCCTTATTGCTTTGCTCTTGGATTTCCCAGGCTCTGCCTCCTAGGGCCTAAAGTGCTGCCCTTTCTACCTGGCATTTTACATGTGATCTGGGATCCAAATTCAGGTCCTTCTGCTTGTGAGGTAGAGGCTTCACCCTGAGCTGTCTCTCCAGCCAGAACACTTTAGCAAGTACAAGAGTCCTGGTTTCCACTCTTGGCACCACAAAAATAAAAAAACCTACAGTTAATTTAGGAGAGCCAACTCTACATAGTACCCTAGAGCTTTGCTTAGCTGTTTTAAAAAATATTTCCCATTCAAGGTTTGTTGATTGGCTTTGCGGTGGTTGTGTATCTTATTTTCGGTACCATTTATCTAGGGGTTTTTGTTTTGTTATGTTGCCAAGAACACTTTCATGATTACTGCACTTTGGCTTCTGCTATGAGAAGAACATGGTGGTCTTAAGAGTGAGGTCTTAGCCATGGAGTTACAGAATATATGAGCAAAACATACATAGGGTCTCTCTGCTGATTACAGAGCATGTATACAGGAGGACATGAGTAGGGTCTCTGTTGATGGTATTTGTTATCCCAATAGCCTTGTTCAGGGTACTAAAATCCTCAGTTTTCCATTTTGACTTGCCTTTCCCTGCTGGCTCCACATCTGTCTGGTAAGGTTACATTCCTCTCCATTTCCAGAGTGTATCTCTTTCCCCTCAGATCCTGTTTGGTTGCCCCCTACTTTCCCCAGGGGATCCTGACAAAGATCCTGCCTCTCACAGCTTTCTCCCAGGTTTTGACAGAGGCAAGGGGCCTTGTGTGTCTTGGCACTTACCTTTCACCCCACGTACATTTTCAGATGTCTCCTGCTCCAAGTTTCCTTCCAGCAGGAAGCCTTGGCTCCTCTTCCATCACTCCATGCTCAACAAAAGTGTTCCCTGTCCCCACCCTCTTTTATTTAATCTTTACCTGAGCCCAAACACCCTTTGGGGAATTCCTTGGTCCCTCTTGTGCATCAGACTTCTTGCAGTCTGGTTCCTCACTTTCTACAAGCAGGTGCTCCTGGTGATGGGTGGTGCTCACTAGAGCCTGAGGCCAGTTAGCTTTCCAACTATTTCCCCATGTTGCCACTGTTGTAAGGTGAATTATTTTTATACGTAGCTTTTGCTGAATTTAGAAAAGGCCTATTCCATATGTCATTGTGAGGGTTGAAAACATGAAGCAAAAATGTGCAAGTAAGTTGTTTTCCTCTTACCAGCAAAATCTCTATGCTCTGTAAGTAAATCAAATACCAAGTTTAGTATATGACTTTTTTCTGAAGAATCTATATGCTAGTATTATGTAGTGTCCTTTGTCATTAACTTTTGGAGTAAGATGATTTAACAGTAAGCCATCTTGAAGGAACACTTGAGAATGAATGATTAAGGCACCTTCTGAAGCATCATTTTCAGTCTTTTCACCCTCATTAATGGCTCGGCACAGACAGACGCAGCTTCCCAACCACCAGTTCCAAGTTCATGGGCTTTTACTGAGGTTGGATTTTTTTTTCTTTTACGGAGAAAAAGTACACAGGTGTGTGTCATGGCTCATGAGAAGCCAAGCCTCTAAGTCATTTTTCTCCTTTTGTACCATGTGAGGTTTCCAGGATTGAATTCAGATTGCCAGGTTTGTGAGCAGGCACTTTATCCAAATGAGCCATTTCACTGGTGTCAAGTTGGGCTATCTTCACGAGGTCTAAAAGATACATCAAGAATTTGCCAGGAAGTGGGTAATGGTTTTGTGCTGGCATGAGGCTCCTCCCTGCCAGGACTGACAGTGTATACAGTTTGTGTATTACTTATGTGATGCTACCTAATACGGAGCCCAGCATCCCTGTGGCTATTCTGATAATGCACACTGTCATCTGGCCTTTTTATTCTTGCTTAATTTTATAGACTGCGAAAGTAGCAATCTTAGTGATAAAGCCTCAAACTTAGTACTGCTGACAGAAACGTATCAATCACTGTCTCACCCATTGGGATCATTCATATTGTTTAATCTTAGTTGACTCAGTTCTTAAAAGTACAAATTAGTAGAAATGCACTGTTACATAATGTCCACAGGTGAGGACATAGTGAAGGATTCCAAATTGTTTTTGTTTTCTGTGGACAGTCTCTCCAGCTCCTTCTAGCATATTAATCTTTAACACAATGCTTCACATACACTTTCTGCACTGGGATGCAAAGGATAGAAGTTCTCATGATGACTTTAGGGACCACCTATGAACCAACCATATCTCCCAGAATATTTACCTTAATGAGTGTACAAGGTAGACAATAGGGAGGTAAACACCAACAGTGTATTCCTTGATATATTGTGTAACCCTTTTTGTAAGACAGATCAGAGACCTGTTTATGCAAATGTACATAAGAAACTGCCTTATGATTTTCACTTGGTATAGTCATGTTTTCCTTTGGGGCACATGGTCTTAATACCTGAAGTGTGCTCCCACTGAGCACACCAAGCCCAGTCTGAATACTTTTCAACCATACTTTTTTTTTTTTTTTTTAGACAAACATTTGTTGGTGTGTGCATATGTATGTGTGCCATTCTGTACACACCACTAGAGGACAACTTGCAGTTTATTCTCTCCTTTTACTACCTTTTTTCTGGGGAATTAATTCATGAGATCAGTTGTGGTGGCAATTACCTTTAACTGCTGGGCTATCCTGCTAGTCCTCATACATTACTGACCATTGTACTTGGTAGGTAAATATCCCCTATCTGTCATCTTCACTGTGGGCATCCAAGTTGGGGTCTTTGGGTTCGGTGTCTTCTGTCCTCCATATTGTTTCCTCTTCCTTACAGACTGCAATAAAGTTACTGATCAGTGCCTGTCCTTCTTCAAACGCTGTGGAAATATCTGTCATATTGACCTGAGGTACTGCAAGCAAGTCACCAAGGAAGGCTGTGAACAGTTCATAGCTGAAATGTCTGTGAGTGTCCAGTTTGGGCAAGTGGAAGAAAAACTCCTGCAAAAACTAAGTTAGTCCCAGGACCTGTATGTAAATAAGGGGGTAGAGGATATAGGTCGGGAAGGATAAAGACTACAAAGGGAAAAAAAAAGGCTTTTATTTCCCTTTGGAATGTGGAACAAGGGATAACAGGACAGTTCCATTGCAAGTCTTGCCAAGGGAAAAGCCTTGAACCACCCATTTGGAAATGAACCAGATATTTTCTCTGGTCTTTCTGCATAACTGCACTGCTTTCTGGACCATTTTAAGGCGGCCTTTAAAAGAAGACATTCCCGTTGGAGAGGAGGATGGGGCTTTGGAGAAATTCTCTTAGGAGCGTAAGCTTACTGCTTTTGTTGGTGTTTTTGTTTTGGACACCTTGTTCCTTGAAATGCCAAGGCTTTTGGTGTCAATATCCAGTGGACCACACACCACATCTACAGCTGTCTTGACACCTCTTTTGTTTGGTTTTGTTTCATCTTACATTATGCAGAACTATTTTTGTATAAATTGTTTAAAATTTATTTATGCAAGATTTGAATGCATAACAGTGTTTTTATTGTTTTGAAATTGCCAACTTTTCTTCAGATTAACCTGTACTTCATCAACACAACCCATCTACCATGTGTCCAGGTGTGGTGGGTGGGGGGCTTTGACTTTCCACTTAAAAGCATGTTTAACTGGAAGTTGAGAGCCTACTTCGTACATCAAGAAGTTACATGAGCATGTTGTGATAAATGTAAATTATAGTCAAAGTAAGACACTTGCCAAGTCTCCTCAATAGAAAAATTCACCTTTTCTCAAAATTTTACAATTCGTACTTCATTCAGCCTTTGCACTCAGGAGGGTTTTGCTCCAAGCATGAGCTCTTGTATTCTACATAGACCTAATTTATACCATGAATCAAATAGAATAAATGTGCCCATACAGTTTTGCCCTTTTCCTCCTTTGAAATGTTAGATGAGTTCTCATTTAGGTTGGTTGTAAAGTTCTGCATCATTAAGTGCCATTGTGGTGTTTCCTAGACTTTCCCTGATGCATTTTGACCTTTGCTGAATTTGTATAAATTGTACAAAAAAAAAAAAATCCTTGGTGTTTTGAGGGTTTTTGTCTTAATAGAGGACCAAAAATTTAACTTGAAAGCCTAGCCTTAGTATAGTCTCAATACTAAAATATTTTGTGTGGGCACCAAATCAATCATATCCTTATCCCTTCTACAGAAAGAGATCTGTTTCTAACCAGTAAAGATATACAGTAGTTACGTATGACTATTAAGAATAGACTTCCTAAGGGGCAGTGATCACGCTTGGACGTCTCCTACCACATCTGTGCAAAGTGCATTAACCCTTCCCAAATGTGGAGAAGGGAAGAGGCTCCATTTCTCACAGGAGACAAATCAAGAAGGCTGCAGAACAAATTAAGAAGGCTGAATTCTGCATACATAGCCTTGGACACAGGGGCTGGAGAAATCAGACACACATTGGTGAAACGTAATTTTAAACCACAGGATATTTTTAGACAGGCCTTGTTCATGTACAGAAATCACTGTTCTAGTAACTGAAGAAAGGGTCTCAAATAAGACCTTGGTCCTATAAGACAAGTCCTTCCTAATTGTGATTCAGTTTTGAATGTCAGATCCAATCTAAAACTGTACTTTTTGTTAATTTGAATCTAAAGGCCCTTTCTGACTAAAGACTTATTTCTGCTGCACTTAACACTCAAGTTCACTTGTGAAAGGGTGACTTACCACTACTGGCCTGACTCTTCACTATACCAATATAAAGGTTGTTTCTGTAGTGGTTTAGGTGCTCTGAACCCTGAAATAAGGATGGTGTCAATAATTTTCTCAGGGTGGTTAGTTTTCAGGTGAACAGTCTGCTGAGAGTCTGCAGTTCTCATGCCACAGAGCAAACACATGACAGCCAAGCTCCAAGACTACCTAAAGCAAGCCTATATTCTCTGCAAATCTTTTCATAATCTTCACATGAAGTCAGCTAAACCATGTTGCAAACAGATGCTCTGAGCCCATACGCCGTAGCTGATGAAGTAGCAGAAAGACCAAAACCTTGTGAGGATCTTGCTGTGGTCAATCTGAGCTTTTTAACCCAGAAAGAGAGGCAACCTGATGTTTACAAAGGAAGACATAATGGTGCTTCAAATGACATCCTATGGGGACAAAGAACAGTTGACCTCACTGTATTCCATTGTGGATCTTCAGAACTTTATCCAGGTCACATATTACCTACTCAAAAACAAAAGAAAAAACCCAAAACAGTGACAGGATGGGGTAGTGGGTAATGGCTCTTTCATCAAGCCTAACAACGTGAGTTTAGTCCCTAAAACCCACATGCATGGAAAGGAGAACTGATCCTGTAAGTTCTCTGACCTCCACATGTGCACACATGCAAGGTAAGTAAATAAATGTTTCAAGACATAAAAGCATGGCATGCCCAATAAAAATGTGTAGCTTCCAGGAGAAGCCAATCAAATTAGCAGTCTCCCTGACTCCAAGACCTTGCCCACAGATATTTTAGTCCACTCAAACTTATGTCATGTTACATAAGTGGTATACACTACATACATACAGCATACACACACACTCCTGTGTACTTCAGATGGCCTCTAAATGACTTACTATGATCCCTATTTATACAAGTGATTATTACGCTTTATTGTTTAGGATGTGACATGGAGAGCTTGTATGTTTTACAGGATCTCATGGAGCCCAGTCTGGCCTTGAACTCCTGATCCATGGTGCCTCTACCCCCCTCAATTGCTGGGATTACAGTCACACATTACTAGGTCTGGGTTTGTTTCCTTACTATGAGGCTGGGGGGGGGGCTGGAAAGGTGGCTCAGGGGTTAAGCCTCTGCTTTGCAGGCAGAAGGTCCTGAGTTCGAGCACGGGCAGCTGCGCTTCTGGTCCTGGTAAGGCGGAGCCTGTGAATCCGGTGCAGAGTAAACAAGGAGGAAGTGGAAGCGGTCCATGGTGTTTCCCCAGTTCGTCCGTGGTTATACACACACACACAATTGAATAAAAAGTTTCAGTATAGTAAAAAAAAAAAAAAAGTGAGGCTGGGGATCAATTGACTGAGCTACATTTCCAGCCTGCAAAGTTTGACATGGGGTTGGCTAAATCCAGAGGTGCAGATCCCACTAATAAAAAGCACCTGTATTTCATCAAGCCTGTCTCACTGAAGATTTATGTCTACAGAGTTATTTCAAACAATACCTAGACAAAACACTATTAACTTATGTCCAAAATAAAACAATAAACAAGCTATCTGAAGTTGAGACCATACAGGAACCTGGATTTTTACAATTTAACTTGAGACGCCTGCACTAGCTATTGAAATGTTTTCTACTTGTTGGTCTGAATTTATTATCTGCTGGAAAAATGTTACACTTCACGAGTTAACGCCCATGAGCACACACAGATGAAAGTGTCCACACAACTGTGGCAGCAGCCAAGGCTTGCTGCTTCATGGGGGAGAAATGGTCTCAAGGCAGCCAATGCTAACTGTGGCAGGCAAGCATACAATGCTCGACTTGGGACCAGCTAAACGCACAAGCTCTTCATGCAAATGACAGAAACATGAAAATTCCCCAAGGCCTCAATGTATATGCTTCGATCCTTCCTGAGTTCACAGCAATTTTGGATTCTGTCTACTGGCCCTTAGATCCTGAGCACATGAGGACACATATTACTTCCTAGAGTAAAGACAACTGGAGACTTACCTGAGAAGTTAGTGGGCAGATGTATCAGTGAAATGAATCTACAATTGGTAACTGCTTTGAACTAAACCTAAAGTACACACTGACTTAATGCTGCCCTGTAAGAAAGTTTCTCGTTTGCTGTGTGGTACTGAAAGGGTTTAAAAAAAAAAAAAAACTTGCTCTTAGAGCTAGGTTTTATATCTGATGTAGTACTTGGTGCTGGGAGGGAATATGGGACTTACTAATAGTACATGTACTCCTAGCACTGAGTTACACTCTTCTGAACTGAGGTTTTAAGAACTGAGGTTTTAGATAAGACTTTTAAAGTAAGGCAGTACCTATTTTAGAATGATAACAGGGGTTGCTGAAGAAAACTATAAAATACCCAGCACAGTTCCTGCTCACAATGATCCCTGGTATGGCATGTGATTAGCAAGCAGTAAAGGCCCTGTGGTATGGTACAACGTCTTTGGAAGTGTTCCTGTTTCTTCTGAGGTGGGGTGCTAGACCAAGGTGCTGATTGATACCCATTCATGCTGTGTGAACTGAAAGAGACAATATAAACTACAGCAGATTTTTATCTAATTTTATTCCTAAATTTGAAATTAGCTAGCAGTAGCACTAAAAATACACCTTCACTATACAAAACAGTGTAAACTGATTATACATTAATAAAGAATTTAGCACACACACACTTCTAAAACAAGAAGCTAGAGGCAGCCCTTGCTGTAAAAAGCTGTACTTGAACAAAAATGGACATACTCAGTCTAAGGCCTGACAGCTGACTACAGAATGGCAACTGTCCCCAATTATATTCAAATGCAGAAACAGCAATAGTGTGGAAACTTTACATTCATCAAATATTAGCATTTAAAATAATAACTCATAAAGTGGACGTTCAGAGCAGTCAGTGCTCAGCATGTTCCTCAGCAGCCCACTTTGAGCTCACCTCTCTCAAAGAACAAAAGCTTCAATACCGGATAAAAGGAAAATAAGAACAGGACAAACAGTCTCCTAGAGCAGGAGTTAGCGCCACGTACTCAGCAGTCTGACTTCAGTAACAAGTGCTCATGGGAGACAAATACAAAACCCAACAACCCGGGAAGCCATTTGTCCATAGGCAGACAGACTTAACACAGACCAAAGTTCCTTTAACTTAGGATGAACTTTTCTGTCCCTAATCAGTAATGAAAATAATCTTTTAAAATAGTTTCTGCCTTGGAACAGTTAAGTTTCCAGTCCCTTCTGTGTGCTGAAATGTTTGGGATCGAATCAGGCAATGTCCCATTGGGGAAGCCTTAGTTTTAGGACTTGAAAACATGCACAGCTCGCACAACATACTGCCGGCAGATGGGGCACTCACTCATGCGCTTGCCACACTTAGTGCAGGTGACCATGTGCCCGCACTCGAGCAGAACACAGTCGATGACGGCGTCCATGCAGATGCGGCACAGGCTGTCGTCTTCTTCGTCCTGCAGCTGCAGCCGTTCTCCATCTGAAAGGCAACAGAGAGCTGGGACACGCGTCTCCCTCAACATAGCAAGGTAGCCATCCTCTGGAGGCCACCCAGCGCCAGAGGAAAAAATGATGTAACTCCTTAGATTTGGGTTCTTAAGAGCAGAAATGGCAATGCTTATGTCTTGGGCTCTGTGAAGAATAAGAGAATGCTTGGCTAGGGATCAGCCAGGAAGTGCCCAACAAATGTTGGCTTTTTACATGTCCTTCATTGTAAAGTATAAGGAGTTGTGATAAGAATGTATTTATTCTGTATTTAGAGAAAAAAAAATTGGGAGAAAACTTGGCGGCTAAAACACTTGCCAAACAAGCAACATGACTGGAGCTTGAATTCCTAGACCCTGACAAAATACCAGCAGGGGCAGCAGCCCATCTGTAATTCCATGCTCAGAAGGCAGATGTCTGAGAATCTCCAGAGCAAGCTGCCTAACCAGATTAGCCCTACTGAAAAGTTCTTAGAGACTATGTCTCAAAAGAGTATAAGGTTCAAGAGGAATTGAGGACAATATCTGATATCAACCTCATGTTTCCAGGTGCACACATACCTATACACACGTGCATGCGCACACACACGAAAAATAAAAGAAAACATGAACTGGGGATGTAGTTCAGTTGGTAGAGGGCTTGCTTAGCATGTATGAAACCCTGAGATCAACAGGCAGTGCTATGCAGACCAAGAATGGCGCTGTATGATGTAATCCCAGCACTGAGAGAGACAGGCAGAGGATCGAAGTTAAGGTCCTTTTTGAGGCATGTCTGGGATATAGTCTGCATCAAAAGGAGAGAAAGAAGGGCCGGAGAGGTGGCTCAGGGGTTAAGCCTCTGCCTTGCAGGCGGAAGGTCCTGAGTTCAGATCCCAGATCCCACGTATAGATGCCAGGCGGAAGCGGGAGCGGCCTGCATTTCCGGTCCTGGTAGGGCAGAGCCTGTGAATCCCGGGGCAGAAGGAGGTGGAGGCGTCCATGGTAGTTCCCGAATTCGTCCGTGGTTCTACACACACACAGATACACACACATACACACGCGCGCACATACATAGTACATATGCACAATTGAATAAATAATAAAAAAATTAAAAAGAAAAAAAAGGAGAGAAAGAAGAAAGAAAGGAAGAAAGACAAACTGAACCTTAGTTGCCACCCTTCTTGTGGGCTTCACGTCAGCTCAACAGTAGCTGTGTGTCATCTCAGGAGGAAGTGCTTAATTTACACCCATAGGACAGTTTAGAATAATCATGCGAAAGGAAGTAAGTGGTCCCCTCCCCTTCCAGCCTGAAAAGTATCGTGTAATGATACTGATGGAATTCCAACTTGAAAGGATGCCAGCTTGGGACTAGATTAAGATTCTGAGAAAATCCAAGCATGGGAGGGAGGGGGGGGAGACAATGAGGTTAAAAGGTTAACTTCAAGGGAGAACTGCCTTAGAGCAAAGGATTTAAGTTTCTTTTATAAATAAGGAATCAACAGAAACCACAAACATGGTTAGAACGGAAGAATTCAAACCTGAACATCCAAAAGTCTTTGTGTTTAAGAACTATCTTGTAATCTGGGGTCTTAGTTCATGGCCCATGACTACAGCGCAGTCTGGGGACAAAGGATCTATGGAATGAAGACAGCAGATGAGCAAAGGAATCAGGCACTAGATGACTCAAGACTAATTTTAATCTGGGCCTTGACTGCCATTCCTCCTTCCATCTCTTTACATGGTGTAGCACAGAATAGCATTATTCAGTAAGGTGAATCCTAGTATTTAATGGTTTAAAGACCAGTCATAACAGAAAAAATTTCAACTGTGCTTAAAAGAAAATGTGTGGACTGGCGAGATGTCTCAGCAGATAAAGGCACTTGCTGACAAGACTGACACCCTGACTTCGATCCAGCAAACCCACATGAAGATGGAAAGAAGTGACTCCTGCAAGTTGTCATACTGGCCTACATACATGTGTGCCCCCCCAATAAATAAATGTGAAAAACAAATAAGTGTTCACCAAGCCAGAGAGATTGAACCAGTCCTAGATTAGGCGGAATATAAAAGCAAGAAACCATGTGCTTCATGACCTCCTATATCATAGCCCTCTGCCAACATGCAGTACGCCTTGCACTGTGCACAGTTACATTATGATCTGTTCCATGGCATTCTCCAGACAGTAACCTGTGACCTCAGAAAGCCCTGGAGACTAAGATTCCTGGACCTGTTACTTACTATGTGGCACTGTCCCAGAAGTAGGTATGTAAAACTATTTTCCTCTATAAAATGTCAACAAATACTGTAATAACCAGTTTTGTTTAATCATATATTTATTAGTGTTTTGAGACTGAGCCTCAAACTGTAAACTGGACCTTTTTATAATCCTTTTGTCTCAGCCTCTCAAGTACTGGGATTATAAGTATGAGCCACCATGCCTGGCTAATAACCAGTTTTAAAAGAAAAAAAAACGCAAAATTAGTGAAAGGAACTATGATTTGTTGCATTGTTTTTTCATGCCCTTAGATGCTATGGTTAACCCTGCACCAGCTGAGGAAGGATTTTCTGTGCCACTGTAACCTCAGCTTTTCTGAGACTTACTCAGAAGCAACTAATACTTGATGTGAGGAATTACTTAAACCTGGGTATAGTGAATTTCACTCCCTATTGAGGGTTTAAAAGCTATAATGGAGACATTCGAGATACTAGTCTGTAGAGGGATTAATGAGACATCAAGCATTATTATCAAGCAAGGAGTTAGTATTCCAACAAAAGCCAGGTCAACAATTAGTTATACAGTTCATCTGACAATGGCTTCAGACCCTACAATGCATAAAAGACTAACAGACCTATAGGCTGGTTTACATACAGTAATTCATGCTCACTGTTAAGTACGTTATTTTCACAAAATTACATGTTTTTATTTTTAATGGTTTGATGCTTTTCAAGGGCTGGAGAGATGATGGCTCAAGGGTTAAGACTCTACCTCAAAAGCAGAAAGTCCTGTCTAGATCCCAGCCAGGTCTCACGTAAAAATGTCAGGCAGAAAGGGCAGCAGTCTGCATTTCTGGCCCTGGTGAGTAAACCTGGAAAATCCCAGAGCGAAGCAAAAGAAGGTAGAAGCAATCCAAGATAATTCCTGAAGTCACTCTTGGTCCTCCATAGGGACACACAGTGCTCTCTGATGCGTGTGCATGCGCGCACACGTAGAAATTAAGGAAGGAAGGAGGGAAAAAGGGAAAGGAGAGAGAAAGAAAAAGAAAGAAAAGAGAAAGAGAAAAAGAAAATGAAAGAAAAGAAAGAAAGAGAGAGAGAAAGAAAGAAAGAAAAAGAAAAAAAAAAGGAAAGGGAAAGAAAAAGGGAAAGAAGGGAGGAAGGGAAGGAGAAAGGAAGGAAGGAAGCAAGCGAACGAGCGAGTGAGCGAGCTAGCTAGCTAGCAGATGCTTTTCCATACAGGGTTTCACTACATGGCTCTTGCTGGTCCCCAATTCACACCAATCATCCTACTTAGCTTCAGGAGTGCTAGAATTACAGGCAAACATTGTCACCTAACTTTGACTTAGAAACAACTCAATTTTTAAAAGCCCAAATAAGGATATTATACAGAAAAAATAGAAAAATAGACTCACATGATTTCTGGTTTTCTTCATTCTCTTTGTACAACCGGTTGACTTTCTCTACCAACTCCCATTTTTCACAACAGCCAGAATAGTTGACAAAATTCCGAGCCAGAATCTCTTTCAGCTGGCGCACACTCATGGCCTCCACTTCGTCAAGGCTTGACAAGTCAGACAGCGAAGCCCTCGCTTTCTTCTGACAGAGCCCAGGGTTCTGCAACCAGAGCACCTGTCACCTTTGTGCCCCAAGGTCCACGCCCTTGTTCCACGGTCTTTTTTTTTTTTTTTTTTTAAAGAGAAAAAACTTTTAATTGAAAAATAAAGCAATACATCTCAATAAAACTCTGGTTTAACAACGTAAGCAAAGGTGTCAGGAGAACAGCTGGTACTATTCCAAGGTCTTTTTGGGCCCCCAATTTATCTCTGCAGACTGCTCAGCAGTTCCACGTTTTATATTGTTTTACATTGGAACCCTAAGAAAGTCTACAGTATCTTTCCTTTCTGTCATATACACATACCAAGAAAATCAAATTCAGTCAGTCTCACCTGTTCCTCCAAGTTTTCTTCTTCTTCATCATCATCATCCTCATCATCATCATAATCCTCGTCATCTTCTTCATCTTCATCTTCTGTGTTTGCTGAAGCCGTTTCACTTTGTGCCTTCACATACGACATATCTATTAGTCAGTAATCAGGTTTTTGTAATTTACCAACCCATTTTGTATCTGGGGAAATTCTCAAGTGACCCCAAACCAGGTACATTCCATGTCTTTTTTGGATGCTAAACGCTGTCTGCCCTTCCCAAAAAATTAGGCGCTACACAATTCGGTCAAGAACTCATCTTCCATACTCAAAATATAAATTCCTATGTGTACATTTACAAAACACATTAGAGGGGCTGGAGAGGTGGCTCAGGGGTTAAGCCTCTGCATTGCAGGCAGAAGGTCCTAAGTTCGGATCCTAGACCCCACATATAGACACCAGGCTGAAACGGGAGCGGCCTGCATTTCTGGTCTTGGTAGGGCGGAGCCTGTGAATCCGGGGCAGAGTAAACAAGGAAGAGGTGGAGGCGGTCCACGGTGGTTCCTGAATTCGCTCTTAGTTCTACACACACACCTACACACACACCTACACCTACACACACACACACACACACACACAATTGAATAAATAATAAAAAATAAATTAAAAAAACACATTGGAATATTAATTCTCTGAGAAAAGTCCCATCATAGAACCAAAACCACTTAGGATATGGGGTGGGATATCATCACTAAAGGAACTGCAAATGGCTTGTTTAACCAGAACCTCTAAAACTTAAAAGAAAATAGCTAAATCTGGGCTAGGGGGTTAAAGCCTTTGCCTCGCAAGCAAAAGGATCTGAATTTAGATCCCAGATATCATGTAAAAATGCCAGGCAAGGGGCTGGAGAGGTGGCTCAGGGGTTAAGCCTCCGCCTTGCAGGCGGAAGGTCCTGAGTTCGGATCCCAGATCCCACGTATAGACGCCAGGCGGAAGCGGGGGTGGCCTGCGCTTCTGGTCCTGGTAGGGCGGAGCCTGTGAATCCCGGGCAGAAGGAGGTGGAGATGCCCATGGTGGTTCACGAATTCTACACATACACAGACATACACACAGACACGCGCACACGCACATACACACGCATATGCACACAGTTGAATAAATAATAATAATAAAAAATTTAAAAAAATGCCAGGCAAGATATGCAGCAGTCTGCAATTCCAGTCCAGAAGGTAGGCTCTAGGAACCCCAGAGCAAAGCATCCAGGAGGTCAAGTAATCTAAGATGATTCTTGGCATCGCCCTGGGCCTCCACAGGCATACGCACTCAAGTGCCTTCTTGTACACACAAATCTCTGATAAGCCATTAGCCCACAGGTCAATGGAATCTACTATGAATGATCTCATTCCTACATGTCACACTTCTATTCCACACACTAGTTCACTGATGACTGATGCGCTGGGCCAATAAAGCAACTTCATGAACACCCATCTACCAAAGTTCTATTCAGAATCCACATGATACAAGGAGAAAAAAGACATCTGAAAGTTGCCCACCTCATATGCGTTCCTGCTTTCTCTCGCCCTATCCTCATCTATCAAATGAATAAAATAACTTAAAAAAGAAAAAAAAATCCTGAACCTTCAGACTCAGGGGGAAAAAGTGTAACAAAGTCTGACAGTCTTGAGTTCCATTCCTGGAATCCAAGCAAGGTGGAGAGAATGGACCCCACGAAGCTGTCATCTGATCTCACGTGCATCGTCTCCGCATCGTGCATGCTCACATATGTTATTTTAGAAAAATGGACATCTTTTCCATTTCAACTGTATGCTTGCTTTCACATCTTTTCTGGCTTGTTTTTATTTCTGGAGCCAGGGTGTCACCAGCCCAGACTAGTCTGAACTCCCACTCCTCCCTGTCTCTGCCTCCACACCTTAGAATGGTGGGTATGTGCCCCGCTGCTGACATCTTCTGACTTATTTCATGTATGGAGTGCAGATGCAAGGTAGTGTAGCATATTAGTGGAGGGGAGAGCACACTGTGGGAAGCTGGTTTTCTCCTTCCAGCTGTGCATTCCAGTGGTGGAATGCGGGTTGTCAGGCTCTGCGGCTAAGTGCTTTTCCTCACTAAGCCATCTCACCAGCCTCCTCTGATGGTATCTTCTACAGTCTGGTCAGTTCCCAATGCCACATATTCTATGCCACAAGCACCATATTGTAGCATTCAGCCACCCACACTTCCCAAATGATGTCTTATATTCAAAAGTGGTATAAAAGTCAGATGTCTCTTATGCTTACATGATAGTTATGCCAGTTCTCCTTTGGAAAAATAAAATTCCCATCATACATTTATCTAAGTTATTTGAAAGGCAACTCCTCTCACTGCTAGGATTACAAGCATGCACAGCCTCACACCACCATCTTTCTACTTTCAGTAGATTCCTAGCAACCACATAAAATGGCAGCTGCAGTGGTGTAGACCTAAAATCCCAATGCTCGGGAGACAGAAACAGGAGGACCCCTCAGATTTGTTGGCCACCAAGTCTGGCCAAATCAAGTCAGTAAGCTCCAGATCAGTGGAAGATCTTACTTTAAATAATAAAGTGGAGAATAACTGAAGAAGAAATCAGATGTCTACCTCTGGCCTCCACACTTTGCACATGCAAACACACATATGCATATAAACACACATGCATATGAACACACACACACACAAAGTTCAGTGTCATCCCCAGCAGCACAGGGAACTTGAGGCCAGCCTGGGCTAAAGACCGTCTCAAAAAAAGTAGTAAAACAATTTCACTTTATTAAGGTAACTGAATTAAATAACTTACACTATTATGATGGACACTTGTTTAAATGGCCCTACAAATGTGTACATAAATTTCTAAATTTCAACAATAATTACACAACTTGTATGGAAACTAGAGCAACTAAGGTCAAGGAACTGATCAGCTATTCTGGTTCCTTCAGGTTCTCCAGCACCTAAGCACTGACACAACATCAGGCAGGCCCTGGTGTAGGCCCTCTGCTCTGGCATCTGACCTGAAGTTCTTCTGAAATAACCCAAGCCTAATGTGCACCCCAACATACAGACAAGAGTGAGCATGCCAGGTTCTTGGGGACATCAATCACATAATTTTACCTGCACGAAAACTCCTGACCTGAAGGACCCATCTCTATCCATGAGCTCTCCTTGGAAGGAAGACACAGTAGCAGAAGGGGCTGTATAGTTTGAAAAAAAAGACTGTGTAAAAAAACTAGAAGTCTGGGACCGTGAGGAATTCAAGCTACTTGAGTCCAGCTCGTCCTCAGAGCCTAGTCCACGATGGCACAACACTAGATCGACCAAGTCTTCCTTCTCACAACAAGTATCAATAGGTATATTTCTAAGTAGGAGATACTGTCGAAGATCCTTCACTTTCAGTCGCATCAACTGAGGGCGCTGGAAGGCTGTCTCTTGTAGTAAGTGACAAGTAGAACATCGACGGAGATTTTCTTGTAAGACGGAACAAACAGAGCAAAAATCCTTCTTGCAGTCACAACACACATGCTGAAGAAAAAAAGATAAGCATTTAATGATAGTGACATATAGATCATTATAAAAACACCATTTTCGTTGTCTTCTATTAAAATTTAAACTTTTAGTTTACATGTTCTACATGGTAGCAACCTATTTTCATATTTCCCAAGTCATGAAAACCAATACAATCACTACTAGGACAGCTCAGATTCACAGAAGTTCAAATACAGCACCTCAAGGAAAATACACACTCGTGTTAATGAATTAAAACCTGTCCACCCCTTGATGGCAAACATGCAATTATCAGAAGAGAGCTGACTTGAAGCACATGGAGCAAGAAAAGCACAACCACAAGCATTCTTCCTGGTCTTTTCCTGTGTGAGTAACTTCCCCACAAAGGGGAAGGAAAAAACTAACACGGAGGGAAAGAGAAAGGGAACTGACCTCTCCACTCAACCCAAAGAAACAAAAGGCAACTCTAATCCACTAATCTATAACCTACGTGGATTTGGTCACAATCTAGGCCATCCAGCTGAAAACCTTCAAGACACTCAGAAGAATTCATTTCTGCTCAGAGCATCGTTCCTACAAGTTAACACTTTTTTCTTTAGGTACTTCAAGGACTGAACTGATGATCAAAGATTATAAGAAGATCTGTGAAAAGAACTGTTTTAGCCTACACGTTTTATGTTAAATCTCTATAAACACTGATGATTCCTTTCTTTCCCTACCCCACCTATGTTCTTTCAATGTAGCTCAGACTGGCCTGTGACCCACTATGCAGGTCAAGTTTGCCTAAAATTTGCAGCACTCCTCCGCCTCAGTTTCCTGAATACTAAAATGACAGGTTGAGGATTTGAGCTCTGGGCACATTTGTAGAGAATTAGTGGTTGAGTTAGGCCCAGAGCAAACCTGCAGGAGATTGTCTAACTGATAGGGAAGGCTCAGCTTATGGTGGGTGGGACTAGGCCCTGAACAAATGAATAAAGCACTAAGAGTCCGTTGAAGTTGGCATCCTTCTGTTCACTTGGCCAGATATGCTGGTCTGGCAAGTAAAGATTTGTCCATCTCTCAGCTGTTATGTGGTGATGGTGTGGCCAGTTCACTCTGCCCTGGGTTTGGTGCATGCTCTCCCATTAAGTTGGACTAAGAACTGTAACCAGGAATCGTAAGAGAGAATAACCCTTGTTCTCTTAAGCCATTTGATGGTCATTTATCAGCAACCATGCAGGCGGACTGCAACAATAGGCATGAGGCAACCACACCCAGCTTTCTTCTTTGAGAGTTAATAATATAATTAGGAGCCGGATATGGTGGCTGGTATCTATAATCCTAGCAATTAGTAGGCTGAGGTAAAAGGATTGCTGAGAGTTGTTCCAAGTTACAGACAACCCTGGGCTGTTTGTTTTTGTTTTTGAAAAAAGAAGATGCAGCAGGGAAAGGCCTGCACATAAACTTGGCGGCCTGAGTGCCATCCCTTCAGCCGTACGGCAACAGGACTGACTTCTGAACACAGACTACAGCATATGCATATGTAGTAAAGTAAATCAAACTTTAAAAAGAGAGAGAGAATATGGGCAAGAAAAAGCTAGGACTAGAGTACAGGGTAGAGCACTTTCCTCTTATGTATAAACCCTAGGTTTGATCCCCAGTACTGACTCCCCTCAAAATAAATAAATATATATTCAGGAAGAAATTCTTTTGAAACTTCATACCATAGGTACAATAAATGACCTCTGAACAACACTGAACACCAATAAAATCTTGTTTCAAAAGGTTTGTTTTTGTGTTTGCGAGTGCCAGAGTTCAGAAGCAAAGGTGTGTCTGCACAGCATGAGAAATAGCAAACTACTCAGAAAACTAGAAAGAAGCAATCCCTTTTATTGCATAGTTTTCCAAATGGGAAATTATAAGAAAATCAAAAATTATTCCCATTAAAGTGGCCTTTAAAATAATTTTTATTTATTTTTTTCCTAGTTTTATAAGTATATTGAATACTTATCCCAACCTCCCTTTTTTCTCCCTCGTTCCCTTCACCCTTTCTTTTCTCCCTCCCCTCCTTTCATCAATCTATCCCACTTTCTCCCACATCCCACTACTTCCCACTCTCCTGTCTGCTTCTATGGGTCTCAGGATTCCCTCTGCTCTAGTGCGGGATCAGATCTCTGTAGCATAAAGCAATTCTTTTGGTTTTCAAAATAACCTATCAAGAATTCTAATCTGTTTTAAAATCTGTTGTTTTCCTAATGTCTTTGTGTGTAGATTTTATACAATTTACCTTCTTCCTAAAGACTGAAAATGCAAGTCCGCAGGCTTTGCAAACTACGTTGGACCCTTCAGTAGCTGCAGATGGGCAGGTGGGAAAATCAGAGCTGGGTGTGAATCTAAAGGGGCCCGCGCCTCCTGCGAATCCCGTCTGCTGGCCCCTCACAGCTCCAGTTCCCATGACTTCGTTCAGCAGCCCACAACATGAAGCCCACATAGAGGTGGCACCCGCCTAGAAAGAAAAAACAAGCACTACAGTTAACAGCTAAATAGAACATGAGCTGTCTGGGATCCTTGGAGAATTCCATCCTTGAGAGGGAAATTTACCCTAAACAATTTTGCAATGAAGGAAAAAAGTATATCTAATCCCGGGCTGCCAACACAATACTCAAGAAAGCTTCACACCTGGAATTGTTCTGGTTTTAGAAATTCAAATGAGTTGATCGGCAGGTCAAGTCCATGCAAATATTTCTAAATCCATTAAAAACTCCAAAATCTGAAACACATGTAATTCCAGGCATTTTAGATAAGGGGCATTCAACCTGTATTTTAAGTACCAAAATTTCTAGTGATTTAGAAAGGCAGTTTCATGGCATTTACAAAGAATATTTTTGTAACTTGAGACACTCATGACATCTTATTAAACAACTGATATTCTCAAACTTGCAATCTTCTGCCTTAACCTTCTAAGCACCAGGATTACAGATTGTACCACCATATCAGGCTTCATCCAATCAAGCATGTCCTATGTAAATCTAGAAACATGACTTTTTGGCATTTAAAAATATTTCAGCTCTTACCTAAAGTTCAAATTTCTGGGTCATCTGATTTTCTCTGTCACCTTAGACTTGTATTAGAAACCACAGTTGTTGTTTTTTTTAATTTTTTTATTATTATTATTTATTCAACTGTCCGCATGTGCGTGTGTATGCGCGCGCGCGTGTGTGTGTGTGTGTGTGTGTGTGTGTGTGTGTGTGTCTGTGTATATGTAGGACCACGGACGAATTTGCGAACCACCATGGACGCCTCCACCTCCTTCTGCCCCGGGATTCACAGGCTCCGCCCTACCAGGACCAGAAACGCAGGCCGCCCCCGCTTCCGCCAGGCGTCTATACGTGGAATCTGGGATCCGAACTCAGAACCTTCCGCCTCCAAGGCGGAGACTTAACCCCTGAGCCACCTCTCCAGCCCCAGAAACCACAGTTTATAAAACTAAGATTTTCTTTATTATTTAACAGAAAGAACATAAATTCAGTTAGACCATAATCCTAGGGTCTCATTTGTCGATGGACATAACATACTATGACATAAATCTTTTTACTACTAAAAAAAAGCAGGAAAGGCTGGGCATGCAGCTCAGTGGTGCAGTGCTTACCCAGCATGCACAAGGCCCAAAGTTCCAGCTCTAGCACCCTAAAAAGAATAATCAGCAGGGATAATGCCAAAGACCAACTGAAGTTCTCTGAAGATTTTAATGTATATTATGCATTTATTTTCCTCTTTGAGTTTTCAATCTTTCTATACCTTTTTCAACCGAAAGTACTAAACATAACTGGCCATGACTGAAAAGCTGAAACATCATGACCATACAAAGATGAAGGTAAATATTTCCCCCTTCACCAAATACCTCAGCACTAACATATTACCTGTTAGTCTTCTGGCTTCATTACTCTCTGGGAGCCCAATGGTTAGCATCATACTATCTATAATCTTTGGAAACAAACCCCAGAGTTCGATGCATTCACCGTAACCACTCAGCTCTTTACCATCTTTTTTTACTAGACTCAGAAATATGATAAATCTGGTTAGAAGTAGATATAAATGTTCAAACATGAGGCCAAAGGCATTTTCCCAAGCTTCAAATAGATTTTTTGCCCTATGTCGTACTTCTTATACATATTCTAGAATTTAGACAATGTGATAAATAATAGAAGTCTAAATACCTGGGAAACTAGCTAAAGTAGAAATATATAATACCATGGATTTATTTATTTTATGACAAATATTAACTATTTGTCCAACGAGCTTTAAAAAAACATTAAAAGGCAATTTGAAATATTAATAAGGACAGTGCTTATTCTTACTACTACTTCGAAATTGTATGTTAAGTATAGGAAAAGAGAAGATAAATATGAGTCACTGACTCGTCACTGACAAGTATTATATAGCTTCCCATCCTATAATTTTCAAAAGATAGTGATGCCTTTAAAAGTCAAGTAAAATAATTAATAGTTCACATCTCATACTAGAGCTGTGGTTTACTTAAACATAAAAGCATGAAAGGCTAGACTAACAGTCAATTTAGAATGAATATTCTTTTAAGGAAAAAAATTCATCATCAGTCCTTGAAATAAGCTTTCTTAATTGAAAACATCTAAAAAGATTTCAACTTGTACATGATCTTCTGGAGTAAAAGATGATACTTCAAGTACAGAAGTATCATCAGAACAAACTCCTCATTCTAGGGATCAGATGCAGCAAAGTTTTAGGGAAGCGTTTGCTTCTGTCTGATCTAACTACTGAACAATTAAACAGCCTTTTTTGCTTTTATCCCACTTCTGATTCATGTGGGATATTGTCTCCTCAAAGTTCCTTCTGTACAGAAACTTCTTTCTCCCATAGCATCTAATTTCATGATCATATGGCTGACAAATAACAAGGTAAAAGGTTCTTGTTTTTTAATTATCCATTTACATGCAGAGTAATACTGTTTAAATTTTCAACACTACAAAGTTCAAGACTGGAGGTACAGCACAGTTGGCAGTGTTTACTAGCATAAGCAAAGCTGTCAGTGCAATTAATCCTCAGCAGAAAAGAAAAAGGTGAAAGAATTCTGACTAGTAGGTCAAAGAATCTCAAAGACATTTTTAATTTTTTATTATTTATTCAATTGTGCGTGTGTATGTATGTGCATGTGCGTGTGGTAGTACCATGACCAGAAACGCAGGCAGCCTCCGCTTCCACCCGGTGTCTATACGTGGGGGTCTAGGATCCAAAATCAGGACCTTCCGCCTGCAAGGCAGAGGCTTAACCCGAGCCACCTCTCCAGCCCCTCAAAGACATTTTTAAAAGCAGCACTTTCTAAAAGGGCATGTGTTTTGCTTTCTGAAGACAGTCTTATGAATTAAGAGAGGATTCAATTTTCAAACCATACTATAAATATTTTCCTTCAAAATTCTTTAGGTTTGGGGCCGGAGAAGTGGCTCAGGGATTAAGCCTCTGCCTTGCAGGCGGAAGGTCCTGAGTTCGTAATCCCAGACCCCACGTATAGACACCCGGCAGAAGCGGGGGCGGCCCGCGATTCGGGTCCTGGTAGGGCGGAGCCTGTGAATCCCGGGGCAGAATAAACAAGGAGGTGGAGGCGTCCATGGTGGCTCCCGAATTCGCCCGTGGTTCTACACACACACACACACACACACACACACACACACACGCGCACACACACACACACACTTGAATAAATAATAAAAATTTTAAAAAAAATTCTTTAGGTTGAAGTGGATTATAGTGCATACTTGCAATCTCTGAACTGGGGAAGCTAAAGCAGGAGGAATGAGAGTTTGAGACTAATTTGATACGGTGAGAGGCTGTCTCAAAAAAAATTTTAAAGAAATTAAAAAATTAATGAAGCAAGATTATAATCCTATCATTTAGGAGGCAGAAGCAGGTGGATTAAAAATTCAAGGTTATTCTCAGCCACACAGCATGTCAGAGACCAACTTAGGTTACATAAGACCCCCCCACACCAGCTCAATTAAAAAAAAAAAACACCTAAGAATAAATTGTACAGCTCTAGTGAGGGGAAAAATTTTTTTAAATATTTATTGTGTTTGTGTATATGTGCTTGTGGAGGGCAAAGGGTGACTTTGAGAATCATCCTGGATTGTTCTCTCTTTTTACTTCGTTGTTTGATTCCCAGGCTCTGTCTTCCAGGGCCAGAAGTACAGGTGACTCTCTGAAGATACTATTACTGGAGGAAGAGTATCGTCCCACCCTTCATCTTTCTACAGGACAGAAATTGCTTCTGTATTCTCCAGACAAACAGTAATCAAAAGAACACCGAGGACTAGGGAGCTGAGCTACTAAAATGCTTGTCTTATGAGCTCAAAGATCCCAATTTGGTTCTGGATATGGTGCTGCACTTGTAATTCCTGTCACCCAGGTAGAGACAGGCAAATCCTTAGGGTTTACTGGTCACTCAGCCTAGTAACCTGGCAAAGTTCCATACCAGTGAGAAAAATTCTGATTTGGTTTTGTTTTCAAAAAAAGTAGATGACAACTGAGGAGTGACACCTGAAGTCGTTTCTCTGAATTTCCCATGCACACACACACCTATCTAGGGGAGATTGTATCTTTCTCAGCATCATAATATAAAAATTTAAAAACAAAAAAGCCTCAGATTTTCCAGGCGAAAGTTTGCTATAATCCTACTTAGTACAACACAAACCCATATTTTCAGAAGAAAATCATAATAAAGAAAAAAACAATAGAAAAATCTAGCTGCAGTTTCACAGGGTCTTTGAACTGAACTTTGGTCAAACACTCTAATATTAAGATAAAACTCTCAGAATGATAAACCCAAAAAGCATCCTGAATTCTTTACAAATTTAAAATTTTTTTAAAATATTTATTGTGTTTGTGTATATGTGCTTGTGGAGGCCAAAGGGTGACTTTGAGAATCATCCTGGATTATTCTCTCTTTTTACTTTGTTGTGTTGATTCCCAGGCTCTGTCTTCCAGGGCCAGAAGTACAGGGCGCTGCCATTTCTACCCGTTGTTTTTATGTGGGATCCAGGATTTGAACTGGGTCCTTCTACTTTCAAGGCAGAGCTATCTATCCAGCCTAGCACATCCTTACTTAGTATTTGAACCAATCAGCCTACTTGACCATATGTGGAAACTGGAAAAAGGGTCAGACTCACTTACCAGCCCTATGTAAAATACCTTTATTTCCTAACGTATTATGAGAAACATAATTCTTACTTCCCTATTAAGCTCCATGATATCCCAGTGCTGAGGTTAAAGTGATTTCATCTCCCTCACTTCTTAGGAGCAGGTGATTTTAGTTCCTCTGGCTGCTGTCACTGCCTCTTGCTAAAGAATTGCCTGGACCTGTGAAACTACCCTAAAGGTAGTCTTCCATTAGAGACTGCCTGGGTCGCAGTCCATCCCTTAGCTTATGTTTTTGTTGGTCCAAGGTATAGCTTGAGCAGGAGAATTTTTCAAACTCTCAAGAGATTCTGCTCTACAGCTTAGACAAGGTCACGGCCTGCACCCTGCAGATTCTCGCCCAGCAAAGGCTATTCCACCAGCACCTCAGCATGTTCTCCCAACGTCCCTCATTTTCCTAGAGACATTCTTTCCTTCAGTGTTTTACTCCCTCTGTAGTTCCTGGACCTTTTCAGAAAGGCTCAGCTAAGGTTTTAGCTACGTAATCACATTCTTTAGCTTCTCTTCTTTCGCTGAACGTTGATGCTTCCCTTTATTTTAATTGCTCTTTGCCCCCAAACTTTTATTTTCTAACTTATTCCTTTGCTTTCTTGTGTGAAATTGTCAGCTCTGGGAGAAATTCAGCGACTTCAAAGTCTGTCAAAAGCAGTCACTTTCAAATTCTACTTTTGTCAACTTCATCTTTAAATAGAAAGAAACCCAAGAAAAATCCCCCCAGGCCTGAACTCATCTACTAAAGGCTTCATTTTTTTGTACTTTCCCATAACATCCCACTCCCTTTCTATATTCTGATTTTTTTCTGTCATTGTAGCATTCACTTAACAAGGTATCTATGAGCATCTTTCCTCTCTCAAATTTCCTATTACCACTTGACAGAATCCATAAAAGTAGTTGGGTACTACTTTTCCCAAAAGTTGCAAATAGTTAAGTTTTCCCAAAAGTTGATGGAAACTGGGCTTGCAGGTGGAGCGCCTTCCTGTGCCCTTGCCTCTGCCCTGTCATGTTTCTTTGCAACTGTCACCATATCTGACTGGATAGTATGCCTTCTTTTGAGTCTTCCCTCAGACCCATATTTATGTCATTTCCCTATTCTTTGTGATCTTCCAGTTTACTCAGCATATAATCTGTTTGTTTTTTTTAACTCATATTCCCATTTTGGTAGTTCAGAAATAACTCCACCTCTTCTTAAATTTTCTGAAGAAAAAAAAAGCACATCTCTAGAAAGACACTATATTAATACAATCCCTTGGCTTCTGAATGTGCAGAAAATTCATTGAACTGCTGCTCTGTCTCAATTCTACAGATCCCTTAGGTGGAAACCACCATCCAACATTTGCTCAACTGAAAATCAAACAACACTGATTGATACATACCTGTGACCTTAGCATTTGGGTAGAGGCAGGAAGACAAAGAGTTCAAGGAAGTTCATGACTACATGGGAACTTGAGAAGTCAGTCTGATCAATGCTGAAACTCACTCTCAAAAGTACAAGAAAGAGGCTGGAAGATGTCCTATTGGGTAAGAGTGCTTGTGCAAGCATGAGAACCTGAGTTCAGATCCCTAGCATTGGCTGGAGAGATGGTTCAGAGGTTAAGACTTGGTCTTGCAAGCAGAAGATTATGAGTTCGGATCCTAGGTCCCATGTAAAAACTCCAGGTGGAAATTAAGGCAGCTTGCACTTCCAGAGTAAACCAAATCCCAGAGTAAAGCAAAAGGAGGTAGAAGCAATCCAGGATGATTCCTGAAGTCACCCTTGGTCCTCCACTGGGACACAGTGCTCTCTCTCTTTCTCTCTCTCTCTCTCTTTTTCTCACACACACACAAATTAAAAAAAAAAAATCCCCAGCACCCACGTAAGAAAAGAAAGAAGCTGAACATGGTTGCACATGATGTTAGTAACCCAAGGGGTTGGGAATGGGACAGAAGCGACAGATGGACATGGGAGGGAATGGAAGTACATGACAGGGAGATTCCAGAAGAGCAATAAAGAGCAATAGAGAAAGATACCTAATATCCTCTTCTGGCCTTCACATTGTACACATGGGCATGTGCATGCACACGCCCGCACACATATGCATGCATACACGCACATTCGCGCATGCACACCATGACAAAGAAATAATAAAAAAAATAAATTGACTACTCTTCTGCAGGTGAAGTCAAAGCGCAGACTTGAAAACTCAAGCCATGGCTGAGGCTGCCAGAGCCTAGTTGGACCTCAGCTGATGGCAGGTTTGGATCCAAATCCAAGACAAGAGAACAATATTCTGTAAAAGCAGCTAGAATGCCTCCTTTGACTGTAGATATAGTTCAAAACCTAAGAATAATCTAGAGCTAAAGCTGGATATCAGGCATCCTGTACTTGTCTAGCATGCATGCATGAGGCCTTGGGTTAGATTCTCAGCATAGAAAAAGAATTATGCCACAAAACTCCCGGCTCAGTCAGCTGTATTGGCAGTTCATTTTCTAAATCTTTAATGACTAGTGGGAAATAACGTTTTTCTTCGTAATCTAATTTTTTCCCTGTCCAACCCTCTTACGACAAAACTGCTCCTGGTAAGAGGTGGGTGCATGGGGGGGTTACTATTTATAAATAAATCATTTGCTGAGTGCAGCTGACAGTTTCTAATACTGTGACACTTATTTTCCTCAATAGACCACCAAACTTTAAAAGCACTCTGGCAGGTTCTTCAAACAATGAGGCTTCATAGTTTTAGTCAACAAAACCATAAGGAAAAGTTTCTGCTTTTATCCAAGAACAGTGACTCAAGCTAGAGAGATGGCTCGGGGAACAAGACTGTCTCTTAAGAAAAAGGTCCTGAGTTCGGATCTCAAGTCACATGGAAAAACAGGCAGAAACAGCAGTGGCCTGCACTTCAAGCCCTGGTGGGTGGAGCCTGGGAAATGCCAGAGCAGAGCAAGGAGGAGATACCAGTAGTCCAGGATGATTCTCGAAGTCACCCAGACCTATTTCTGACAGTTACTTCAAGGTTTAGCCAGACACCTTTGTGAGTGGATATAATGTTAAGTGTTTTGAGAATTCTTGTAAGGAAAAATGCCAAATACTCAGAGAAATAACTCAACTACAATTTGGAATCCTGTTCTATACTGTTAGGATGCAATCTGTTCTAATAATTCCATCCAATGTAATATTAGCCGGCCAGACTATAGTGTGGTTTCTATGAAGAGTAAATGACAGAGAGAAGATGGGGGTGGAGGAGGTAATACAAAGAATGGAGGAGTCCGTAAGTATAAGCAATAGAAAGTCATTTGCTTTTAATTTAACTAAGTGAACAGCAGAACTAATATCATCTTCTAAAAGTCTACTTTGTTGAAACAGCCCTAAATTGAGCACAGTATTATTTTAAGGATAAATGTGGCAGTTACATATGCAGGAATGATATTTTTCCCAAATACTGTAAGACACTACAAGGCTAATGTTACTAAACCTAGTGGCTCAAACACACAAAAAGTCATGAAAGTTTGTGAGAGATAAGCTGGAAACAAGTGCAAGATAAGCTGATTTCAAAGGGAGTCAGAGGGGGATGGGACTGAATAATGGGATAAAAATGACAAATGTCCACCAATATACATACATGGAAATGCTGGAGAATAAACAAGTGTTATAAAAGGAAGAAGAGGAGAAGCAGGAGCTATAAGACCAGGAATTCTCTTCTGTAACTAATAAAAAGCTTTCTGGCAGAAGAGGGGAGAATCAAGACAGCTGAGTTCATGAATGTCCTTGTGCTGAATGTTTCAATATTAGTTAGCACCAGTGATATAAAAGAACATTTCACAGTTCAATCTCAAAGTTTCTTACAGAGTTTCCATAAAACCAGAAAGACAGGGCTGGAGAGATGGCTCAGGAATTAAGGCTCTGTCCTGAGTTTAGATTCCAGGTCCAACGTAAAAAACGCCAGGCAGAAACAATAGCCTTCACTTCCCACCCTTGTAGGCGGAGACTAGGAAATCCCAGAGCTAAACTAGGAGGTAGAAGCAATCCAGGATGATTCCTGAAGTCGCCCTTGGTCTTCCACAGGGACACACAGTGCCCTCTGACACTGATACACATACACACATAAAATAATAATTAAAAAAAAAAGACAACTGAGAAAACATTTAAAGTCACTTGAGAAATGTAAAAAAAATTCTTATTAAAACTGCTGTTTCAAATCAAATATAATACATGGGCACTTTGCATTTTTTTAACACCAAATATCCAACAAAAAAAGTAATTCTACACCCTAAAATAAATGACCTTTAAAATATAACATTTTTAGGGAAAATGCTGATCAGGGCTGACAGATCTTTCCTTCCATGTGCTATCCATCATAAATACTGCTTTTCTCAGGGGCTGGAGAGGTGGCTCAGGGGTTAAGCCTCCACCTTGAAGGTGGAAGGTCCTGAGTTCGGATCCTAGACCCCACGTATAGACGCCGGGCGGAAGCGGGGGCGGGGCCTCTGTTTCCGGTCCTGGTAGGGCGGAGCCTGTGAATCCCCGGGCAGAGTAAACAAGGAGGAGGTCCATGGTGGATCCCGAATTCGTCCGTGGTTCTACACACACATACACACGCACAATTGAATAAATAATAAAAAAAGCTTGCTTTAAAAAAAAATACTGCTTTTCTCATGTTTGTGTCATACTTTTGTTTGTTCTTTTTTTACTGTTCATAAAAACATTTTATTGGAACAAAGACATGCTCATTCCTTTACAAACTGCATATGACTGATTTTGTAATACAAAGTCAGAGGCAAGTAGAGCAGATGAAGCACAAAGTACATGATATGCAAGCCCACCAACTATTTAATCTTTTAGGGGAAAAATTAGCTAATATGGCCACTCCATCTTTTTTAATTTAAAAAATGTTATAAAGATGCAAACTTCTAAAATCAGAGGCAGAAATTTGCACACTAGGCAACATTTCTGCTGTGGGAATTATTTTTGCATTATTGTCACATTTCTGAGACTCAATATCCAAAGTAGGCCAGCAGACATCTGAAACAGGAGATGCTTCCTTGACAGACCAGAAGTATTGTAACTGAAAGGTGAAAGAATTTTAAAAGGATTGCTCTTATTAATACAGCCTCCATGAAAGTTCTCTTTCTTCTCCATCAAAAAAAAAAAAAGTGACTTTGTCTGGGAAATGTATCTGTGACCCTGAATACTATGGTTTTTTGGTTTTGTTTTTCAGGGAGAAAATGGCCATTTATTTGGAGTTTTTGTTCTTTTAAGACAGGGTTCAGATTCAGGCTACCTTGACATCCCTGTTCTGTAGTGAAGAATGACCTTTAAGTGAGTCTCTGCACCTGCCTTCCAAGTGCTGGGTACAGCATGAGCCACCATGCCCAGTTGTCTTTTTTTAAAAGCAGAATATTTGACCCTTTGCATAACCCCTCAATCTTTTCTTGGTATGTCATTTTGAACTTAGAAAAATGAATATGATTTGCACAATAAAGGATGAAATCAATATTGACATAGAAAACAGGGATCAAATCAAAATAACGAGACACAAAATTGGATTTAAAAACAAGAACTAACACCAGGAACAGGTGCAATAGCACGTGCCTGTGATCTCTGCATCAAGAAAGCAGAGGCAAGTGTGGCTGTATGAGACCCTGTCTCAAAAAAGTAACAAAAATTCAATTAAAAATTCTATTTAAAAAATATTTGTTTTACATAAATATTCACATATTTAAATCACATCAGAAACCACTGATCTTGTGAATGAAAATAACCACAACTAAACAAATTCAGTTATGTCAAAATGAAAGTTGATTAACGGCAATTAATGTTAAACTTTGTGAATCTAGTTTCATGAAAGCAAAAATGAAAGCAACATTCATAACTCCCATCTTTCATAGACAATGATTCAGGTTTATATTTTGCTTCAGAAGATATACATTTCAACTGCTACTGACCTTGTTTCTAGGATTTCACCTTAAGGGCCACAGAAGTGGATCAGCAGTAAAAGCAACATCTTGCCAAATCTGAAGAGCTGTTTTCTTCCCCAGATTCCAAATAATGGAGGGAACTGGTTCCTACAAGTTATCCTCTGATCTCTACATGTTTGCCAAATCATGTACATACACATACACACACACACACACACACAGACGCACACACAAATGTAAAAAAAAAAAATTCTACCTAGAAAGCAGTTATCTTCCAATTACAATTAAAAATCCTTGTCACTGTACCTATTCCCCATTTTTCCATATGTAATTCTTTGATGGATCACAAATTTAATGTTAATGGAGACTTTTTTTTAAAAATCATATAAAAAATCCTTCCCACTTTGTTTTGGATGTTACAGCAAAGATGATCGTTTTCAGGAAAGAAATCTACCTCTAGATATTTTAATAAGTACTCAACTTGCTGTAATATTTTACAACCAAACTGAGAAATTAAATTTTTATTATTTATTCAACTGTGTGCATATGCGTGTGTATGTGCGCACGCGCGTCTGTGTGTGTGTCTGTGTATGTGTAGAACCACGGACGAATCGCGAACCACCGACGAATCGCGAACCACCATGGACGCCTCCACCTCCTTCTGCCCCGGGATTCACAGGCTCCGCCCTACCAGGACCAGAGGCGCAGGCCGCCCCCGCTTCCGCCTGGCGTCTATACCTGGGATCTGGGATCCGAACTCAGGACCTTCCGCCTGCAAGGCGGAGGCTTAACCCCTGAGCCACCTCTCCAGCCCCCAAACTGAGAAATTAAAAATAAGCTCTCACAGTATCTTCATACCTCAAGGCAAAGATCTCAGTTATTTATTCCAAAATACGCGTCTATAATCTCAGCACTTGGGGTGAAGGACAAGAGAATTACTGGCAAACTCAAGGCCAGCCTGGTTTAGTCAACCAGGGATACACAGCAAGACACCTGTATCTTAATAAGTAGTTACCCATTCCAAAAATCTTCTTGCAATCAGACAAACCTTGATTCCCTGATATCCTGTCTCCATTTCCCAAATGCTGGATCACAGGTATGCAAAAAGGTAGGTATCTCCCCCCCCCCCATTTTTTAATGTTCTTCTAGCTTGTGTGGTTGTCAATCTCTTGTTGAGACCAGGCCTTGCTATGCAAACAGCCTCAAACTCCCAGCAAGTCTCCTGCATCAGCTATCCAAATGCTGATTACAGTTGTACAATAAGGTATCCTTTTTCTCTTCTTGCTCCTTGTTTGTCGTCGTTCCCCTTCCCCCCCCTTTTTAATGTTCTTCTAGCTTGTGTTGTTGTCAATCTCTTGTTGTTGAGAACAGGCCTTGCTATGCAAACAGCCTCAAACTCCAGGCAAGTCTCCTGCATCAGTTATCCAAATGCTGATGACAGGTCTCAACTAGCACACTGGCTTGTTTCTTTTCTTTTGCTTGGTAAATTCCTTCCTAAAAGACAATTGTAGTTCGAATTATTTCAACTCACCAGACCTCTCTCCTGACTAATACATAATACATAGGTGCTGGACAAAATACTGGGCTGTCTGTAGTTAAACCTTTGACCCTTTCGTGAAGACAATCAGGTAACTCACTCCTTTTCTCACGCACATTCCCGCGGCCGTGTGCATCTGCAGGGGGGTGATACCCATCCCATTGCTTGGCTGGGCAAAGCAATCAAAAGCCAAACCGACAGTTGAGAAAAATCACCTCCCAATAAAGTAGGCCAGGATGTCAACCCCCACCCCGCTGTCACTCCCACCCTAAAAGCTGCCAGATGATTCCTTGCTGCGCACCTAGTCGACAAGCACAGGCGTCTCTCGTTCCTTAGCGCGCGAGGTCACGACCACGAGGTCACGACCACCGCGTGCAGGACCCACGCACGGGGGCGGGGGCCTCCCGTCGCACCCCACGGCATCCGCCCCGTCAGCCGGGCCCCAGCCGCTTCGCCCCGCACCCCCGCCCGCCCGCCCGCGCCACGCTTCCTGCCCCGGGTCTCGTGATGTCCCCACACCTGGGTGAGCTCAAGGACTCCGCAGGCGCGCCGCGCTCAGGGGAGCCGGGGCGAGAGGGAGGAAGAGGAGGGGGGGTACCGGCGCGTCAGCCTCGGGCCCCCAAGGATGCACGCAGGGCCGGGGTAACGCAGGGACGCCCCGCTTCGCTGCTCCCGGACCAGGACGACTGGGTGACCCCGCGGCCGCTCCGGAGCCCGGCTCCTCCGCGGCCGCAACCGCTCGCCGCTCCCCCTCCTAGGGGGTCCCCCCCCCACGGACCTAGCGGGGTAACCGCTTGAAGCGAAGAGGCGCCCCGGCCGGACGGGAAGAGGCCGAGGAGGGCCAGCCCGGCCCCGCCGGCCCCTCACCTTCATGGCCGCGACCGCCCCGGCTCGGTCGGCGCTGCCGGGACCCTCAGCACCATAGCAGCGCGGGCTCACGGCGCCGACATCGCTCCTTCTGAGGCGGCGACCGCGGCGCCTCCCCCGGCGACTGAGCGTCCCGACGTCGGGGGCGTGGCCACGCGCGTGCGCACGCCCCGGGGAGGAGGCCGAGCGAGCGGCGGCGGGGCCCGCCAATCGGAAGCAGGGCTTCGAGGGGCCGGTCCTCGGAGCCAATGAGAAGGCGGGCAGGGGCGGGGCCTCCGGGCGCCGCGGGAGGAAGCCCCGGCGGGGCTGCTCGTAGGCGGCGCGGGGCCGGGCGTGGCGCGGGGCCGGGCGCCTTGCTGCGGCCGCCGAGCTGCTGCCTTTCCCGGCCGGCGGCTGCGGAGCCGCGGGCGGTGGGGAAATCCGGAAACGCCCACGGTTTCCGTGGTTTGCTCGGGCTCCAGGCTCAGCCCACCCGGCCCCGCTCCCCGTGCACCTCGACGCGGCGCCACGCGGGCCACGGCCGGCCCTGCACCAGGTCTGTTGAAAACACCTGGAGGGACAAGAGTCCTTCGGAGGTGATGTTTAAAAAAATCAGCATCTGGGGTCCCGTGAGATGGCGGGTGCACGGGACTTGACGACCCAAGTTCGATCCCCCAGAGCCCGCGTGGGGGGAAGGAGAGAAGCAAATTCTGGAAATTATTCTCACCTTCGCGTGGGCACGCGCCTGTCTGTAAACCAACCAGCCTTCAAAATTACTCAGTTCTTTGAAAGAATTCACGTGAGCCCTTCAAATTGACTTTTTGGAGACAGAAACAGGTGGTAAACTGGGGCATCCATTTCTTCCGCTGTAGTGAATTAAAAGCCCCTAATTAGTTGGTTTTCGTACACTTATTTCTCTCACTTCAAAGCGTCATCTTTGAAATTTTAGACCTGAAGGTGGTCATTTGTTCAAAGGACTCTTGAGTTCTATTCCTTTCAAATGGATTTGCTTAAACGTATTTGTCAGATCAAGTCACACGAACACATAGCAGACTATTCCTTGGATTTAAATCTACTACTACTTGGAACAAAAATCTATTTTTTCAAGGTCTACCAAGACAGTGCAATTTTGTCACCAGGAGAGACCTGAGTTGTCTTTGGTAAAACACAGAAATCCTCTCATTCCATGTTAGGGCAGCAGCTAAGCTTCATTGAAAAAGAAAAAATAAGTGTTCTAATGATCTAGGCAAGGAAATTCAATGAGAACTTGCTGCTGAGGTTGGGGAAGTGATTCAGCTTGCTACCCCAGCAAGCATAGTGATCTGAGTTAGATTTCCAGAACCCACGTAAAATGGGTCTGGTGGTGTGGATCCATGTTCAGTGAGAGACCCAATCGTAAAAACTAAGACATGCAGGCTGGAGAGATGGCTCAGAGGTTAAACTCTGCCTCACAAGCAGAAGGACCTGAGTTCCAATCCTGAATTAAAAGCCCAGGTGGGAATAGTGACTGGGAAATCCCAGAGCAAAGCAAAAAAGAGGCAATCTAGGATGATTCCTGAAGTCACCCTTGGTCCTCCACAGGGACACACAATGCCCTTACACACACACACATATGCACACACAAAATTTCAAAACTGGCTGGGATGCATAGCCTAGTTTTATCTCAACAGACCTAAAGAGTTAATGAATGTATGAGAAGATATTTAATGTCATTAATGCACATGGACCTACACAAAAACAACTACACACTTAACTGGAATGGCTAAAATAAAAAAGACATGTAAACCTCTGACTCAGAGAATTTGGAATTCTCTCTGCTGCTGTGCATGTAAATGATGAAGCTGCTAAATAGAAGTCTACCAATTTGTCAAATTTACAGGTTTATTATATGTGAAGCATAGAATTAGCCAAATAATTTCACTCCAGTATATATACCCAATAATACATGCTCACAAAGGTGTTCTCAACAGCACTGTTCATAATAGCTAAAAAACAGAAACAACACAAATGCCCATTTCCAAATGAATGTGGAAATACATATGGATTTTTCTTTAAGATTAAGACAGTTTATTAAAGGAGAAAAAGAATGGGATTCACAGATGTTAATCTGTTAGGGGCAAGAGAGCCCTGGAGAAATCATGGACTTCAGGCATGGAATGCCTGAGGAGTGAGAGAAAAGTCAGGTAGGAACTCATGGATTCTTGACAGGGAGAACCATAAGGGGTAAAGGAGCCCTTTTCAAACTTCTGATATTCCTGACTCAGCCTCCCATCTGCTGGGATTACGAACATGAAATCAAAACAGACTCTTTTAAAAAATTTCCTTTTTCAATAATTTCTTTAAACTTTATTTAGTGTGTGTGTGTGTGTGTGTGTGTGTGTGTGTGTGGAGAGAGAGAGAGAGAATCAGAGGTCACTCTGTGTGTGTCCCTGTGGAGGGCTAAGGGTGATTTCAGGAATCATCCTGGATTGCTTCTACCTTCATTTTTGCTTCCCTCTGAGATTTCTCAAGCTCCACCCACCAAGGCTGGCCGTGAAGCCCCCCTATGGTTCCAGCTACTGAGATATAAGAGCCTTAAGTCTTAAGGATCTGGGACTAGCTTGGGGAAGAGGCCAGCAAGATCGCCAATAAGGTGACTGCTTGCAAATTTGGCAACCTGAGTTCAATCCCTGGAAAGCTCATAGTAGAAGAGAACTGACTTCTGAAACTTATCCTCTGACTTCCACCCATGTGCTATGATGTCCACTACTTTCTCTCTCTCTCTCCCTCCCTATCTCTCTCTCATAAATAAATAAAATACTTTAAAAGAAAAATAATCACCTTTAAAACCCCTCTTAAGTAGATGAAGTAAAATGTCACTGTCTAGATTTTTTTCAAGTTATTGAATAATTGAATCATCTCAACATCAGTCTAATCACAAAGCAATAGGCTAGAAAACAAGCTATTTTTGGTCCACCCACAAAACCCTTCAAAGTTAAAAGCTCATATAGGTGAAAGCCAATATGAGTATCTTGTAAAGTTGTTTAGCAACTTGACATACTGCTCTTATTTTGGAAAAATGTCAAACTTCCATGAAGAAAATATAATAGTCTCATGAGCCCCATTTTCCCCTCACCCAGTTTGAACAGTTCTCTACATGCTGTCATCCTTGTCTTGTCTCCAGCACTTGCAGCTTTCTACCCACACCCCACCCACCCCCCATCTGAATTAAGCTACATGTTAGACTGATACATGCCTCTGGTTGCCTAGATATGAGCCCTGAGAAAGTGTTTGAAAATCAGATCTAATTTGCTATGTTCTGTTGGTCCTTGATCACTTTCAGGAATATAACTAATCTACACAAGGTAATCCATTTTTTTTTTAGTCATTGCTTCAATCTCATGAAAAAGATCATCGTAGAGCTGGAGAGAATGGCTCAGGGGTTAAGAGTCTGTCTCACAAGCAGAAGGTCCTGAGTTCAGATCCCAGGTCCCTTGTAAAAACGCCAGACAGAAATGGTGGCCTCCACTTCTGGCCCTGATGGGCAGAGCCTGGGAAATCCCAGAGCAAAGCAAAAAAGGGCAGAAGCAATCCAGGATGATTCTCGAAGTCTCTCCACAGATGAGGGATCCCGTAATCAGCACGCTTGCCTCACAATCCCTACGGGTATCAGAGGGGGATCAGCAAGAGTTAAATCAGGCTGGGTCAAGAGGGGATCTTGGAAAAGCTGAAAACCAAGTCAGGTTTATTTTGGAACCTAATCTCTTATATACCGTGAAACAGGGAGTGCCCTCTGTACATTGAGCAGAGCCATGACCAATAGTGACAGACAAACTGTAGGTGCAAAGTCCACAATAAGTGGGACCACCACTAACAATACAGTCCTGTCAATCCTTAGACCCTAATGGCCCCATATAAGGTGAGGAAAGAACAGGCTGCTGATAGGTCAGGAACTTAGTGATACGATTGCAATGATAAAGCTCTGCGCTTTAGGTGTGCTAATCAATGTATAGATAGATTCCAAAAGACAGGAAGGAATATGTAAAAAACACCTCTGCCCTTTATCCCAATTCTAATCCAGACAAGATCCATCCCTGCCCCTTTCGGAAAGGTCAACAGGAGTCAGCCTACGACTATACCTGCATAGGCTGGCATCTATACTGGCACAGGCACAGAACTATGCTGGAATAGGAGGCACATTGCAACTGAGACTGTGAGGGAGGCCCTTTGGCATCTGTCTTCAAGAAATGGAGATCTCAGGCTTGAGCGTTTCCTACACACAGGGATACATAGTGTCCTCTGACACACACACATACACACACATTAAATAAAATAAGAATGCTTTCTTTGCAAATACAAGAGCATAATTTCAAATCCCCAGCACCCGTGTAAAAAGCAGGACATGACTGTGACTCCAGTAATTGGGGTACAAAGACAAGCAGGTCCTTCAAGTTCATCGATCAGCCAGTCTCAAGGTAATAAGGAAGAAAGCAATAGAAAATACCCAACATCCTTGTTCTGTTCGCGTGTGTGCATATAGGCACACAGCGAGCCTCTGTGTTAAGCATTTCTCCATCTGTAAAATGGAGATCATGATTATCCACTGACAGCTTTATGTGTTAAAACATTTTTGATTAGTCAAAAAATTACCTTCCTGAATAATTGAAAAATACTGAATGTGAAACAAAAACAGAACTTAAAAGCAGAACTGTAAGTGATTTCCAGAAAGTAAGGAAAGAAAACGGCAGATTTTTATAGGCTCTTTGCTGCCTTCCTTCCCCCATGATTCTCCTTAGTAGACAGAATGGGGACAGGGTTTTCTTCTTTTCATAGCTTGGGAAACTGAGCCACTATGGAACTCAGTCTTGCCCGAGGCTTAGTATATGGAGATGAAAGTCAGAATAGCTGCCAACTCTACTATCCTGGTTCAGGGTCATGTCCGCTTGTGTTTCTATCCTTCTAATAAAGAGACAAAACTTGCCAAACAAGTGTATTCTTGTACAGCAATCTCCATTCCCATGTAACCTCTTTCTGGAGATTGTAAGCCTTCCACAGCATCAGGAAAGAAACCACCTCCCATGAAATGCAGGATCAGTGTGTTTTCCCCATGGAATTCTCATCTTCTACCATTGGATTCCCATCAAGCTCACTCAGTGCCAAACTCTGAATGGAGAGAGGGACAGAATCTCTCTTCTCATGGAGCTTAAATGGCCATGATGAATGGAAAAGAATGGCTGTATTAGTTTCCTTAGGCTGCCGTGTCAAATTTCTACAAGTTTCGTGGCTCAAATAACAGAAATACATTCTTTCTCAGCTTTGGGGCCCTCAGGGCCAAAATTGCAATGTTGGCAGAACCAAGTGTCTGGAAGGCTGTCCTTATGGTTCAAATGTGATGCGTCCCCCACAGGCTTCTGTGTTTGAACATTTACTTTCCAGCTGGTAGTGCTGTTTTGGGAGATGATGAAACCTTTTAGAAATCTCCATGGCAGATGCAGAGCCGTGGGCAGTGGGGCTAAAGTGGGGCCCAACTCAGCCCCAGTCTTTTGCTTGATGGTCCATTGAGATGTGAGAAAGCCATACCCCAAGCTCCTGCCATGATGGACGGTGCCAGCCCACTGCCACGCCTTCCTCACCATGATAGATTGATGGTGTCTTCTCAAACCGTGACCAAGGTAAATCCTTCCTCACATAGGTTGCTTCTGTCAGGTACTTGAAAGCAGTGAAGTAAAAGTAACTCAACCAGTGTGGATGGAGGAGAATCTTTCTTTGTCCCTGACAGTTTCTGATAGCTGTGCATGTTCCCTGGCTTGTGACTGTATCACCCTATCTTTGTCTTGACTGACCTTCGCTTCTGTGTCACAGAACACTGGGCCCATCCATATAATCCAGAGTAATCTCACCTTGAGATCCTTAATTATATCCACAAAAACTTTTCTTCCAAATAGTCATAGGAACAGGGTCTCCCTGGGCATGGCAAGATGGCTGAAGAAAGAGGCACATCTAATATCCTACTTCTCGTGCTCTAGTTTTAGGTCAAAATTCTACACAGCTGAAGTAATTCATCAGTCCATGTTAAAGTATCCCAGAGTCTTCCAAAGCGGGGGAGAACCACCCTGGAAAGTTGGCTCATCTCCATATTCTTTTTTTTTTTAAATGGAAACATTTATTATTATTATTATTATCATTATTTATTCAACTGTGTGTATGTGCGCGCGCGTCTGTGTGTGTGTGTGTATGTGTAGAACCACGGACGAATTCACGAACCACCATGGACGCCTCCACCTCCTTCTGCCCTGGGATTCACAGGCTCCGCCCTACCAGGACCAGAAGCGCAGGCCGCCCCCGCTTCCGCCTGGCGTCTATACGTGGGATCTGGGATCCGAACTCGGGACCTTCCGCCTGCAAGGCGGAGGCTTAACCCCTGAGCCACCTCTCCAGCCCTCACCTCCATATTCTAAAACAAGTATTTGACAACGTCCTTCTAGAAAGAAAAAAGAAAACATCCTTCTTACCCAATTAATCATATGCAAGTTAGAGAATTTGACTTTTTTTTCTATTTTTTTTTCCTTTGATACTGGGTCTTATTATATAGCCCAGGTTGATCTCGAACCTGTCAAACCGCTGTATCATCCTCTTAAATCCTGGGTGTCAGAGTTAGGCACAGGTGTCAACCTGACAGTTGACGGTTTGCGCTCTGGGCACATTTGTGGAGAACTAGTGGTTGAGTTGGACCCAGAGCAAGCCTGCAGGAGATTGTCTAGCTGACGGGGAAGGCACAGCCTACGGTGGGTAGGATTAGGCCCTGGAATAAAATACAGACAGCTGGTTGAGAGAGTTGGCATCCTTCTGTTCACTTGACCAGACATGCTGGTCTGGCAAGTAAGGATTGTCCCTCTCTCAGCTGTTATGTGGTGATGGTGTGGCCAGTTCCGTCGGCCCTGATGTTGGTGTGTGCTCTCCCATCAAGCTGGACTGAGAACTGTGACCAGTAATTGTAAGAGAGAATAAACCCCTTGGTCCCTTAAGCCATTTGATGGTCATTTATCAGCAACTATGCAGGCAGATTGCAACGCTGGGGTTACAGGCAAAAGTGGAGTTGTAATTCAAGAGAGTGCTTGCCAAGCACACGTGGATTCCTGAATTCACTCTCCAGCCGTGGAGTGTAGAACACATGATATAATCCCTCCACTCAGGAAGGAGGATCAGATCAGTCAAAATCAGCCTCTGCTAAATAGGAAGTTTAGAGCCAGCCTAGGCGGCATGAGACTGGGTTTCAAAAAAAAGGGAGGGGAGGCAGCTGAGATGACTCGGCTAATAAAGACTCTTGCCATGGATGCCTATGACTTGAGTTGGATCTCCAAAACCGCAAGACAGGAGAACTGACTCCTGTAAATTTTCCTCAGATCTCCAAGTCCACACTGTGGTTTGCATAACACACACACAGAATAAAATAGATAAATAATTTTTAGATACATTTTTTTATTATATTTATTATGTATTCAATTGTGCGTGTATGTGTGCGTGCGTGTGTATGTATGTGTGTGTGTGTAGAACCACGAGCAAATTCGGGAACCACCATGGACCGGCTCCACTTCCTCCTTGTTTACTCTGCCCCGGGATTCACAGGCTCCGCCCACCAGGACAAGCAACGCAGGCTGACCTTGCTTCCGCCCGGCGTCTATTCGTGGGGTCTAGGATCCGAACTCAGGACCTTCCGCCTGCAAGGCAGAGGCTTAACCCCTAGATAAATATTTTTTAAAAGAGAAAATCCCTAGTTGTTGCCAGAGTTGTCCCAGATTTTTCCCCTCCTGACTCACAGACATAAATTATCATCAAGCAGAGAAGCAGTAGCAACTTGCTTCCTGAGGATTTTTGTTGTTATTGTCATTGTCGTTACACATTCTCTTGCTTTTCCTTCTGTTCCTCCGCTGTGGTCCAGCCGCAGCCTGGATCCAGCATCCCAATAGGTGGACAAAGAGTACGCGGATATGGAGAACAACAGACACACAGCTCCGGAGTGATTGAATCCGAACTCGTTTATTGAAGCTTACAGCAAAGTTTATATTAGAAAATCTAGGGTAGAGGGCAAAGAATGCGTCACTACACCCACAAACAGAGGAAAACAAAGAGACACATACACTCTCAGTCTCCTATACAATGTGCTCACCAGGAACCACTGTTTGAATAGACAATTTTCAGGAATCTAACCCATTGCTTGAGGGTAAAGGTACAAACAAGACCATTCCCCCAGTATCTCCAAATCTATTTAATCTATAATGTTCCACCAAATAGCCATAGAATCTAGGTCCACCCTGCTGTCATTGTTTTCATAGACTGTTTTTGTGATTTAGTTAAGATACACCAAAGAGACTGAGCTCATTTAGATTTCAATAAGGAACATGTTTTTCACTACAGTTAATTATACGTGTACCATATCTATTATATATTTCTGTAAGTGGTAAAGATGAATACATTAATTCCACCCCCCCTAATTTTTCCTTTTGGAGGATACCAAATTCTAGCTGCTATCGTATAAGCTGGCCCATATCTGGTCATAATGGTAGGAACTATATTAGGATTCATTTTCTTTCTACTTTCTAATAATTTATGTACTTTATAAAAAATAGTTGTGTACTAATTCTTGTGAACAGATGGCATAATCTCTCTTTTTTTTAACTTTTTTTATTATTATTATTTCCGCTCATACAAACTTAACAGGTACACCAGTCGGCATAATCTCATATTCACTAAATTTGAGGGAATTTTACCCACCTATGTTTTTGGACTCTTGAAATTACTCTCCAATCTCTTCAGAATCAGTGTATATACATTCTGGCTTACAAAGAAAAGGCAGGGGTGACATCTACTTGTTGTGTGAGACCAGACATGATGTCTTTAAGTTGAGTTAAAAGTAGGCATGACACTTAGTTGCTAAAAGGGAAGGGACAATGAATGCCTCAAAGCAGAGTTACCTGGTCATGCATTAACATATCTCAAATGCGTAGTGAAGGTACTGTAAGGGGAGGTGATAACCTAGTCAGTCTTGAGAACAAAAGAGATATAAAAACAGATAGGAGGTAAACTCAACTTCCAGAGAAAGGAATTTGCCTGCCATTATCTATGCAGACAAGAGGCAAAACTAAATTTATGAAAAGGGAGGAGTCCCTAACAACTGCCCATTTTAGATGCTAATGTGTTATTCTCCAGAAAGCAAGCTTTAGGCCTGACAACCCCACATTCCCCATCTTATTCTAGATAAGCCATGTCCTTTCCCAGAAAATGCTTTTTTTTTTATTATTATTATTTATTCAGTTGTGCGTGTGTGTGTGCGTGTGTGTATGTATGTGTGTAGAACCACAGGAGAATCAGGAACCACCATGGACTGCCTCCACCTCCTCCTTGTTTACTCTCCCCCGGGAATTCACAGGCCGCCCCCGCTTCTGCCTGGCGTCTATACGTGGGGTCTAGGATCCGAACTCGGGCCCTTCCACCTGCAAGACAGAGGCTTAAACCCTGAGCCACCTCTCCAGCCCCAGAAAATGCTTTTCTTGAAGCAGTCTTCCCCATGGCATGACCTTGTCATCCAATATGGTTGGTTAAGGATGCGGCGGTCCTCTGAGCAGTTTTTTGTAGTCTTCTCTGCCTACCTTTTGAGCTTTGGTGGGTCTCCATCCAAGCACTCTGGGTTTCTCCCCTTCTCATTGCACACATTCTGCCTGGTTGCCTTCAGCCAGTCCTTTCATCCAGATCCCATAATCCATCATTAGGGTCCCCCAGTTCTGATCTATAAACGAGTCTCTGGACCCTTCTGGACATCTCCATCTGCTTATCAGATCTGTCCTCTTATTACCCATTTCCCACTCACTCTGTTTCTTTTCCTGGGTGACCTATGTCTGTACCTGGAGTCACCAGGAACCCGGGAGCCATCTATAAACTTTCCTTATATCCCATATTTATGTGACTCTGTCCTCCATATATTACCCACAATCACTCAATTCTTACAGCAGTTCCTGCATACCTCCCTCCTATGCCCACCGCTGAAGGACTCTCTAGCCAGGAACAAAATGCCTTTCTACACTATTGGACCCTGTCTTTTCATATCCAAAATCCTTTGTCTGGCGAGGACAAAACAACCAACCAAAAAGAGACTGGTGATAATAGTTCTATGCATACTTGAGAGCCTTTTCTGTTACTCCCACATCAAAAGTTAATAATTGGAGCCCCATAGCCACTTGTGATAATCAAAATGAAGCTTTGTAATTATCAATTTAAAAGTCAGCACATTGAATTGCACACAAAATTTGAGTTTCATGCCAAAGTGAATATATTTTTAAAACACTTATTTCAAGTCAAGTTTCTAAGTACCTGTAAAAATATCACATCAAACAGTTGCAGAATAGTGAAAATGCAACATTTCAGATATTCATCAACAGAAATCACGGATAGATCTCAATTATCCTATTAGCATACGCTTCCAAGGTTCCAACTGTATTAAAAGGGATCAAGTCAACTTTCCCCACACTCTTGAGAAATACTGGCAGGATCAAGAAGATAATGAATAGGACCAAGCCTCATTCTGAAGATCACAGTCAACACATTCATTAAATCCCTAATTGTGGGTGCAGCTATGTTAGGCTACTTGGTTCACAGAGAGAATTAGTTCAAGCCTTGCTTCTCTGAGCAGTTTACAACCCAAGACAGACAGGCTGGCGCTCGTGCCCGTTTATAGCCAAACTGGACACACAGGGAAACAAGATCATTAAATCAACTGGTGTATGAGCAACTAAACTTTCCGGTTGGAGACATTTGGATGGCTGCAGTCAGTAATTGGCTTGAAAATTCCAGTTATAGACTGAGATAAAAGATTAGGCAGAGAGATTCTCTACCATCACCAATTCATTCACCATCCATTTACCTAAAGAAGTATACATAGCACAAAATTGTTCCCTAAAATGCCAACCTTATATTCATTCTCATTCAACATCTTTTAGGGTCGAAATACTCCCTGTGTGTATGTGGTATGTGCGTGGTGGACAGCCAGTGTGCAAGAGAACAGGTATGCCTGTGGATGTCAGAGGACAACTTCTGGAAGTCAGTTCTCTCCTCCCAGCACCTCCCAGAAGGAAACTGAGGTCAACAGATTTGCACCAGGTACCTTGATCCACTGAGTCATCTTGCTGTCACACTTGCACCAATTTTTATATTCCATAATCCTGGACCATGATTTCAAGTGATATCTCTGGACATACATCTGACTGTATCTCTGCTAACATAAAATAGCCTTTTCTTTTGAGCATTATTGGCAAGATTTTCAAAACATAGCTCTTCCAACATTTCATGAACGATGTTTTTGTTTTAAACTAACTGGATTGTATTTACTTCTTATCTCTTTTAAATTTAAGTTGGTACTTCAGAATGGGGGTTACTCCCCAGAACCCAGGTTTTTTGTTTTTGTTTTTGTTTTTTAAGCCAGGCATCATAAAGTCCTCTTGTAATTCTAGTCCCAGAGAGATGAAGACAGGTGGACTCCTTGGGACTTGCTAGTCAGCCACTTGAGCTTCCTGACAGTGGGAAACTCCGCCTCAAAAGGTAGGGTCAAGATGTCTAATAGGTAAAAAGAGGCTTGCTATCTTGCTACATAAGCCTGATGACATGAGTTCCATACTTGGATCCCACCCGAAGGTAGAAGGAGAGAATCAACTCCACTAAGATGTCCTCTGACTTCTACAAGCATACTGGGATCTCATCCTTCCATTCACTCATGATGTACATGCGTGAGCGCGCGCACACACACGCACACACACACACACACACACACACACACACACACACACAATTTTTTAAAAAAATGACGCAGATGGCCCCAGAGAAAACCTCAAGTTAATTTCTGACATTCACATGCATACAAAATAAACATTTAAAAATTAAGTTTTTTTAAATGGCAAAGAACCTCCTCAAATCAACAAGTCAAACAGTAATTTTAACATCATTCTAACATGGTATGACCTGAAGATGTACAATTTGGTACTCACATATGAGGACCCACCATAGGCACATTAAAGTCATTGTTTTCCATGATTGAAGCATTGTTTCCTTTTCTCTTTGTTTACAAGCAGAATCTTTGCAGGTGCATTAAAAGCAGTTCATACCTACAATGCTAAGCAGATGCTTCAGGTAGCCTTCATCCATGTATCAGGTATTTTTGGTAGGTGCAGAGAAAGGACGCACATGCTACCTGTTTCCAACAAAGGCTTCGGTAAAGTCACTTGTCACACACTAATATGTTTGCAATCCTCTGGGATTGAGTTATACATCTTCTTAAGCTATACAACTTAAAAAGAAAAACTGAGTTTTAGGTCAACTCCTCACACTGGGCCCAGGGTATGATTTATTTTTCACTTTCTCAGTCTCATGTTCTTGGTATTGACTCCATTTTTTTTCAAAAGAAATATCTAGATGTGGACTCAGTTTCAAGTCCACTTTCCCATTCCTATTCAATGCAAAACAATTCAAGTAAAAATCCTTAACCTAGTTCTTTCTAATTGGCCTAACTTGGGTCATGTGCCTGTTACAGACCAAAGTGATCCAGCTACAGGAGCTTGCCATTGGCTGGAAATGGAGGCAGTCCCACCCAACCGTTTGGCTTGGAAATTTGGGGATCTTCCACTTTGTCTGAAGACTTGGCTAGAGGAATCCTTCCCTGGAAGCTTCTTGAATTTTCTTTTTCAATTATGTTTTGGAAGTGCCAACCCAAGTCGAATTCTTAGAATTTTCTCTTGACACCTTTATTTCTGGGTGAGTTTAAATGTCCCAAAACTGGAAACTGGAAACTTCAGTTCCTAGATTCAGAAAAGCCCACGTTTCAAGTCACTCTGAAAGTCCTGTGCATTGTTCTCAACTGCCTGGCTGAATCATAGTTATTAGAATAGCCAAATATTGGCAAGGGAATGGCATAACTTGGCTTTCTGACTTTTTGCTTTGTTTTGTTTCTCTTTAAATGAGTGACTCTAGCATAGAAGGTCTCAGTTCCTGGTACTTACCAATAAAGGGACTGATGGGGAAGGTCCAAATCTACAGTAATTCCCTGGCTTTCAAAAATGTTTGCCCTAGGCATTGCAGGAACAGCAAAACTGAAAAAAAAAATCAACAAACCATAATCCAGATCATCAGAGACTCTATATCAACTACCTGGAACTAGGCCAGCCTAATCTCTCCCCATCCTGAAGCTCAGGGAAATTTGCGGAAGAGGGGGCGGTAAGATTGTTAAGAGCACAAGGATGGGAGGAGTAATGATATGCAAGATACTCCACACAAGTTAGGACCGAAGCAATCATAATTGGACTTTGCATGCCCTGTGCAATGTCCAACACACTATTGACCCCACAAAGTCTAGCATTTGCTAAAGGCACTAGGATCCTGGGAGGCAAGGGATTGACAGCCACAGTAGTGTTCCTATGCTTAACGGGAACACAGAAAAGGGTTCTGGGAAATGCCACTGGGTCCTTGCACCTCATCGGAGAGGAGGACCCAGAGAAGAGTTTGGCATGCACATTAAAGGATGCTCCGGGGATGGGAGGGGGAGGCACTGGGGGATGGGGGTTGGAAGGAGGGAGGGGACCAGTGTACCTGTTAAGTTTGTATGAGTGGAAATAAAAAATAAATAAATAAATAAATAAATATAAATAAATAAAAATATGAAAAAAAAATGTTTGCCCTGGGAATGAGATGTAGGAGGGGGCCATGGAACTAAAAGAAAAACCCTAAAATTGTAGGATGGAACCAGACAGGAACCTCCTACAGTACTGATATTTTAAAAAACATTTCTTTTTAAAAAGAAGTAAGAATGGACAGTCCCTATGCAGAGGAGCAGAGAGTGAGGAAAACAGAGCAAAACAGAACAAAATTTAAAAAAAATGCCCTGGGTTGTTCCACTTAAACCCAATGACAATTAAAACTATCCTTGAAGTAATGAGTATGTGACATGTCTTGATAAGTTGTTGGTCTGAGAGGTCTCAAAGCCTCCTCACCCCGAAACAATATAGACTTTTGCCAGTGCTCTTGGTTGCCCTCCAAAAACTGACAGCAAGACCCTGTTACTGAAGATGCAACACATATGGATCTCAGGGATCAGCTGGAACTGGTTTGAGAGCTTCCTCCTGGCTGGAGCGTTTATACAGTACCGAAGAATACTGTAGAAACTTGTGGGAAAGAAAAGCAATCCAAGATCTCATCAGTCTGCAAGTTACAACAACAATCAGCACAGCAACAGGTGGCCGTCAGTGTAATAGTGTCATAGTACAAAGGAGACAGCGAACAGCCTTCTGCTCAGCTGTAAGGCCTACTTGTCAGAATGGAATGCATTTCTGTTTCTGTAAACTAGAACCAGACTCCATGCAAGGGAAGGGATATAGGTCACAAGGGAAGAGCAGACTATGAATGTTTAGTTAGGAAGAGAGTACATCAAACTGCTTTGCAAATATCTGTTATACCCATAGATTGGAAGAGCAATTGGCACTCGATCTGCAAGTCGCCTTCTACAAGAGATGTTTATTATTGAAAAGCACGACTTGCTAAAATGCAGAAAATAAGTGTCTGTGTACTGCTTGTCCCTCAGTAGGACATACAAGCCTTACCCACCCACCCCATCCCCAGGGCTCAGGAAACATCTCAAAAGAGGCATGGCAAGATTGTAAGAGTGGGAAGGTGGTGAGCCAGGCATTATCTCTTGGATATGACATAGTCGTGATGCACAAGGTTTCATGGTAGCCATACATACTTTACACAGGCATTGCACAGAAACTGTTTTAACATCTCACCATAATATTAGAAAGCTCCCAAGAACACCTCCCCCCCAGAAACTGAAGAGGACTAATGCTGATGGGGAAGTAAAGAAGGATGCTTTCCTCACTGGTACATCCACTGATCTATTGCCATTGGCTGGAAATGGAGGCAGTCCCACCCAACCGTTTGCCTTGGAAATTTGTTTTGTTCTAGGCTCCACTTTCCAGTGTGGACTCATTATGTGGGATCTGGGATATGAACTCAGGTCCTTATGCTTGAGGGGTAGAGACTTAATCCCTGAGCCATCTCTCCAGTCCCTGGGCAAGTGTTCTTGGCTTTTAAAGATTTATTCTATGTACTTGTTTTTTACTTTGTCTTGAAACAAGCTCTTGTGTAAATCAGGCTACAGTGAAACTTGGAATCTTCCTGTATCAGCTTGTCTAGTAGCTGAGATTGCAGGCTTATACTGCCACACCTGGCTAAGACCAAAGCCTTCACAATATTTGTGTTCAGTTTAGTTTTGGTTTGTTTCTCAGATAGCATCTGTATATGTGGCCTGGCTGGCTGGAGCTCGCTATGTGGAAACCTTGGGGACTAGGGGTTCCCAAGTAAAGGGGAATCTGAGGAGGAGCTACTTGGTATGCCACAGAAGCCTGAACCCCCACAAGAGTAGACAATTCAGATAGAACCTCGGGGCCCACAGAAGTAGACAGGCAGGAGGGTGGGAGGGCATGGGATGAATTGGAGGGGAGCATGTATAGGAAGGAGAGGGAAGAAGGGAGGTAGGGATAAGTATTCAACGTGCTTGTGAAACTAGGAAAGAAATTAAAAATTATTGAAAAAATGTATGTCAAGCATTAGAACTTGAGTAGTCTCATGTCATTTCGGTGGGACCTGAACTAAGAAATGCTATTTTATATATGTTCCCATTTTGTACTTGTTCACTTGTCCACGCCAAGAAACACCAGATAGACTGTCTGACCCAATCAACTGTGTATGTGACTCTAGCCATAAATAGTTGGCTCCAAATTAGAGAATACTTTACACTCCAGAGCCAACACTAGCTGGGAGGACAGCCTTGAATGATAATGTATAAAGATTATGAACTGAGCAGGTGGAACTGTCCAATCAGAAGCCAGCCACTAGCTGCTTGAGAAAGTCCAAAGACCACAAGTAATGTAGGATGGAGCTGACCAATCTCACTCGCCAATACTATTTTTACTTTTATTTACCCAATCATGTATCTGCTAGGTTAGAAGCCCCTTCCCCTAGAAGTTGCCACTATAAAAAGTTTATTTTTATATTATTTATTTGTGTGCATCTGTGTGTGTGTGTGTGTGTGTGTGTGTGTGTGTGTGTGATAGGGCACTGTGAATTACTGTGGAGGCCCAAGAGTGACTTTGGGAATCATCCTGGATTGTCCTACCTTCTCTTTGTTTTGCTGTGGAGCTTCCCAGGTTTTGTTTTCCAGGACCAGAAGTGCAGGCTGCTGCCATTTCTGCCTGACATTTTTTCCGAAGGATTTGGGATCCAAACTCAGGCCCGTCTGCTTTAAGGCAGAGCCTTACCTCCTGAGCTTTCTCTCCAGACTGCTTGCTTCTTCTCCTTTTTTTTTTTTTAAAGATAGAATCTTGCTATATATAGCTTTGACTGGTCTGGAATCTTGTAAATGCTAAGATTGAGGTAGGATTAGAGCAACCATGCTGGGATGGATTTCTCAAGGTCTTTGGAATTCCTGAAGGTCATCCTCCACTATTGGAATCACCCTGAAAGAACACTCCTGCTGAGGAACTGACTCCTCCCAGAGACAAGATGGCCAACTTCCCTATGAAGGGATTATGGAAATGAGCTTTCCATGTACAACAACTTGATCTCTAGCCCACCTGGGCCCAAGAGTAACTGTGTTGGACCCCAGTGGGAATTAACCAATGAGAAAAAGCCAGTTTCTGGGGCTTGTCTAGGTGTATAAATACACCTGGCCTTGGCATCCATCTTTGGTGCCCTAGCCCCTCGTGGCACTCTAGTGCCATGGGTTCTGTTTCTTGCATGCTTCTCATGGAGGCGCCCTAGCCTCTCATGGTATTCAAGGTGCCATGAGTCTGCTTCCAGCTGTCTTGCTCCTCATGGATTCCATGCCTAGGTACCCTGAGTTCTCCAGGGCAGCCTAGCCCCTCGTGGCACTCCATGTCTGGAGTCCATGAGTTCCAACTTTTCTCTCCTCTAATAAACTCTACCTTAATCCTCTGCACGTGTAATGGTTTCAATCTTCAACTCCATAACACAAGGACCCTACAACATTGGGACCGTTGAAACCGTTTGCCTGCAACAAGATTACAGATGTACAAAAAGTATAAAATTTAAAAGTGAAAAATTAAGGGATAGAGACATGGCACAGGGGTTAAGAATTTGCTTCGAAAGTAGAGGGATCTGAGTTTGGATATTGATCCTACGTTAAAAAAAAAAACAAAAAGGAGGCTGGAGAGGTGGCTCAGGGGTTAAGCCTCTACCTTGCAGGCGGAAGGTCCTGAGTTCGGATCCTAGACCCCACGTATAGACGCCAGATGGAAGCGGGGGCGGCCTGCGTTTCCGTTTCTGGTAGGGCGGAGCCTGTGAATCCCGGGGCAGAGTAAACAAGGAGGAGGCGGTCCGTGGTGGTTCCCGAGTTCGTCCGCGGTTCTACACACACATATACGCATACATGCACATGCACACACACACATACACGTGCACAATTGAATAAATAGTAAAAAAAAAAAAAAAAAAAAACCAGCAGCCAGAAATCTCGATGCCCTGCACATCCACCTCTGGAAGGCAGAACCTGGGAAATGCCAGCACAAACCAAAAAGGAGATAGAAGCAATCCAGGATGTCACCCTTTGAGCTCCATCCACTGGCACACACAGTGCCCTCTGATGCACACACGCAAAGTTGTTTTTTTAACATTTATTCAGTGTGTGTGTGTGCACACGTGCGTGCCTCACAGCATACACGTAGAATTAAGAGAACTTGCTGAAGTCCTTGATTTCCTCCCATCTTGTGAATTCAAGGGATGGAATTCTAGGGCTTGACAGCAGCCCTTTTACTCCATGAGCAATCCCGTCGGCTCCCCAATTTCGTTGTTTTTCAACACCAACATTTTGAACTGTCACTTGGGCAGGGCGGCATTATGTCTGAACTTTCCGCTATGGCAGAGGCCGAGGGAGGGAGAATCATCACAACTTCAAGGCAACCTCACCTACTAGCAAGCCCTTCTCCCCGAAAAAAGAGGGGTGGGGCTTCGGATCGATCAATGTTAAAGCGTTTCCAAACACACATAGGACCGTGGTTTCCATCCCCGTTACCATCTAGACGCGAAATCTGAACTATTTTCAAACTAAATGAACACTTGGTAACCTCTCTGTTCCTTTAATTCTGATTTTTATCAGGCCCGCGTCCACGTGGACTCGGAACCCATGGTCCTTCGACTCGAGTTTCTGTAGGGAGTCTATCTTGTGGTGCACCACATTTGTCCCGCCTCCTCGCTGCATTTCTGGATGCTGTGATTGGCTGGATGTCTTCCTTCCGATCTCTGATTGGCTGCAGGCATGCTGGGACAGCGCGGATCCCGCGCAGGGGTGTAGAGGCAATGCGATGGAGTGTTGGCGGGCAGCAGCCCTACCCTGAGGCCTCCTCGTGGACGCGGCCAGTGGCGGTTCTCTGAGGCCTAGTCTCGGAGAGCCTCCAGGGTCAGCGTCCACGAGAGCCCACCCTTCAGTCCAATGATGACCAACGGGGTCGTGCACGCCAACTTGTTTGGCATTAAGGACTGGGTGACGCCGTACAAGATCGCGGTGCTGGTGCTGCTGAACGAGATGGGCCGCACGGGCGAGGGCGCGGTCAGCTTGATGGAACGGCGGAAGCTCAACCAGCTGCTCCTGCCACTGCTGCAGGTGAGGACGCCCACCGGGCTCTTTCTGCAAGCTTCACCCGAAACCGCTGTGCTCCTGGCTCAACACCTACCCCCACTATGAAGGAATGTGCAAAAATAGTGCTCCCAACTCACGTGTATTGATGAGCCATGTGCCTTATATTTGGGATGGGGAGCAGGTTTGCATTAGGCTCTTGTATTCTCTCAGTGACAAAGGGAGAGTCGCCTGTGAAGTAGGGTACACATAGTCTGGAGCTTTGGAAAGGAGTGGTAAGCACTGTAGAAATTTATTTTATTTTGCAGAATAGGGCAGTGCCACTGTGTACGAGTTGGTAGTTAGACCAGTTTGTTAAACCTCTTTGGATCTCAGGCTTCTCTTCGCAAAATGGGAATAATGGTAAAAACAAGTAGCATCTCATTAATGCATTGTTAATGTTAACATATTTTCATTTTAATGTGTTTTCCTCCATATCGATTTTATATTCCTTATTTTTTTCCCTGTGACTTTGTGATTGACACGTTACGCTTATATTCCCTCATATATCCCCAAGTCCAGTACAGGTGCTTGAATCAGTATTCCTGAAAGAAATATAATCTGCTCTCATAGAAGGGGAAGATGTGCGCAGGTGAACCAGCGGTGACTTTTTAGAGAAAGTATAATGTTGAGCTGGACTTTGAAGGATCAACAATTCTCCGTTGAGGAACAGGGGTGATACCAACAGCTCTGAAGCCCCAGTTATGGGATCTTAAGAGATTAACCTTAAATCTCACCAGGAAAGGAAAAGATCTCAAGATAGTGAGAGACTCATGAGAACTAATACTTCCAAGGAAGAAAAAGAAGATGCTGTCCTCAGTGGTGTACCCACTGATCTGTGACATTTGCTGGAACATAAAATATGTCAGGCACATAACATCAAAAGCAAACTACATGAAGCACAGTGGGCCACACAAGTGAAAAGACTTGAAAATAAAAGGGAATGTGACATAGATGAAGAGTTGTCAAGAGAAAAGGAGGGAGGATGAGAATGGGGATTCAGGAGAGGAAAAAGAATTAATACAATTATTTTAAAAGAGTAAACTGATAAAGTTAGTAACCAGAGTTGCATTATTCCTCACTCTAGTTTGTAAAGTGTTTTTAAAATTCGATTACTTGTGTTTAATAGAGAGGATGATTGAAAGAAGGAGAAACCAAGGCTGGGAAGATGACTCAGTAATTAAAGCTTTTGCTAAGCAAGCAAAGGATGTGAGTTAGACCCCCAGATTCCATGTAAAAATGCTGGGTGGATTGGTGAGAGCCTGTATTTCTGGCCTTAGAAGGCAGAGTCTGGAAATCCCCAGAGCAAAGCACTAAGTGGAAGAGCAATCCAGGATGATTCCAGATATTACTCTTCGGCTTCCATAGGCACACACATTCAAGTGTACTCCTATGCATACACCTGCACACACATTCAAGTGTACTCCTATGCATACACCTGCACACACATTCAAGTGTACTCCTATACATACACCTGCACACACATTCAAGTGTACTCCTATACATCTGCACACACGTTCAAGTGTACGTTTATACATATACCTGCACAGACATATACTCACATGCAAACACATGCATACCCCATACACATGGGAAAAAAGAGAAACCCAGGACGGTACTTACATGCTTTACAAGTTAGTTAAGGGTTGTTATTTCTATAACTTGTAGCTCCCAGTGCTGTTCACATTACTACTATAAATACATAATCTAAAAATCATAATACTAAAGTTTTAGTAATTAGAGAAAAAACATAGTAATTCAGGTAACTTTATTCTTGCTTTTATTAGTACAAACTTTTTTGTTGTCTGGAATTCTTTCTGACTCTAATTACTAATTTTAATTAAAAAAAATATAGAACTGGTCTAGTAACATTCTAATACACCTTTCCTCCTTCATTTACTGCCTGACTTAAAATTGATTTCTAGTCATGCAGCTAAACCATAAAGCTTTATTGTAAAAACTTCCAAGTAGCACAAAAACTAGTGGGGTGATAGTTCTGTAGGCCTCCGAATTTTGTTCCTTCTCAGAGAGTGTCGGTATTAATTGATCTGTTCATTGAGCACTAGTGTGAAATGAGTCTGCATAAATGGTATTCTGTTCTGCTGCTTGCTTCTTTCATTAAACAAGTCTTGGAAATCTATCTTTTTATGTCAGTACATTTGAGTTTTATTTTTATCCATTGTATCATATTTGATAGTAAAATAAGCAGCATAATAACTTGTGACTATACATTATGAATTAAGATTTTTATTTACTTCTATTGTTTTGGCATGCAGATGGTTCTTAAACAGTGCATACCAAATTGAGTTCTCCATGATGTAAGATTGCTGGGTTACCTACATCTGGTTAGGCGTAGACAATTGGCATATGGACTGTCAACTTTCCAAAAAAGAGTCAATGCGCATTTTTTTTAAAAATATTTATTTATTTATTCAATTGTGCGTGTGGACATGTGTGTGCGCGCGTGTATAGAACCACGGATGAATTTGGGAACCACTATGAACCGCCTCCACCTCCTCCTTGTTTTCTCCGCCCCGGGATTCACAGGCTCCGCCCTGCCAGGACCAGAAGCGCAGGCCGCCCCCGCTTCCGCCTGGCTTCCATACTTGGGGTCTAGGATCTGAACTCAGGACCTTCCGCCTGCAAGGCAGAGGCTTAACCCCTGAGCCACCTCTCCAGCCCCATTTTTGTTTTTGTTTTTAATATTTGTGTTTGTGTGTGTAGAGGACCAAGGATGACTTTGGGAATCATCCTGGATTGCTTCTACCCCCTCCTTGCTTTACTCTGGGATTTCTACCCACCAGCACTGGAAGTGCAGGTCACCAACATTTCCACCTGGCATTTTTATGTGGACCTGGAATCTGAACTCAGGACCTTCTGCTTTCGAGACAGAGTCTTAACCCCTGAGCCATTCTCTCCAGCCCTCAATGCAGTTTTAAGCTTCACATAGATTGTAATCTTTACAACCCAGGTTGTACACATACTCTTCGGCCTATATAGTACTTTTTACTAATTGGACAAATATACTTACCTTCCAGACTTTAGGGAAAAAGTGAATGTGATTGTATTTGTCAAAATTAGAGCACCTTTGTATAGTATTTTCCAGTGTACTCAGATCTTTGTGTTTTCCTATTTGTCTTTGTCACAAACAAGGGAGGTGGTGATTATTATGTCCATTAAACTGAGGAAAGAAACTGGCTTAGAGAAGAATAGTTTTGCCCTGATTACCAAGTACAGTAGGAAGGATCCATAGAGCTTTGCACTGTAAATTCTATTGTTTCCACTTTAGACTAAACAAAAACAGTAAGGAACTGTGTAGTGTTTTCTGGTGGTTTTGTATGTGTGCATCTGTGTGTATCAGAGGACACCGTGTTTCACTGTAAAGGACCAAGGGGGACCTTGGGAATTATCCTAGATTGCTTCTACCTTGTTTTTTTTTCGTACTCTGGGATTTCCCAGGCTCTGCCTTCCAGAGCTGGAAGTACAGCCCTTTCCATCTGGTGCCTGCCTGCCCTCCCTCCCCCATGGGATCTGCTTTCCAGGTAGAGGCTTAACCCCTGAGCCATCTTTCCAGCACCAATCTCCCATTTCTTTAACATCTATCTGTAACCTTTCTCTCTGTCCTTCGTGCAGGGCCCAGATATTGTACTGTCAAAACTGTACAAGTTAATTGAAGAATCGTGTCCTCAGCTGGCAAACTCAGTACAAATCAGGTAACCTCATTTTCTTCTGTAGGTGTAAAGGTTTGGTCGAGGTGGATGAAAGTTGTAAAATGCTGTGTGACCCTAAGTCTTTTAGAAAAGGGCTGGGAAAACGACTTGATTGGTCGAGTGTTGGGCTAGCGTACAGGAAGCTTTGGGCGCCATTCCAGGCATGAATAAGGTCTGGCACAGGAGCCTGTAATCCCAGCATTTGGGAGGTGGAAGCGGGAGGATCAAGAGTTTAAGGCCTTCCTTGGCTGATGGACAGCCGGGGCTACATGTGATCCTGCGTCCAAATGAAAAGTTATCTTTGTTATAGGGGTTGTTTTCCTAAGCATCTTTACTTCTTTTTTTAAAAAAAACAAGTAACATTAGATATTCTGCTTTGCATCTTTTATCTCTAAATATATTATCTTATATGTAATTATCTCCTTCATTTCAGCTCTCACTGATAATTCCACTGACAGGAGCTAATAGGAGGCTTTGGTAGTGTTTATAATTGGGGAAACAACTACCCACGATAGTGTTTAGAAATATGTGCGCAACATGTTGAATTACGAAGTTTGATTTATGTGTCATGGTTTCATGGAAATTTGGAAATCACCTAAAAGTGTTGTCAATGATTCAGGAATGTAGAATATGGGAAGATGTTCACGGGGTCTTCCTAAAATGTGCACCTCGGTTTTCTCATTCAGAATCAAACTGATGGCTGAAGGCGAATTGAAGGATATGGAACAGTTTTTTGATGACCTTTCAGATTCTTTCTCTGGAACCGAACCAGAGGTTCACAAAACAAGCGTAGTAGGTATGAAACTCTTCTAAGGAGAGCAGAGAGTTTTTGTGATGTTAGCAGCTTTCTGAGTGACATCTGTCATTGCTTTGGTATATCTGCCAGGTAGAGTAGGGATGCCGGGTACGTTGTGTTTCGTTTTTTGTCGCTTCACCATGTTGATCTCTATTTAACAATAATTGCCTTGGGGAATAGCACCCTTCTGTTTCTCTGCAATAGTTAGCCTGGTTTTGGGGTCTTTAGGGTGTCCCAGCTCTTTTCACAGTCCTCCGGATCACTTTCCTACATTGTGCAACCGTAAGTGAGATTCACCAGCCAACTTAGAAGAAGGTAAGTGAAGCACACTTGCTACAGCAAAGCCAGCGCACACATGGTGTTTCTTTGACGCTTTTCTGCTAACGTGTCCATATTCCATTCCTCTGACTCTCTTGCATGGTGAATTTTGTGTTACTCAACATCAGTTATTTCTCTGTCGCCTGTGTGCTGGGCTCTGTAGAGACAAGGCAGACGTGGACTTTCCTGCCGCAGTGTTGTGTTGTGCCGGGAGGCGGGGAGGCAGGTGATAGAAATAAGATCGTGTATTTGCTCCTTGCCTTTTGGCCAAGACCAAGTGTAACAAGTGATTTTAGAGAGTTGCAGTCACCAGGAAGGAAGCAGAGGCTCACAGGTTGGAGGTGGGAGTGTGGGGTGAAGAGAACTGAGCCCTCAATGAGACGGTAGCGTTGTGAAGCATGCGGGGGAAATGTTTGGAAAGAGGAAGCGCCATGAGCATGTGCCTTTCTTGCGAGGGAAGATAGTGCCTCGGGATCTTCAGTCGAGTGGCTGGATGTCAGCTAATGTGTTCACCCGTCTGTGGTCTTATTTTGTAGGGTTGTTTCTTCGTCACATGATCTTGGCCTACAGTAAGCTCTCTTTCAGTCAAGTGTTCAAACTGTACACGGCTCTTCAGCAGTACTTCCAAAATGGGGAGAAGAAGACCGTGGAGGACACGGACATGGAACTGGCCAGCAGAGAGGATGGTGAAGGCAAAATGGAAAAAGAAGACCTTGACGTGTCCGTGAGGTAGTTTGGGTTTTCTCGTTGGTGATCCTTTTTCTGGGACATGCAGAGCTCCAAGGGCAGCAACTCTTCCTCCCTTGGGCTCATGTGCTGGCTGCCCCCTTTCTGTCCCTCCATGGTCATGAGGTTCTTGATGGACGATTCAGATGGACAGTCCAGAGGGGGAAGGAGAGTAACGTCAGTGTTGCTCCACTGGTGCCTTAGAGCGTGGCAGGCGCAGGCAGCTGAGAGATGGGCCACTGCCCCCCACGTTCAAGCGCAAAGCCTGGGTGTTCTTGGTGCCTCACTGCCATTCATTCCAGAGTCCTCCTCAGTCCTTTGTCCCCAACAGTTTTTTTAAAAAATATTTATTATTTGAGATAGAGGATAGGCATACATATGCTACAGTGTGTGTGGAGGTCAGAGGACAACTTTTGGGAGCTGATGGTCTTTTCCTACTTTGTGGGATCCAGGGATGGAACTCAGGTTTGTGAGCAACTGTTTTTTACCTGAACTGTCTTGCTGGCCTGTTGGTTGCACTTCGTGGAGGGAGACATGGTCTAGCTGTTGAGCTTGCATAGAATTCACTGTGTAGCTCAGGCTGGCCCATGTTCCTGACAATGTGCTTGCCTCAGTCTACTGAGTGCTGGCGTTACGGGCATGTGTCCCCTATTTTACAAGAAAGAACAATTGTGTATGTACACACACATGCACGAGTACACAGAGATTTGTGGACATATATGTATGTATACTTTGAATTCCCTGTTCTGAAGGAACCCACAGGCTAGTGAGAAACTGCCAGGTGAGCAGATGCTGCATGCCGTGCACACGGAGCTCCGAGGGAAGTAAACCCCACTTACCTCGAGCAGGCTAGTTGACCCCTGGGTTTGGGGGCCATATTGTGTATAAATAGGAGTGCTTCCCTGCACCCCTTGAGTGGCCTTTGTACTGTCATGTGATTTGTTCAGCACATCCTTGGGCAAGAAGAAAACAGTAGCTGTAAGTGCTTCCGAAGCCTCATTTCCTTAGGAAAAATGTGTGATGTAGGGTTGACAGGCAGAGAAGTGAGACCCTTGGCTGTGAGTGCTGGTGTCTCTGCTTACTTCCCTGGAGACGGCACATAAATTACTAACCTGTGGGTCTCATACCACCTCCTCAGGAGAAGTAGTGAACATTAAACAGGGTTACATAAAGTATTTAGATCTGTACTTCATGTGTAGTAAGTGTTCAATAAATATTAGCTACAATCCTGTCTTTCATTTAATTGTCCTAGGGAATGCTTCTAGGGTATAGTGTTTTGTTTTGATGAAACAGAGTTGGAGTTTTGTAAAGATTTTTAAAATTTTTTACTTAACTATTATTGGTGTATGTGTTGTGTCTGAGTGTGAACTTTTTTGCACTACAGAGTGTATATGGAGTTTAGAGGATGTGCATGTAATAAAAGTATTTTAGGGCTTCTGCGATAGTTCTGTAGGTAAGTTGCCCGCTCACAAGCCTGGGGTCCCCAGCAGCCCATAAGGTGGAGAAGAGAACTGACTTCATACATGTGCGCGCCGTGCATGAACGTGTCACACCTCTCCACTCTGTGCGCGCCGTGCATGAACGTGTCACACCTCTCCACTCTGTGCGCGCTGTGCATGAACACACCTCCCTTTCCTATTCCTTCTCCCTTCTCTCCCTCCCTCTTCTCTTACCCTCTCTTTCTTCTTTTCTTTCTCCCTTAAATGAAAACAAACTTTTCTAAAAATAGATATTTTAGTATAGACTTGAGCACGAGGGTTGAGAGATTGGTGATCAGAAGTTAGACGCCTCCAAGAGCATGGAGAACGTGATGCGCACCCCAGTGTGGGCAGAGCTACGCAAAGGAGAATTACCTGTGTGTTACCTTGTTCTGTTGGAGACAAGATCCTGCTGTCCGTAGGCTTTGTGCTCACGGCCCTCTTCTTTCTTCTTTCTTCTTCCTGAGCCTCCTAAAACTATAAGCCGAGGCACCACACCGGGCTTCCGGTGTTATTCTTTTTTCTTGCTATGTGTGCTTAAAGTAACAACAGGTTTAAAATTTGACTTTTGTATTGACTTTCTTCTAAATTAGTCTAGTTAGTTTTAGCTACATGTTGGTTTTTTTCTTATTTAAGAAATCATTTAAAAAAAAGAAACAAAACCATCTCATTCATCCACTTAAAAAAAAAAAAAAAAGCATTTGGCGAGATGGGTTACTAGGTAAAGACACTTGTCATGCCTGGCAATCAGTTCAATCCTGGGAGGAGAGAGAACTGACTCCACAAAGTTGTTCTCTTACTCCATATGCATGCCCCAAAACATTGTGTGTGTGTGTGTGTGTGTGTGTGTGTGTGTGTGTGTGTGTGTGTGTACTGTTTTTCCCTGTGGAGGACCAAGGGTGACTTAGGAGTCATCCTGGATTGCTTCTACTTCTTTCTTGCTTCACTCTGGGATTTTCCCAGGCTCCACCCATCAGGGCTGGAAGTGCAGGCTGCGGCCATTTTCACCTGGTGTTTTTCACATGGGACCTGGGATCTGAACTCAGGACTTTCTGCTTTCAAGCAGAGTCTTAACCCCTGAGCAGCCCATCATTGTTTTTAAAGGAAGCACTTGTGTGTTGGTACGTGCTTGCAGTTCCTGAGAATTGCACACATTCATTTCTGTCTCCCCATCTTGCTCATTCTCCCCAACAATATCCTCTCCAAATTGCCTATAGACCTCATCTTATTTCCTCCTCACCTATGAATGTGGTATTTAAGCCATGACCTTCCATCCAGATTAAAAACTGAATGGTCCTACCGAGACAATGGATATTATTTTTGCAAATACCTCAAGTTTATCCCCTTTTCAGTCAGATGTGGTGGCACACACCTGTAATCTTAACACTCAGGAGGTAGAGGCAGAAGGATGAAGGTCATCCTTGTGCATATCATGCACTTTGAAAGTGAGGACCCAATTGTTATTTATTTATTAGTCTGGAGACAAGGTATCACTCTCTAACCCAGACTGGAGTAAAACTCATGATGGTCTCCCTTTAGCCTCTCAAATGCAGGGATCCCCCTGGAGCCACCACACCCAGCCTGGAGTTTTAATCTACAAGAAGAAAGGCTAAGGGCTGGAGAGGTGGCTCAGGGGTTAAGCCTCTGCCTTGCAGGTGGAAGGTCCTGAGTTCAGATCCTAGACCCCACGTATAGACGCTGGGCGGAAGCGGGGGCGGCCTGCGTTTCCAGTACTGGTAGGGCGGAGCCTGAGAATCCCGGGGCAGAGTAAACAAGGAGGAGGTGGAGGCGTCCATGGTGGTTCCCGGATTCGTCCGTGGTTCTACACACACATACATACATACACACGTGCACACATGCATACACGCACAATTGAATAACTAATAAATAAAAAAAAGAAGAAAAGCTAGAAATATATAGCTCAGTAGTATTATGTTTGTCCACATAGACGAGACCCCAAGTTCAATCCTCAAAGAATATTCAGTCATGAAATATTTAAAAAATTTTTTAAAAAAATTTTATTATTATTTACTGTTTATTCAATTGTGCATGTATGTATGTGTGTGTGCATGTGTAGAACCACAGGCAAATTCGGGAACCACCATGGACCGCCTCCACCTTCTTGTTAAGCCTCTGCCTTGAAGGCGGAAGGTCCTGAGTTCGGATCCTAGACCCCACATATAGACGACAGGCGGAAGTGGGGGCGGCCTGCGTTTCTGGTCCCGGTAGAGCAGAGACTGTGAATCCCAGGGCAGAGTAAACGAGAAGGTGGAGGCGTCCATGGTGGTTCCTGAATTCGTCCGTGTTCTACATACACACACATGCATACACACGTGCGCATATACGCACAATTGAATAAATAATAATAAAAAAAAAGGAGCAGCAGCACTTCTGCGCTCCAGAGGGGGCACACGCCTTTAGAGTTGCACCCCATGAGCTTGCCATGGAGGGTGTTAGGCTGCAGGATGCCCCTGCCGTGTCTTTCTGGGCTTTTGGAAGGACCTAACCCCCCAAGGAACAGAGAAATTCTCGTATTTCTTATTTGCTCTTGGCTTAAAACTAGCCTCTCAAGCCACTTGTTCACTCAGCAAGTGCTTACCGAGTGCTTTTTGCATGTCTGGGCACCATGCTTGGTGCTGTGCATTCTGTCTTCATGCAGTTATGTGGAGATGGACAGATGATGGAGAGGCATTTGAAGCTAAAATACGTGAGGTAGTTTCAGTGAGTGACTGCAAAAGAAATTGGATGGACATTGCCTTGGTGGTATGTGCAAACCCAACACTGGGGAGTGGGGCAAGGAAGGGGACCAATTCAGGGTCACCCTAGGGTATCTAGCAAGACCCTGTGTCAAAAACAAAACAAAAAACAGAAACCATGTTCCGTAGGATAGAGAGGGTGACTGAGAGCAGGTATGTAGTCACACAGGCTTGTGACAGCCATGGTCATCTTGTTTGAACTTTGGCAAGTCATTCAACAATAAGAAATTTTATTAGAGTAAGATATGCCTGACATAAAAGTTGCCGTCTTAACAATTAGTACTAGTGTAGTGAAATGTGCAGTGTCCACACAGTTGTATAAGCATCAGCACAACTCATGTCTATAACTCTATGTCAATTTTGATGCTAGGAATTGAGCTCATAGTCTTGGGCACATCCTCCACGGCTCCCCCCCCAAATCTTTCTATCTTGTAAAGCCTGTATCTATTAATTACTATTATGTGTTGTTGCTATTTTGACTGTTCAAAGTACCTCATATAAGACATAATCTTTTTCTCTTTGCGATTGGTTCATTTTTGTAGCATAATATCTTAAAGGTTCATCCGGATTATGTATTTTGTCGGAATTTCCTTTTTTAAGGGCTGAATAATACTTTACACACACACACACACACACACACACACACACACACTACATTTTATCTAAAAGTTGTTGATTGTTAGCCAAGTTGCTTCCATGCTGTAGCTTCTGTGAATAATGCTACTGTAATCACAGGTCTTACAGATAGCTGTTTGCATCCTTGATTTCAAATACTGTTTGTTTGATTTATTTATTCATTTGAGATAGTGCCTCAGGGACTTGGTATGTAGCTCAGGCCGTTTCTGAACCTGCCTTCTTCCTGCCTCAGCCTCCCAGGTGTTGGGATTACAGGCGAGTATCACCTTGATTTGTAACTCTTCCTTGCCATTTTAATATGTGTAGCTCTTTACCATCTCTTCCTTTCATTTTCCAGAGAAGAGGAGGTGTCTTGCAGTGGGCCTCTGTCTCAGAAACAAGCAGAATTTTTTCTTTCTCAGCAGGTTTGTTAATTCTAATTTTCTAACTTACCTTTTTTTTTTTGCGTGTATGTGTGTGGAGTGGGCATGTGCATTTGTGTATGTGTTTACATGTGGGCAGATATGCAGGTGTATGTAACTGAGTGCACTTGAATGTGTGGCTTGTGGAGGTCCAAGGATGACATCTCACATCGCCCTCCATCACTCTTGTTGGGATGCCACCTCATTGTTCTACCTCATTGTTGTGATCCTGGATCTGATTAAACTCAGAGCCATTTGGGCCAATCTGCTCCACTTCCCAGAGCAAGAAGGACGGGCGCTTTGCATACCTGCTGGTGGTTTTTATGTGGAAGTGAGGGGTCCCAATCCAAGTCCTTGGCTAGTGAGGCAACCCCAGGCGACCTTGGTTCAGTAGTCTTTCTACCTCACTCTCTTTAAAGGTGGGACTTAGGGCCTGAGCTACCTGTAGAAGTATCGTTGAGTAAAATGTGCATGTAATCACCAGCCTGCTTCTATAGTTATTTTCTTTTGCTCATCAAGCAGCTGTACCTCCTACAGAGTTTTTGAGTTGTGATTTTAAAATTTCAGGCTTCTTTGTTGAAGAATGATGAGACTAAGGCCCTCACCCCGGCCTCCTTGCAGAAGGAGCTGAACAACTTGTTGAAGTTTAATCCTGACTTTGCTGAAGCGGTGAGTTTTCCTCAGAATCTGTTGCTGGAAAGTCGAGGCCGTTCATCACACCACACAACCCCACAAAGATTCCAGTTTTCTACTGGTACTGTGGGCAGCAGCCTCGGTGCAGAGTTCCTCCCCCGGCCAGCAGCCTTCTGCTGGGGTTGTCTTTCTCTCCTCATCGCCGAGCATGCAGGAGACGACAGGTTGATTGTAAAGAGCTTTGAGAACTGAAAAGCTCTTCTCTTTAGTTAAGTATTCAGTAATTTAAATCCCTGTTGGATTTTTTTTTTAACTTCCGAAAACAATAATATTTGAATTTGACTTTTTTCACGTCAGAATAGCTCCACCTGCTCCCCAGTAACTTGTTCTGTAAACAAAATAACAATCATGCAATTGTTACAATTTGTTTGTGCTAATCTCACTGTATCTTCAATTGGATGTGTAGAAGAATTAATTTCATTGGTACATTCAGTTTTTAAGGTCTTCATAGTTAGATTCACAGGGTCCCTTCACACCTCGCCCTGGAAGACCTGCTGCTCAGGTGTCCTATCTATTCATGGTCCGAGAAGCCCCTTGCAAAGTCCGTATGTTTAGGGGCCTCCTGACACTACCTGATAGAACCTGGGGTCATCCGTGAGCCTCTTAGGCTGGAGCCGAGCCACACCAAGCTCTTGAGCTTCGTTCTGCTTGGGGAAAGGTCAAGCTGACCCTGACAGGCTAGGGGACACAGAGGCATCTGTAGCCAGCAGTCGTCTGGTGAGAATCTCGGGACCGTTGAAAATGCACGGTTGTTTGTGTTCCAGCATTACCTCAGCTACTTGAACAACCTGCGCGTCCAGGACGTCTTCAGCTCCACGCACAGCCTCCTGCACTACTTCGACCGGCTCATTCTCACGGGTGCTGAGAGCAAAAGTAACGGGGATGAGGGCTACGGGCGGAGCCTGCGCTACGCCGCCCTGAACCTGGCAGCCCTGCACTGCCGATTCGGCCACTAGTAAGTCTACACATGGCCATCCCAGCGCATCGAAGCGTGCTTTGAAAAGCAATTCCTGGTGTGGTGGTTCAGGCCGTAATCCTAGCCCTTGGGAGTCTGATGTAGGAAAATTGCTGTAAGTTTCAACTCTACCTGAACGACATAATAAATTCCAGGCCAGCTAGAGCTTTGTAGCAAGACCCTGTCTCAAAAACAAACAAGAAATTGTTTTTAAATGAGGGGGAAAAAAACCCCTGAGACTTTCTCACTTAGATTTGTTGCTAGCTTTTAAAGCGTGAACTGTATTGTACTGGAATGCAAGTTAATGAAAAACCTACCCAGTGGTCGGCCTCCTGTTGCACTCTTCAGTATTGCCGCCTCAGTGCCTGGCCTCTAGTTTTCCTTCTAAGACCAGCACAGTGAAGAGTAAATTAGGTCATTAGGCCAAAGATTCCCCAAAGGATTTTTTTTTTTGAGGTAATAATAGTACTGCAGAAACTATTTTCAGTATTTTAGAAAGCTAAGAGAAAGTTGTATCTTTGGAAGTTGTATCTATGGATAACCACATAGGTTGCTAAAAATGATGTTTGTTTTTTAATGGAGTGCAAGAAAAAAATAAATTAAAAAAAAATTTTTTTTAATTGAGTTCAGGTAGCAAATGAGGTGACACCTGGTGTATTTGTTGTGGAAATAGACCTATTTTGTTGTTATGGATGGTTTTATTTTAAACCCTAGATGGTCTAGAACTTGCTGTATAGACCAGGTTGGCCTCAAACATGATCTTCCTGCTGTGGAGTTGCAGATATAACTCACCACAAGTGGCCTGTACTTGCTTTTTAATTTTTTTAATGAATAAAAATTGAAAAATCAACCATTAGTAAAGCTGAGTTAGACTGAAAAAAGAAACTTTCACACATGAAGGCAAAATTATGAAGTAGTGTAAATAGTGGTAGAGTGTGGGGTTCATTAGTTAAGTCTCCCTGTTCTACCCTGTCTCACATATATCTCCCCTTTAACTTTACCAATTAAAAGATTTTTGCTGTAGGCATCTTTGATTAAGACCCAGGGTATATTAATAGGGGGATAAAATCTAAAGTTCAAAAATTAAGGTTTCTATGTGCCAATCAACAACAAGAAATTCTACTTTTTAGTTGTTGGGTTTTAAAAGACATTACAGAGAGAGAGAGAGACTGAATGAGAGACAGTCTCTAAGGACGATAAAAGCCCACCGTAGGACATGAGGGCATTTAGTATGGAGAAAAAACTATTTAGCCAAAAGTGTAACATCCTCATGTAGTAAGAGGTCGTGTGAAAGAGGGTAAATTGAAGTCTAGGAAGAAACTTCCCAAGTAGAGCCCATCAAGAAAGGGGTTACTGGGGTGCTCAAGTGTAGATCAGGGATCTTATCTGAAAATGTTTGATGATTATGTGAGATTCTGTAGTGGCTCATGATCAACTTCTTTCTACCTTAGTGACATCCAGCCAGCCTTTTTTTCCCTCCCCCTTTGCACTGAGGTCGGGACCAAGGACCATGTTGAATGTTATGTGTCACCTCCAGTTCCCAGGCCTTTCCTTTTTAAATTTCATTTATTCGTGTGTGTGCGCATGCGTGGCTGTGCTGTCCACCCTTAGGAGCTAAGATTTCCTTCTTCAGCCATGTGGCTTCAGGGAGCAAACCCAGTGCCTTTATCCATTGAACCATGAGTTTTCTTACCTTCCCCCTCTCTTTGAGACTTGGTCTTATGTTGGTCTCTGACTTGCTGTATAGTTAAGAATGACCTTGATCTTCTCCGCCTGGCCTGTCAAGTGCCAGAATGACAGATGTGCGTCACTGCACCTGGTTTATGTCACTGCAGAGTGAGCTTGTGGCTTGTCCCCGATGGGTAACCATAGCCCCAGTTTCTTTAAAAATTTGATAGTTTGTTAAGCATCTGCTAAATACTAGGCACTGTTCTAGGTGCTAGGGAACACAAGAATGAGAACAGAGAAAGACATCTTGGCGTGAAGCTTATTACAGAAGGGTAGATGGTAGTGCTAAATGTATTGTGATTTGTCAGCTAATGCTTGCTCAGGATAAGGACTAGAGAATGGTAATGAGAGGTGCCATAGTTCACACGAGGGCACTTGTACTCCAGCATATACACCGAGCACTAACCCCACTGTTCACCTGTGAAGTGAAGTTGTGGCATCTATTTTGAGTGACACAGGAGCCATTGTTTCTGTTGTGGAAAAAAAGTGGACATCTTGGTAGGCGGAGCCTGGGAAATCCCAGAGCAAAGCACAGAAAATCCAGGATGATTCTCAAAGTCAACCTTGGTCCTCTGCAGGCACACACTGATACATGCACGCACGCACGCATGCATGCATGCACGCGCGCGCGCGCACACACACACTAAATAGTTTTTAAAACCTTCAGATATTATAATTACTTTGTCTCTTGCTCTCTTTATTTATTTTTTTTATTTATAGTGAAAAAGATGTGTATTTAGAATTTAGAATTAGCAGCTGGACTCAAGTTTAGATGATCCCAATTTTGTTGGCAACATCTAAAGCATCATAATCAGGAGCCAGTCGCATGTAGGCTTTCTTCTCTCCATCAGGCCTAATTAGTGTATTGACTTTGGCCACATCAATGTCATAGAGCTTCTTTACAGCCCGTTTGATCTGGTGTTTGTTAGCCTTGACATCCACAATGAACACAAATATGTTGTTGTCTTCTATCTTCTTCATGGCTGACTCGGTGGTCAAGGGGAACTTGATGATAGCATAGTGGTCAAGCTTGTTTCTCCTGGGGGCGCTCTTGCGAGGGTATTTGGGCTGCCTCCTAAGCTGCAGGGTTTTAGGCCGCCAGAAGGTGGGTGACATGCGAATCTTCTTCTTTTTGTGGCTGTGGACACCTTTCAGCACTCCTTTCTTGGCTTTCAAAGGCTTAGCTTTGGCTTCAGCTTTGGGAGGGGCAGGAGCTTCCTTCTTCGCTTTCGGTGCCATCTTGACGAAAAGGATCTTTATTTTAATTTTTTTTAAAAGGTGTGTGTGCTAGACACATGCACTCCACAGCACATCTGGAGGTCAGAGGGCAGCTCATGGTAGTCCGTTCTCTCTTGTGATCTTTTGGGGACCAGGGATCAAACTCAGGTCTCGAGGCTTGCGTGCACCTTTCCGTGAGTCAGCTTACCAACCTGGCCTGCCTTTGTTTTGTTTGTTTCTTGAGACAGGATCTTCTCTACCCCAGGCTAATGAACTTGGTATGTAGCCAAGCTTCAAGCTCTTGTTTCTTCTGGGGTCCTGGGCTTGTAGGAATGTGCTGTTGTGCCGGTTTTCTTGCTCTTTTTACAGAAAACTTTTATCAGAGGATTTTCTGATTAGCAGTCTTTTCTTGACTTTCTTGAAATTTCAGTATTGGTACTTTTCTTTCTTCCTGAGAAAAAATACAATTTCTTTAGCCCTGTTTTAACATGAGTCTATACATTCTTCTCAAATTGCTTTCCCAAGCGTAGTATTGTGGTTACTATCTGATCAGGAAGAGTGAAGGCATGTTTCCTGCCTTGCTCTCAGCACTGAAGGGGGTGTGAAAGTAGGTGAAAGTGTGTTTGGTTTGTTTATTTGAAGACGCGTGGAGAACAAATTAAGCACTAACTAGTTAAAATCCTATTTGTGAGGCAGATGTTGAAAAAAATTTATTGTGTAAAATTTTCCTGCAGTGTCACTCCAGAATTTCTGGTTCTTATTTTGGAGTTATTTAGTGTCCCGAGGTTAGTAAAACTTGTGCTGTGTAACTTGCTGTCAGGTAACCCCAAACGTAAGGCAAGGCTGGTGCCATTTACAAGTGTATGAAGTAATTAATTAAATAAAACTAGCACAGGCTAAGTAAAAAGAAGGTCATGCAGCAGGGTTTCATGAAGCTTTGCAAGGTTGTCCAGTAGCATTTCGGCCGTGTTTCCAGAGGTTAGAGCTCAGGCTTACAGTACCTGGATTTCCAAAGAGATTGAAGGGGATAGGTAAGATTTCTTTCAAGAAGGAGAGAATGAACAAGGAAAACAGTCTCATAAGAATACCACTTAAAGCTAGTTTTGAGATAGATGATGAAATGAGGAATGTGCATAGTGTTTTTTTAAATAATGCAGAAGAAAATATGAAAAATAAAATATTAGTGTTTTTTTTGCCCTTCCCCTCAGCAGCGAACAGACGAAATAAAGATCCTTGGTGCAGGGGGAGCCATTTCTTTATTCCCTTTGTTTCCCCCCCCCCCCCCCCCCGTGTCCCGTGTCTCTGCTGTGGATGTTTCTTGCGGCTGGGGCAGCCATGGAGAAAAGCTGTCCATAAATAGTTACAGCTTTACAGCTGCTGCCCAGAGATCTGCTGATGGACGAACCATGTGCAGATGACTCCTGCTAAGCGGTGCTTGCGCGTGTGTGATTGCTGCGATATTAATGTTTAGTCTGTCATTAGTCAACAGGCAGAGCTTGCCCTGCAGGAGGCGATTAGGATTGCCCAGGAGGCCAACGATCACGTGTGTCTGCAGCACTGTTTGGTGAGGCCATCCTCTGGTCTTGGGGTTTTGCTCACGGGTTGATTTGCCCTCCGGAAGGCCCCATTCCAATCAGGTTGTTTTCAGTTGGGGCAAAGGTCCTTCGAAGTGCAGGATCCAGAAACACACAGTCATTTGTCTGTCTTAGTTCTTGGAATTTGTTCTACTCAGGGAACATTTCCTATCTAGAAATTTTAATGTAACTTGCCACAAACAAAACAAAATGTTAACTATTGCATTTGACATTGACCAAAGTACACTGTATCTAGTACTTGGTGAAACCATTGATTTGTAAAAGCACAATCATCAGGTTTTATATACATGTATATAACAGTCACCTGAGAATCTCATTTCTTGTCAAGGCCAGATGTCACTCATGACTGGCAAAGGTAAAGAAGCCCAGCAACTAGTGTATTTCAGTCTGGCAATAAAAGCTTTAATATGATTGAAAAGTTTCATAAGTGAAAATAAGAAGATGATTTTGTCCCTTTTTAATTCTTCTTTATGGCCACATTGATACCTCACTTGACTAATTACCACTGCCATTATTATGATACGTTTTGGTGATTGTCTCTCGCCAGAGCTGGCTTTATGTGCTGGGGCAGAAGCGAGCCGATAGCTATGTTCTGCTGGAGCATTCTGTGAAGAAAGCAGTACATTTTGGGTTACCGGTAAGGCTCATCTTTCTGTGAGATTGTTTAAATAAGTGGTGCTGAGCCTTCGTCTCTCTTCCACCACTTCTGTCATGAACCAGTGATAGACGTAGAGTGGATTCTTCCATGTGTGGTTTCAATCTTGTTCATTTCCTATGACTTTAATTATTAAACCACTAAATTCTTTTTGGTAGGTTTCTTTCTATTTCTTTATCCTAATAACATCTGTGAGAGCTCCACTTATTTGATAAGCAATCTTTGTTTAGTTGTTGAACAGCATTTACTTAATACATATTCACTTAGAAAAAAAATTTTTTTTTCCAGTGCTGGGAATAATACCCAGGACTTCACACCTCACATTTGCTAGGCCAGTGATCTACCATTGAGCTAAACCCCCAACCCTGTAAAGGCTTAATTTTAAGCCAAGGATTGGCAGACTTAAGGACTGTAGGCCAAATCTGGTGCTCTGTCTACTTCATGTGTGACCCTCAAGTCAAGACGAATTTTTAAATGGAGAAGATAGAACACCAAATGGAAAAGAAACAAACCAGATGTGGCCTGCAAAACCTTAATTATTTGCTCTCAGACCCTTTATAGAACACGTTTACCGATCCTTGTTTTAAACTGTAAGCAAAGCCAGGCACCAGTAAACCCGGTGGGTAGATTTGTACTTCTCATTTTGAATGACAAGGAAGGCTGAGTTACAGTTCAGTGACATCTAGTAAGGCCACTGAAAAAGCACGGGCGTCTCAGGAAGCAGTAATGCCTGCTGGGATCTAGACTGTCATTTGGACAACTTTGCTCTCTTGCACCACGCGGGCTTTCCGAGGACCATTGCAGGTCACCAGGTTTGCATGCGGGTGTCTTTACCTGCTAAGCCATCTCACCATCCCTGCCGAAAACTTGACTCTAACATTGGGATTGCCAAAGCCCTCGATCTCAGAAAGTTTGTAACAAACGTCAACGTAATGGAAGAGATTATAAAATTAACACAAACGTGTTGAATCTGTCAGTTGTCCATTCACAGATTCCCTTCTGTGAAAGAAAACTTACATGCACAAAAGTAGCTCTTTCAAAAAAAAAAAGTAGCTCTTTCAAACAAATGAGGTTTCCTGAATGGATATACGTTTTGTGACAGATTTAAACTGCCTTTTTAGTTGAGCTTTCACCCTTGAAGATTACAGGAGAAGTTAACTCGCTGCTCACAATAGGCATCCTCTTTTGATCTCCTCCTACCTAATGTGCCCGGCACTGTCTGACACACGTTTTCGTTGTAATCCTCACCACGGTTCTTTATGCTAGGTCTGATGCCCATTTTACAGATGAGGAGCTGAGGCTTAGGTAAGAAGCTGAGTGACTGGCCCTAAGTCACACAGTAAGTAGCAGAGGCAGGGTCTGAAGTCCAGGTTCACCTAATGCCCGAGCCCTGGCCTGTCCCATGCACCCTCTGCTTCTCCTCCAGCCCCAGTGTCTCAGGAACATATCTTATACGGGTCAGGGTTAAGGTCAGGTTGCAGGTACTTTCCTTTAAGTAGAGCTATCACTGTGCATGTGCTGAAATGTGAAATCCACCACATTTCTGAAGAGCAAAACATATTCTGTCATGTAATCTCTATCTTGGGTCGTGGGTATATCTGTCCCCTTAGTACCTCGCCTCCCTGGGAATACAGTCCCTTGTTCAACAGAGAGCTTTCGCCGGGAAGACGGCCAATAAGCTGATGGACGCCCTGAAGGACTCCGATCTCCTGCACTGGAAGCACAGCCTGTCGGAGCTCATTGACATCAGCATTGCACAGAAAACGGCCATCTGGAGGCTGTATGGCCGAAGGTGGGTCTCAGAGTAGACTACCAAGACCCCGCGGTGTGACGCCTTCAGAGATAAGAGCTAGCAGAGTGGTTCTGGACAAGATTTCCCAGACCCTTTGGAAGCTGTTCATGAAGAAAAGTAAAGGAACAGCTTCGTTATTTGAAAGCATCCTATAGTCTGCACGAAGTTTGCAAAGTGTTTCCCATGCACATTAATAGCTCTTCCTGGCCGCTCTGTTTAACTGGTGGGTGATCTCTGATCTGGTTCACGCATCTCATTTTCCCAAGATCACGAATGTAATTGGCCTCAAACCCAGATCACCTGACCTCAAGTACTAAACTCCTCTGCCTTGAGAAAGAGCTTTCTTCCTGTCCGCATGCTGCATGGCCTTCCTCGTGCGAGTCGAGCGTCCCTGTCTCCCATGGCTGTTTGTGTAGAGAAAGTTGCTTTTTTGTTCCCAGTACGGCTTTCTGGAACATCTCCAGGCTCATGTCTGCTTTTCCATTTAGCCACTTTAGTGTGGAAGTAAACACTTGAGCCAGGTTTTCCTCCTGGAGCCGTTGCTATCTCACGCTTCACGTAGACGGTCTGTAGTTCTAGAGTTCAGTAATGAAAGGAAGTGCCTCTTTACCAGTCTTGTTTTTGTATTTCAGATAATTTTTTGGCACAGTGTGCTCTGAAACAGCTGCCGACCCTGGCCACTGCCTGCCTGGCCAGAGCAGCCGGTGCCAGGATGGCATCGGGTCTGACTTTACCCGTGAAACCTAATTAACATCCTGGGATCTCAGGGAACACAGAGGGTGGGAAAGTGGGGGGTGGGATCTGGGAGCTCGGTGCTCCCAGTCGTGCCTCGCCTACTGTTTCCTTGGGACCTACACACCGAGGACTCTTCTCGGCTCCTCTTGGCCTGAGGGCAGGAGAACGGGCATGGGGAAGAGTTGCTCCCCATAGCTGGAGCCTACAGAGGGCTTAACTTCCTTACGTTTGCACTGAAGATAACTGTAGCGTTTAGCTCAGACAGCTCGGGTCTACTGCCTGAAGGGAAACCTGTGCCCTCTCCTCACCCAGCACCATGGCGCTGCAGCAAGCCCAGATGTTGCTGAGCATGAACAGCCTGGACTCTGTGAATGCCGGCGTCCAGCAGAACAACACCGAGTCCTTCGCCGTCGCTCTCTGCCACCTCGCAGAGCTCCACGCGGAACAGGTGGGCAATTGGCATTAGTCGGCAAAAAAAATCCTGAGGTCATCGGCTTCATAGATGAAAGGTTCATTTTGGCTTGTGATTTCAGAGGTCCTAGTCTGTCATTGATTCAGGTCGATACAGTACATCCTGGTGGAAGCACACGGCAGTGAGGTCTGTTCACTTGTGGTGGTCTAGAAACAGGGAACCGCAGAGACAGGGCATCCATTGTTGTCTTCAAAGGCACCGACCCACCTCCTAAAGGTTCCACTGTCTCCCTGACTTCCGGAAAACACTTGGAATCCACAGATGGGAAAGCCAATGCACTTGTAACGATACTGGAGGTTTTGCCACTTACTTCCTCTGGTACGTGAGAAAAGCACTGATCTTGCCTTGGAGAGAGCTATTGGTGCAGCTGACTGGAGTCTCCCTAGTGGAGATGCTCTAAATGTGGAATGTGAACTTGGTCGAACTTAGAACCTTTGAAATGAAGGGAATAAGAGGTTGGTTACTTTGGGCTGGGGTTAAGCCTCTGCCTTGCAGGCGGAAGGTCCTGAGTTTGGATCCCAGATCCCACGTATAGATGCCAGGCGGAAGCGGGGGCGGCCTGCGCTTCTGGTCCTGGTAGGGCGGAGCCTGTAAATCCCGGGGCAGAAGGAGGTGGAGGCGTCCATGGTGGTTCGCGAATTCGTCCATGGTTCTACACATACACAGACACACACACACACAGACACATGCGCACGCGCGCGCACATACACATGCACATGCGCACAGTTGAATAAAAAAAAAATTATAAGAAAAAAGGTTGGTTACTTTAACAAAATGCTTAACAGGTTGAAATTAATATGGTAGAGTTGTGTGTGTTTCTGTAGGAGCTAGGCATATATAGTAATAGAAGTAAAATAGTAATAATTAATGCTTATTTGCATTGTTCTGTGCCAGGCCCATTTTTGGCATTTTTATGGCTGTTGTCTTGCAGAATCCTTCCAATAGTCTCATGATAGCTTTATTGCTATCACTGTCCATAGAGCAAGACCCTGAGGTCCAGAAAGTGAAGTGGCTGCTCACTAGTACCTGTCAATCAGGTCTCCACTCCAAATCCATTTGGCTCCAAAAAGGGGCAGTGGGAACTGAGCATGCCTTCGACTTAAAGTCCAAGTAATTTTAAATGATTCTCTTTTTAGGGGATTGAATGTAGTCTTAGGCTGCCTTATCTTAGCAGATTTTGCTTTGCTCAAAATGTCTTTCTTGGGAGTCTATACAGTCCTGTAGCTCCCTGAACACGTTGTGACTGTTAGCAGATTGTGCTGTGTGTTTTGTGTAGATGCACATCCATATAAAGTATGCATATAGAGATCAAAGGGTGTTTTTGTCTTCCACTGAACTAGAGCTCACAGGTTTGGGTAGATGAACTGGGGTCATTGGACTTAGAGGTCTGCTTGTCTCTCTTCCCTCCTCCCTCTGTCACGTCCCCCAGCCCTCGAACTCCAGGTGCACCACTGCACCCAGCTGTTTTACAGGGGTGCAGAGCATCTGAACTCAGAGCCATCTCCAGACCCTTAGCAGAATTCTTCGGTCACGTTTTTCTCTGTCCCTTTCTGGTAGTAAGTTGTATCTTTCAGTATTCTCCAATATATAACCTAAAGATCTTTTTTTTTTCCCATCTGTTTGCTTATTTCATGGGTGTATGTGTGTGAGTGTAGAGGGAGTCAGTTCTCTCCTTCCATCATGTGGATTCTGAGAGTCAAAGTTAAGCCATCAGCTTTGGGGGAAATCACCTTTAACCTCCTGAGCTGTCTCTTTGGCCCAGCCTACAGATCTCTGTTGTTCCTATGTTTTCTTTTCTTTTCTTTTTTTTTTTCAGAGCTACATCACCAGAGTTTATTGGGGTTACTTAAAGGAGTAGGATGACTCAAAGGCAGAGCTACATCATGGAAAGATGGCTTCCTCATAGCTGCATAGATAAAATTCCCTTTCAGTTAACCTTCCCAGTGCTTCTCCCAGACTTCAAGGTCTGAGGCACATGTAAATAAGACCAGAATACCAGGTGAGAGTACCACAACCTTACCAACTCTTACCTCATATCCGAGAGAACACAAGTAAAAATTTAATGGTTTCAGATGAAGATATGGCTGTTCTGAGGAAAATGCCATGTAACACAGGAAAACGTTCTTTTCGGCTGTCCCACTTGGGTGCCAAATGTCGCAGGGACAGGAATCAACCGTCCCAATGTTGTAGGGTTCTTGTGTTCTGGAGTCAAAGATTGAAATCAGAACACGTGTAGAGGATTAAGGTAGAGTTTATTAGAGGAGAGAAAGGTTGGAACTCATGGACTCCAGACGTGGAGTGCCCTGAGGGGCTAGGATGCCCTGCAGAACTCATGGTACTTAGGCATGGAATCTATGAGGAGCAAGGAACAAGAAAAGAACACATGGCACTAGAGTACCATGAGGGGCTAGGGTGCCTGTTGTTCCTATCTTTTCAAACAATATTTCCGTGTCTTTCCATCGCAGTGTAACCTCAGGATGGCTGGGCTCTGATGTCTAATGGTTTCTGTCTCTCATGTTTAGAAAGCTCCTGTCACGCTCTGCAGGTCAAAGGGAAAAACAGCCACGTTTGCGCTCTGCTTTCTGCTTTTTTCTAGGACACGTCCACCTCATTCTTATTTGTGTGTTTTTCTCCCCTTTTCATGAGACTGCAATTTCTTTCCCTCTTTCTGTGTGTATATGCATACATGTATTTTTTTCTTGTGTGAGTGTGTAAGTGTGTGTCTTTGTATATCAGAGGAGACGTTGTGTGCCTATAGTGGCCAGGGTGATTAGGAATTATCCTGGATTGTTCTCCTTCATTACTGCTTTGCTCTGGGGTTACACAGGCTCCACCTTCCAGGGCTGGAAGTACTGGCCTCTGCCATTTCTGCCCAGCAGTTTTACATGTGATCTGGGATTTGAACTCAGGTTCTCTTGCTCTCGAGCCAAAGGCTTAACTCCTGAGCCTTCTGTCCAGCCCGATGGACATGTTCTTGTTTGTGCAGCTGCACGTGCGGGTGTACATGGATGTGGAGGCCAGAGGTCAAGCTTGGTACTGCTCCTCAGATGCTCTCATCCTGCTTTGACACAGGTTCTCTCTCTGGCTTGCAGCCCACCAGTTAGGGTGGGCTGACTGACCCTCCATCCCTAGAGGATCTGTATTTCCATCACCAGTGCCGGGAATACAGGTCCTCACCTTACCCATCGCTGTTCTGCTGGCCTCTCTCCTCCGAGGGCTCGAGAAGCTTCTTACGTAGTTCCAGACTCTGTCCCTGCCTCTTCTGCTGAGTTCTTGAGTACAGAACTTGCCACTCTGGCCAGATCCAACTTGTTTTTAATGAAAGAAAAAGACTGAGAGCATCTGTGTGGGGGTCAGAGGACAGCGTCGGGAAACCGTGGAGGTCCCATCTCCACAGGCTGCTCAGGTCAGCTTTGTGCGTAGGCCATTCTTCTCTGTGTCGCTTTTTTTTTTTTTTAATTTTTTAAAAGAATTAAGGCAGAGTTTAACAGGAAAAAACAAGCAGAAGTCACGGCCATGATTGTGCGCACAGGAGAGCCCTGGAGAACACATGACCTCCAGGCGTGGACTCCAGTGGAGGTGAGGAGGCCAGATAGGAGCTCATAACTTCGAGATGTGGAGTCCCACGAGAAGCAAGGAAGCCCACAGGCTGGTCTTGACCTGGAAATTCTTTAACACTCACCCTGTTCTCATGCCATGGTTAAGCAGAGCACTGGTGAGGATCGAGGTAGCATCTTGTTGGGATGGCATCTTGGGGCAGCATCTTGTTGGGGTCTTCGCTGTTTCCCTGCAGCCACTGGGAGCTTTGGTTGTCGTCCATCTTCACTCAGGTAAAGTGACCTGTGCGACTGTCCCGCGGAGCTGCGAGGGAATAACTTCCCCTTATGCTCTCACTGTTACCCGCTCTGCATCCCCCAGGCTATCCTCCTGCCTCGGTCACCGGAGTCACTGCTGTGCAAACACCATGTCTGAGTTCTGAGTGGATAGTCGCCGCGGCCATTTGTTAGTGTTCAGTAGTTTCTTTCCCCTCTGAGACTAAGTTCTTGAAAGGGGTTTCAGAGTGTATAATCACAGTTCCACCTTCCTCATTCTTTCCTCCCTGGGCTGAGGTGACCACCAGATTATTGGCTTCGACAGCTAGAGTGTGTTTGGAGACCCTCAGTGACCGAGGCCTCCTTGTGCCCCGGTCTGCCTTAGAAAGATCTGGTCTGAATGGTTTGCGTGTGGATATGCCCCCAGCAATGACTGGCAGGTTTGAAACCAAGCTTGGCCACCTGTGCAGGAAAAAGGCAGTTCCACCAGTCTGCCCGCCGTGTCCTGGTGTCTGCCTCTGGAACTGCCTGCCCTCCAGGACTGTGGCCTGGTGGTACCAGGCCAAACCCGGGAAACGCTCAGGGCTGTTCGGGGCTTTCTGACCTTCTGCTATCCAAGAAGCATGGCAAGTTCTCTTTCTAACATTTTCAGCCATTTTTGCTCTTTTTGAGCTACTTTGGTTGATCTTATACCTGTTGTCTCGGAGCTTCTGGAGTGGCAGGGTCAGCGGGGATATTTTGAGGGCAAGGCTGCAGCATGTGCATTGTTCTCTCTACCTGACCTGAAGGCTTAACAGCCCACATTGCCACCTGCCCCCCATAGAGGTCATCAAAGCAATGGGCAAGGCTGTTCAATCATGAGAGGAAAAAACGCACATGGTCTTTCCTTGTCACTCACTGTGCCTCCACTTCAAGTGAAGCTCAGCTGTGGTCTGGGTTTCTTCATAGTTTGGGTGCAAGGACGGGACCAAAATAAAAATCTGTATGCCCAGTAAGATTAAGGTAAACATCCCTACTCTAACACATGCAAGAAAGACAGGAGTGCAAATTCACACGCAAGCATGAATATTGGGAAAAAATAAGAAAATCTCAGTTTTGTAGTTGAAAATAAGTTTAGGACAATGAAATGTTGGTTTCAGTTGTCAAGTGGGCAAAATGCTCAAGTTCCAGGCAATAAGGTTGGAGGATGCTGGGGGCAAGTTAGTAATTCGCACTCAAGAGCTCGAAAGTGCCTGCCACTCCCCAAATGGAAATAATTGGACACCTGTGTAACAAACTGTTCATACCAACATACTGAATGCAGCATGTATAAAATGTGAATGGCTACAAACAATCAGAGTGGCCAAAGCTGTACTATTTTGGTGTGTCATCATTTATTGACCTAATAAATATACTGATCAAGATTTGTATTTATTGACACTGGAAAGATTGAGTCACTTGAAAAATATTTGTTGAGCATTTATCATGTAGTTAACCAGTGTTTTACATAATTGGTAAAAGTAATCTGCATAGCTGTTTTTGGAATGTTTATGTGTGTTATATTTATACACATAAAAGAAGCCTAAGAAGTTTGGCAAATACTATCTTTGGGTGGGAGTAACTTGTCATTTGTTTAACTTTTAGAAAATATTTTATTTTGTGTGTGTGTTTGTGTGTGTGTGTCAGAGGGCACTGTATGTTTCTCAGAGGACCAAGGGTGACTTCGGGAATCATTCTGGATTGCTTCTACCTCCTTGCTTTGCTCTGCGATTTCCCGGCTTCCGCCCACCAAGCCAGAAATGCAGGTCACCGCCATTTCCGCCTGGTGTTTTTAACGTGGTACCTGAGATCCAAACTCAGGACCTTCTGCTTGTGAGACAGTCTTAACCGCTGAGCCATCTCTCCAACCCTATTGGTTTTTTGATAGTCTTACTATGTAGTCCTGGTTGTCTGGGGCTCACTAGCTGGAACAGCTGGCCTCAAACTACAACTTTTCTCCTGCCTCTGCCTCTCCAGTACTGTTGCTACAGGTTTGAGTACCGTGCCCTGTAATTTGTCTTTCCTTAACAAATGTTTTTTTTTGTGTGTGTGTGTGTGTGTGTGTGTGTGTGTGTGTGAGAGAGAGAGAGAGAGAGAGAGAGAGAGAGAGAGAGAGAGAGAAAGATGAGAAAGAGAGAGAGAGAGAGAGAGACTGAGTGACTGCACATGCCACAGTTCACGGGTGATAGTCAGAGGACAACTTTGGAGCTGGCTCTCTTCTTCTACCTCTACCTGGGCTCTAAGGATTGAACCCAGGTCGTCAGGCTTGACAGCGAGTGACGTTTCTCTCTGAGCATCTCACTGGCCCCTGCAATTTGTCTTTTCTTATTTTAAGTTTATTTTCTTCTCTAGAAAGAACGTATCTTCCATGTATAATTTTTAAAAGTTTAACCTGGGCATGGTGGAGCACACCTGTAATCCCCCCACTGGGTAGGTGGAGGCAGGAGGATCAAGAGTACAAGACCAGGCTCAGCTGTCCCGAGTCATAAATACATTAAATACACTGGTTGTGTGCGCAGGTACTATTCAGTTCTGGTGTGTGAATCACATCGTGACTTTCTGTCTTAGGGCTGTTTCCCTGCTGCTTCTGAAGTGTTAAAGCACCTGAGGGACCGATTTCCACCCAACACCCAGCACGCCCAGGTAACCTGCCTTTCTTTCACATGACATTGGATTTATTTATGAAAATAATGTTTTTTAACTATAACATAAAGTGGGAAATTGTTTGCTTGCTTGTTTATGTTTTAAGTATATTTTAGAGTGTTCCATCAGAAACACATTGTTAATCTAAAAAGGAAATTGTCAGGCTAGGTGTGTAGTTCAGTAGTAGAGCACCTGTCACTCATGCATAAGGCTTTATGTTCCATTCCTAACATGATGTTATTCATTTATACTAAGTTTAGAATCATACAGACTCGGGCTTGGGGTGTCAGTTGCTGGAGTGTTTACTAACCACACAGGAAACCTGGATTCACCAAATAATCTGGGGTGCATTGGTACATACCTGAATCTTAGTACTCAGGAAATAGAGACAGGAGGGTAAGTTTAAAGTCATCTTCCACTACATAGAAAATGTGAAGCGAGACACTGTCTCAAAACTAAAAGCATCCTATGGAGGGCAGAGTCAGGGAAACTCCATAGCAAAGCAAAGCAAAGCAAAGGTAGCACAATCCACCCATTGGGCTTCCACAGGTACACACAGTGCCCTCTAATACACACATCACACACACACCCGTAGAATAAATAAATAAGTAAATAAAAACAACTGAATATAGCTTAAGAATGAGTTATACATGTAAAAATATATGAAATATAAATAGGAATGGTGAACAAATCAAGTGCTCTTAGCATATGGAAAACAAAAGGAAAATAGAATTTGCTAAAAACTTCAGCAGAATCTAAGAGCATGTAAAGTACAATGAGTTGATAAAGTTAACTCATACTTTCTTGTGTACTCAGTTATTCGTTTTAATTTTTCAAGACAGTGTAGTTCAGACTGGCCTTGAATCCTTGCTCTTGCCTCTGCCTCTCACGCGCTGGAATTACATCCTGCTTTTCTGTGATTTTTCATGTGCTTGATACATTTAAAAAGTTTTAATATTGGAATGAATATAGTTGCATTATTCAGATGTTTGCTCAGCAAACCACAACATTTTCATATTATCGTTGAACATAATTTTTTTCTTATCAGTTATGGATGCTGTGCGACCAAAAGATACAGTACGACAGAGCAATGAATGATGGGAAATACCATTTGGCTGACTCGATCGTTACAGGAATCACAGCTCTTAATGGCATAGAAGGTGTCTATAGGTAAGAAACCCCTTGGTGGCCAGCGCGCAGCAGACACGGGTTTGTGCCTTTAGCCACTGAGCCGTCTCACTGCTCCAAAGCAGTTTTTGGTGTCTTTATTTTTAATTATTTTTGTTTTGTATATACATTAATTTATTGATTTTTAGCTGAAAAGGCCAGATTTTTTCCTGTTTGTTAAAGAAAATATGAAAGTAGATAATCAGAAAAAAAAAATGTCTCTCAGTAATAATAATGTTTCAGTAGCAATCATTCCAGACTTTTCATGTGTGTGTGTGTGTGTGTGTGTGTGTGTGTGTGCGCACGCGCGCGCGTGCACATTCATGTGTGTCAGTGCAGGCCTGTCCTGTGTGGAGGGCAGAGACAACCTTGGAGTTGGTCCTCGCCTTTTGCCTTCCTTGAGACAAAGTCTGTTGTTTTTCTGCTGCACGCTCCAGCTGGCCCGTGCATGAACGACTTTCTTGTTTTTGCTGCCCATCTCCCTGAAAGAGAGCTGGAGTTATACATGCTTGCACATCTCCTCTGGCTTCCACATGGGTTCAAACCACATCCTCATGTAAACAAGTGCCATTCCCCATCCTGGTTTTCCCAGACAGGGTCTTATGTAGTCCTTACCTTGAACTTGCTATGCAGCTGACAATGGCCTTGGACTCCTGATCCTTCTGCCTTCATTTCCTGAATTCTGGGTTTACAGGTACACGCTACCGTGTCTCCCTTCCTTCCTTCCTTCCTTCCTTCCTTCCTTCCTTCCTTCCTTCCTTCCTTCCTTCCTTCCCTCCCTCCCTCCCTCCCTCCCTCCCTCCCTCCCTCCCTCCCTCCCTCTCTCCCTCCCTCTCTCCCTCCCTCCTTCCGTCTTTCCTCCCTCCCTCCCTCCCTCTTTCCTTCCTTCTTTCTTTCCTTCCGTCTTTCCTTCCTCCCTTTCTCTCTCTTAACAAAAATTAAGTCTGGCAGTTTTTCCTCTTGGAAGATTGACATTCTGGCCGAGGAGACGGATCCTTATCCCCATGTGGCCACAGTGAGAAGCGTAAACATCACATGGGTATTTATTTCATTATGTTTCAGAAAAGCAGTTGTACTACAAGCTCAGAACCAAATGACAGAGGCACACAAACTTTTACAGAAATTGTTGACATATTGTCAGAAATTAAAGAACACAGAAATGGTGATCAGGTAAGAGGTGTGTCGTGCGCCCTGTGGGGATGTGCTGGCTCCTCCTCTCACCCCGTCTTCCTGTGCCCAGCATCCTGCTGTCGGTGGCAGAGCTGTACTGGCGATCCTCCTCCCCGACCATCGCCATGCCCGTGCTGCTGGAGGCGCTGGCCCTCTCCAAGGAGTACCGGCTGCAGTACCTGGCCTCGGAGACTGTGCTGAACCTGGCCTATGCCCAGGTAACTGCTCTGGTGGGCTGGGGTTGGGGCGTGGGGTTACTTGGTGGAGTGTGTGGGTCAGAGGTCACCTTAGGGTTCCTTCCTCAGGAACCGTCCTCCATCTTTTTTGTTTGTTTTTTGTTTTGGGGGGGGATAGAGTCTGTCACTTCAAGTTAGAGCTCACCAATTTGGCTGGACTGCTTGGCCTCTGAGCCTCCTGGATCCTCCTGTCTGCCTTCCCGCTGCTGGGATTAGAAGCAGGACACCACACTGCTTTTTTACCAGGGATTGGCACTAGGTCCTTATGCATACAGGATGCACATTACTGTCTGCGTTGCCTCCCCAGCCCTGCTCTGCCTTCCAGTGCATGTTTGGGCTTCAGCAGCACTGACTTTCCTGAGCTGTTTAGTAAAAGGACTTGCTGCTTTAAGAGGATGCCTCCTGCTTGTGATTACTTAGCTCAGAGCACCCCCTGAAGAGGCCGTGCCTCCTGCCTGTGATTACTTAGCACAGTACCACTGCACCTAGCAGGAGAATGTGAATACAGAAAATTGGAGATCATGTGTACATTGAAAAGTGCTTTCTACCTTTATTTATGATTTGTTTATTTATTTTCTTGTTTATTACTAGTATTTTATTCGTCTCAGCCTCGTGAATGCTAAGCAGGACTTTACCACCAAGCTTCTTGTTCCCCCGACCCCCGGCCCTGAAAGTTTTTGGCAATCAGTTTGTATTTTTTTTGTATTTTTTTGTCGTTTTCTTTTTCCTCCATCTTTCTATCTGCCTGCCTGCCTGCCAGCCAGCCAGCCAGTCAGTCTGTCGGTCTATCTATGATGCCAGGGGTGGAAAGCAGGGCCTCAGATATACTAGGCACGTGTTCTGCCGTTGCATTGTGTCCCTAGACTCGTTCAGAGTATATTCATAGCATGTCAGAAGTCTAGTCCTAATCTTCCATGTCCAGATCTGTTCGTCATAAATGCTTTCTGTCTCTATGGATTTGCCTGTTCCACACATTTTATTTTAGTGTTTCAAGTCTACATATCCTGCCGTACAGACAGCACATTTTGTTTATCAACAAGTAAACATAACTTGATAGATATTGAAGGTTTTTTCACCCTCTGGCTATTCAAACTAGCTTTTTATCACATTTTTTTAATTTTATTTTTTATTTCTTCCACTCATAAAAGTTGATAAGTACCCCATTCCCCTCCCTCCCTCCACCCTTTAAATATTTTATTTTGTGTGTGTGTGTGTGTGTGTGTGTGAAAGCACTGTGTGTCCCTGTGGAGGACCAAGGGTGACTTCAGGAATCATCTTGGATTCCTTTACCTCCTTGCTTCGCTCTGGGATTTCCCAGGCTCTGCCCACCAGGAGCCGGAAGTGCAGGGCACCACTGTTATAGGCTGGAATTTTTTTTTTTTTTAGATCTTTAAAATATTCATTTATTTAGCAATAGATCGTATATGAAAATATACGATTGGGAGGGAAAAAATCATCACAATATAGTTAGGGTGTAATAGCCCCACCCCCTTCATTCCTGAGACCCACAGATTTCATGGTCCCATAGATTAAGACAGAACCTCCGCACAGGGGCCGAGGAGTTAGAAGTCGATCAGCTCATCCTCCTTGGTCTTCTCGGTCTGGTAGACAGTTAGGGTCGAGGGCAGCCTTCATGAGGAAGAGGCTTGAACAATTTCATGTGCAGAAATAGGCTGGAATTTTTACATGGAGTTTTCACATGGGATCTGGGATCTGAACTCAGGACCTTCTGTTTGTGAGGCAGAGTCTTAACCCCTGAGCCATCTCTCCAGCCTCACATTCTTATTATTATTACATTCTTATTATTGTTACTATTTATTATTTCTTGTGTGTGTATGTGTGTGTGTGTGTGTGTGTGTGTGTGTGACAGGATCTGACCATGTAGCCCAGGCTACCCTGACATTTGGAATCCTCCTGCCTCTGCATCATGAGTGCTAAAATTACAGACTTGTAACATGAAGCCAGGCTGCCTTTCACCTTGTTTGAGTTTAGCCTAAGCTGACCTGGAACTCACAGATACAGCTGTCCTCCATCCCTAGCTTCCCTCATACCAGGCAGGATTGTATGCAAACAGTAGCTAGTTTTTAAATGTGTGCTTGTGATTTTTATGTGGATTCATAAGAGGTCTTGTTATTTTTTTGCTTCTTAAAATATTTTTATTATTATTATTGTTTATTCAATTGTGCGTGTGCGCATGTATGTATGTGCGCGGGCGCGCACGTGCGCGCCCGCGTGTGTGTGTGTGTGTGTGTGTGTGTGTGTGTGTGTGTGTGTGTGTGTGTGTGTGTGTTGAACCACGAACGAATTTGGGAACCACCATGAACTACCTCCACCTTGTTTACTCTGCTCCGAGATTCACAGGCTCTGCCCTACCAAGACCAGAAGCGCAGGCCGCCTCCGCGTCTACATGTGGGATCTGGGATCCAAACTCAGGACCTTCTGCCTGCAAGGCAGAGGCTTAACCCCTGAGCCACCTCTCCAGCCCTTTTTGCTTCTTTTTGTAGGTGTATCACCATGCCTGACTCTTAAGAGTGCTTTATATATTCTTTATATTAGATTCTTATCTAATACATGATTTCTAAATATTTTTCCTGTGGAATGATTATCTCTTTTAAAAATTTTTTTCTACTTTTTAAAAATTCTGTTTCATACATTAATGTAATGAATTTATATTTTCACACCTTAATCCCCAATCCTATATCATGCCTTTTCTTCCCTGTACAATCCTTCCTCTTTCCTGCCAGACTTCCTCCGATTTTCAAGTCTTTTCATGTGTGGTCCACTGTGTCTCATCGTTTGCCTCTTATGATGTGTGTCTGAGCACTTGCTGCAGCATGAATCATGTATCAGCGGGTACCACCGAGGAAAGCATCTTCATTTCCTCCCCATCAGTCTTCAGGGAGGCGTGCAGTCTCTCTTAAGAGTTTTCCTCTTCCATGGCAAAATGACGATAGGACCATTCCTGTGCATGTCTTGTGGAGATACACATAGTTGCTGTGAAATCATGTACACCACGGCCCTATCGTGCCCAGGAGAGAACATCTGGCTGTGCCCCTCTTTGCAGGCTCTTGCCATCTTGCTGCTCCCTTTTCTTTTAGTGTGGGGGTGTGTGTGTAGGCGTATGCATGTGAAGAGAAGGACAGTTTTCAGGAATTGATTCTCTCCTGCTACCTTGGGTTTGGGGATCACATTCAGGCCCTCAGACTTACTCCCAGTTCTTCCCAATCCCGTGCCAGTCCTGTACTTCTAGGGAGCAGTGTGTCACCTGGGATGGGGTAGCGCGCGTCTTGGAGAGGCCAGAGCTGTCGAGGGCATGGGGCAGGCACCGCACCACTGCTTTCTTTGCAGCTCATCCTTGGAATCCCGGAGCAGGCCTTGACCCTCCTCCACATGGCCATTGAGCCCATCCTGGCCGACGGGGCCATCCTGGACAAAGGCCGGGCCATGCTCCTGGTGGCTAAGTGCCAGGTGGCTTCAGCAGCTTCCTACGAGCCGCTGAAGAAAGCAGAAGGTAAGGGGCAATGCCAGCCATCTTCATGTGGATGTGTTTATGACCCAGAGGAGGAAAAGACATTAAGTGGGGACATTATTTAAGTTCTTCGTGTTCACTGAATGAAGCATGTTAAAATTCCTTGCAGTGTTAAAGTGCTTTCACATGCATATCTGGCCGGTGGGCGGGATGAGGGCACATGGTGATTTTAATTCCATGCAGCCGGACACTCGCTGAGCAGTGATTAAGGGTGATTTTAAGCTTCTTGCTGGGGGATGTGTTCATTTTGGAGAATGGAGAATGTGGGTCTGTGCTACATGTTGGTGAAAACTGTGCCCTGTTGGATGAGTATTTTTCCTGCTGTCAGCTCTAGAGGCCGCCATCGAGAACCTCAATGAAGCCAAGAACTATTTCTCAAAAGTTGACTGCAAAGAGCGAATTCGCGATGTCTCTTACTTCCAAGCCAGAATATACCACGCCCTGGGCAAGACGCAGGAGAGGAACCGGTGCGCAATGCTCTTCCGCCAACTGCATCAGGAGATGCCCACCCATGGGGTGCCCTTGATCAACCACTTGTAGAGAGGATGAGCGTGCTGACTGTTGGGATCTTCACGTGGATGTGTTTATGTCCTTCCCTGCTCATAAATGGTGAATCGTAACCCTGTCTTGTCAATAAATTGTATTCTGGTCAGTTTATCTTATTCTTTCTTTTTTCCTTTCCTTTTGATAGTAAAGAACACCAACCTTTTGATAATTACAGCTGCCTTACTGAGTTACTGTAAGCATCCGAGGTGATTTTGGAGGGGGTAGAGTCTTGGTAATCCCTTTTAGGGATGTGTTTACAAGGTGGGCATAGTGACGCAGCCCTGGAATCTTTGTGATCCCTTTTAGGGATCTGTTTACAAGTGGGCATAATGACGCAGGCTGTGATCCTCGCATTTTAGAGGCTAAGTCAGGAAGATTGCCATAAATTTGAAGCTTGCCTGAACTACATAGCAGGATCCTATTTTAGAAAAGCAAACACTAGAAGCACATGTGTACAGCTACTAATTCTTAGGGAACGGCTTTGTTTTCTAATGAAGATCTACCTGAGCTCCTTGTGCATGGCCAGCACTTTACCACTAAGCTCCACCCCCAAGTTTTCCCAGACTGTCATGATGTTGGGGTTCATTTGGCACCTTCCCCTTCTGTCAGCCCCAGTGGGGACTTATCTATAGATGCTCACAAGCACATGTGAGTCCCTGGCCAGAGTTGGAAAAGGAAGAGGGTTCCTTTGGTTTCGTTTGTTCATTTATTTTATGGCATGAGGGTGTGTGGTAATGTGGGTGGAGTGAAGGCTCCAAGGCTCTATGCACATGTGAGGGGCTGAGTTTAGATTTTTAGCACCCATGCGAACAGCTGGGTGTGCTGGCATGGGCACTCATGATGCCAGCCCTGGTGGAATGCACATAAGAGGATTCCAGGCACTCACTACCTGTTGGTCAAACTTAACCAGTGAGTTTAAGGTTTAGTGGGAGATTCTGTCTCAGAAAATAAGGTGAAGGGAGACTGCTTTGGACCTCTGACTCCTACATTCATGCAAACACCCCCTTATGCACACCATACCTGCACAAAATAAAAAAGAAGCATATTTCAATAATTTTCTGTTGTTCTTTTTTTTTCTTTTTACTATCTTCTGTGTGTGTGTGCTTTTTCTGTATTTCCATAATTGAGAGGTCACGGTAAACTCAGAAATCCAGAAGCGATTATAAATGAGTGTCTGAAACATGTAGGTGCTTCAATGTGCCCAGTGAACATATGGATTGTAGTTTATATCTCAGCCCTGCAGCAGTCGCTGCTGTCTGCTCATGGATTTCGTATCCTCGATAGCTCAGGACGTTGCCTATTTCAAGCCCAACGCAGCGGTGACACCCAAACAGCTCCCACAAAGCCACAAGGAACCAACCAAATTTTGCAGCTTCTATCATTGGCTCTTTCTGTGTTAAATTTAAACTTTCTAATGAAAAACAGTTTCTCTGAAGCAGTGAAAAACAACTCTCATCCGCCAGGGTGTATTTGCTAGCCAGAGACAGCTGCTCTGGGAACATATTGGGGAGAGAGACACTAATTGGTATGTTGATGTTTAAAATCTTTCCTTAAATGTATGTGAAGGCTGTGTTTTAAACAATTTAAAAAATGAAATCTTGGTGGGTTTATAATAAAAAATTCTCCCAGGAAGAAGCTACTTTGTAGCTCAGGCTGACCTCAAACTTCTGATTCTCCTGCCCCAACCTCCCAAGTCCTGGATTACAGGATATACCACCTGGTGATGCTAGGGACGAAACCCAAAGACTCATGCACACTGTATACGTTCTACCACTGAGCTATACCACCAGCTCCTGGTACCATTTACTATATTAGCTAGACTCTACGTATTAGCATAAAGCCCCAAAGTCATCATGGTAGAACAGAGACAACTGGAATCCAAGGCCCGATACAAAATAAAAATGTGGAACCTGTTAATTAAAAATTTTAGGGACCGGTCTGTATGTCAGTGTTGCGTAAGGACCTGGGTACAATCTCAAGTATCCATCTCCTCTAAAACAAAAAAGATAAATAGTTTCAAAATGGCAGACAGCATCTTAAAACCTAAGTATTGGGGCTTTTCTGAGCACAGAGCCCTGTTTGGAACCTTGGAACTGTCTGCTAGGCTCTCAGCTGGACAATAGTTACTCTTTTTGGCCAGGGGGCAGAACCTGAATCCAAAGTTTCCTGCCCCGGGTGGGAACAGCTAATATTTAAGAAGCCCTGCTGCTGGGAATTCCTTACATAAATAGCCACATTTTACCTTCACAACAATCCTAGGGGGCAGGCAGTGACATTCATCGAGTTGAACACATGAAAAAAAATATGGGGCGGTGAAGTCACTTGCTCAAGATCGCGCAGCTAGCAAGCTCCAGAGTTGAGATTCTAAACTGCTCCGTACATTGCCCGCATAGTCCCGGGGCTGCCTGCCCCTATCGTTTCAAGTACTGTACTGTGTTTGTGAACATTCTATTCTGATGTACTGGACAACTAATGCTATTATTTATCTAGTACCCAACATGAGCCAGATACTGCTAAAAACTTCCACATAGACCATCTATAAGGAAAGCTCCATATCCTCCCATTTCACAGGTGAAGAAACTGAGTCCTTGCGGTGTGAAACCTCCACAGCTGCTGCCCTTTCTCCGTTCACCAGGCTCTTCCCCTCACCTGTACGCCTGGAATACTTGAACTTTTTACGAGTCTTAAATTTGTCCTGGCGTTTTGGGGGTTTACCACAATGCTTTTTTTTTTTTTTTTCCATACATATGTATGTGGTTGTCAGGGGACACTGTGTGTCCCTGTGGAGGACTCAGGGTGACTTTAGGAATCATCTTAGATTGCTTCTACCTCCTTTTTGCTTCTCTCTGGGAATTCCCAGGCTCTGCCTTCCAAAGCCATAAGTGCAGGCCACTGCCACTTCAGCCCAGCATTATGTGGGAGCAGAGATGTGAATTCAGATCCTTCTGCTTGTGAGGCATAATTTGAACCTGAGCCATCTCTCCAGCCCTGCAATGATGCTTTCTTTCTGACAGATGTACGCAGACAGATGATGAGCTCTCTCAGTCTATACAGCTACCAACTTTTTTTTTTTTACAATGTTTAAATTTGAGTCTTTTTAATTTTTTTTTTTTAACGTGGGACCTGGGATCCGAACTCAGAACCTTCTGCTTGTGAAACAGAGTCACAACCCCTGAGCCATCTCTCCAGCCCCTAAATTTGAGTCTTGTAAGCCTCTTTCTCTCACTGCCTACTGACGGGAAACTTATTCACACATGCCGCCCCTTTGCCCATTCTGTTGACCAGTAAGGAATCGGGTGAATCAGTTATTAACCCTGCTCTTGCACTCTGTGTGTTCAAGGCTGGGGGGTAGAATGCTCCCCAGAACACAGACAGAGCACAGGCCAGAGTAGGAAGGGGACCGATGCCTTGAAGGAGAACATGAAGCCATCTTAGTGCCTGAGAAAAATGGAAAGGCCTTCTTTCAAAACAAGATCCAGATGCTGTTTACTTATTTTCCTGGCAATCTGTGTTGTCAGGACAACACGATCTATTTGCCTAGAATAGGATTTCTGGTGTTCAGGCGTAGCAGGGATGGGGGGAATTCAAAAAGTTAATTCTTGTTTTCATTTTTTTCTAAGAAGAAAATGGTTTTCTTTTTTATTATTTATTCAATTGTGTGTGTATGTATGTGTGTGTGTGTGTATGTGTAGAACCAAGGGTAAATTCAGAATCATCCTGGATTGCTTCTACCTCCTCTTTTGCTCTGCCCCGGGATTCACAGGCTCTGCCCACCAGGACCAGAAACCCAGGCCGCCCCTGTCCTCTGCCCTGCGTTTTTCCATGGGATCTGGGATCCGAACTCAAGACCCTCTACTTGCAAGGCAGAGGCTTAACCTCTGAACCATCTCTCCAGCCCAGAAAATGGTTTTCTTGTGTAGGATGATTCTCTAAATGTCAGTGATGGGCTCTGCTTTGTTCCAGTTCAATTTAATAAGAAAGGCACACCAGCGGATGAGGGGTTTTAGCTAAGTGCGTTAATAGGGAGCACCACGGAGCACTTTAGTGTGAGGCACCGAGTTCATGTCTTTACACATGCTGCTGTATGGAAACCCCAGGCCAAGTCTGCCAGCCAGGTACTATTATTATCTGACAGCCAATGAAACCAAGCAGGTCACTTGTCCAAGTTGGTAATTAGTACATGGGAGAGATGAACCAAGCCCATCTTATTCCAAAGTCATGGCAAACGCTACACTGAGTAACATAAATGTTTTGGGTGTGGTACCTGCTTGGACTCCAGGAATTTATAGTTCTTTGGTAGGAATGGGGAGATGGCTCAGTGGGTAAAATGCTTGCTGTACCAGCACGAGAACCTGCATGTGGGTCGCCAAGCACCGACAAAGAAGCCAGGGGCGATGCCACTTCTTTATCCACAGTGTTAGGGGACAGAGACTCAAGGACCCCAAGGCTTTCTGGCTGGTCGACCAAGCTGAATCATTAAACTCTAAGTTCAATGGGAGACCCTGTCAAAAGATAAGATGGAGGCGTGATTGAGGAAGGCATCTTGATATTGACTTCTAGATTCTGCACGGGTGACTGCGCACACAGATAACGCGCGCACACACTCACACACACACACACACAGACACACACAAGAGTGGGGCTTAAGATGTGTAGCATAGGGGCTGGAGAGGTGGCTCAGGGGTTGAGCCTCTGCCTTGCAGGCAGAAGGTCCCGAGTTCGGATCCCAGACCCCACGTATAGAAGCCAGGCAGAAGCGGGGGTAGCCTGCGTTTCCGGTCCTGGCAGGGCGGAGCCTGTGAATCCTGGGGCAGAGTAAACAAGGAGGAGGTGGAGACAGTCCAGGTTCCTGAATTCGCCCATGGTTCTACACACACACACGTGCACACACACACACACACACAACTGAATACATACATACACACATGCACACAACTGAATACATACACACGCGCACACACGCACAACTGAATTAAAAAAATTTAAAAAAAAGATGTGTAGCTTAGAGGTAAGCCACTTGCCTAAACAACAAAAACCTTGAGCAAAGAAAAGACAAAGATGGCGGCCAGGCCTTAAGTAAAGTTCTTCCCTCAGGGAAGAGAGAGGGTGGAGGAAGATGGAGAGAGGAAGAAGGAAGGAGAGGTCAAGCATTTCAGGAAACTTCCAGGAAGAAATGTTCTTAAAAATTTTTCGAATTTAATGTATGTGTGTGTGTATGTGTGTGTGTGTGTGTGTTTTAACAGGATTCAGGATTTGAACTCAGGTCCTTTTGCTTTTGAGGCAGAGTCTTAACCCTTGAGCCATCTCTCCAGCTCAGTGTGGACACTTTTAATCTTTGGTGATTGGTTTTTAAGCTTACACTGTTGTTCTTCCTATGCTAGCTACCGTGTTATAATAAAATGAGCAATTGAGTAACATGACAGACATATAAAAGAACACCAGAAACTATTTTGGTTATTTTAGGAAAGCAGGATGGCCAGAGCACATTTTTTTTGACCTATGGGCCTTTTTAGAAATATTTAAGATTGAGAGAGTGGTGTGTATACATGGGGCATGGGTGGAGGTCAGAGGGCAACTTTCCGAAGTCATCTTCCACCATGTGGGCATGGATAGGAACTCAGTTGTCATGTTTCTTTTCTTTTTAAATTTTTTTCTGCTTTTACAAGCATGCCAAGTATTCATCCCAGCTTCCCTCCCTCCCCCCTCCCATCCCTGCCCTTCTCCTCACTATTCCCTCCCACTTTCTCCCTCCCTTCTGCCTGCAGACCTCAGTGGACCCCAGAGTTCACTCTGGCTTGTCTGCTTCTGTGGGGGTTCAGGCTTCCGTAGTGTAACAAGTTACCTCTGCTCTTCAGGCCACCCCACTGATCCAGCTTTAATCCCAAAGGTTTCCATTCCATGGTATAATAACAGCTGCTTACAGAGCAGTTCAATGTACTGTCTTCCTACCTGTAAGTTTATTGGGTGTCTTCCCTACTGATCTATTTCCTTCCCTTTTTTAGACTCTTTTTTTTTTAATTTTTTTATTATTATTTATTCAATTGTGCGCGTTTATGTGTGTGTGCGTGTATGCGTATATGTGTGTGTAGAACCACGGACGAATTCGGGAACCACCATGGACCACCTCCTCCTTGTTTACTCTGCCCTGGGATTCACAGGCTCCGCCCTCCCAGGACCAGAAACGCAGGCTGCCCCCGCTTCCGCCTGGCGTCTATACATGGGGTCTAGGATCCGAACTCAGGACCTTCTGCCTGCAAGGCAGAGGCTTAACCCCTGAGCCATCTCTCCAGCCCCCCTTTTTTAGACTCTTATTCTAGTTTATAGTAACAGGGATTGGTACCACTCTGACAAATAAGTCTTGAGTCCTAGCAGAAAGCTGTTGTTTGTCTCCTTGATACTCATGCCACTAATATACTGGTGGTCACTGTTGCTATGGTGATCTATATTGCAACTTATAAATCTTATGATGTTGATGGGGCCTGTGATTATTTCTCTTCCCCAGCAGTATAGGATTCGTTGGTACTGTATAAGCTATTCAGCAAGGAGAAAGTTCTCAAACCCTTTGCCCATGTATTGTAATCAATTTGTGTTGCAGAAGTGACCAAGAACTATGGCAAAAGCCTATAATGTTTTGGGGCCTTTAAGACCTCTTAGTTGTCAGGTTTCTTAAGTAGTACCTTGCTCAATGATCGACCACTCTAGCCCCCATGACCATTTTAAAGAATATGTATTTCATTTAGGGGGTGGGAAGGTGTGTGCTGGATTGGAGCGCATACTATAAAGGCCAGAGAACAAACTTTCAGAAATCATTTTTCTCTTTCCACCTCATGGGCTTTAGGGATCAAACTCAGGTGGTGCCTTTACCCACTGTGCCATCTGGCTGGCCCGCTGCCTTGCAGTTGTTGTTATGGTCTGAACCAATTAGTTTATTAGGCTTGCTCAGAGGGAATGAGGGTGACCCTAAACAACTTGCATCATTGCTAAGACCCCCCATCATGGATGGTGACTTGATAGAAATGGTTCCATAGAGTCTTCCCCCTGGCTACCCCCCAATCCGCATACGATGTGGAGACATGTGAAAAATCATACAAAATTTACCTTTCCATGCTTGTGAAGTTGCATCAGGACATTCACACCATTCACTCATCAGCTGCTGGCATGGTAGAGTTGAGTCTGTGCCAGAGAGCACACAGTGTGGACCGTTCACCTGGCAGAGAATGTTTGCCAACCCCTTCCTTCAAGTCCTCAGTCCTCCAAAGTCCCCACCAGTCCTAATACCTTTTTTTTTTTTTTTTTTAGGGAAAACAGGAAAGCACAGGAAAGAACTGTGCATCCACCACTCAGAACTATTGTCCATATTTTGCAATTTACTTTTATAAATAAACAAAAGTTTATTTATTAAGTTTATTTATTATAATAAGTAAAAAGTTATTTATTATCCTCCTTCCTTTCTCTTCCCTTCCTCCTTCCCTCCCTTTCTCCTTCTCTCTTCTTCTCTCCTTCCCTCCTATGCTGGGAATCAGACCTAGGGCTTTCTGCATGTTTCTACCACTGAGCTATATCTCTGCTTGCCTGCTTGTGCCGACTCCCTTCGACTTTTAACCATCCTGTATAATAAGCATGTGTCCATAGCATACACAGTGCGGGTGCAGTGAAGCACAGTGTTACCTCTTCAGATCTGAGCAGTTGTGTTTACCCTCCAAGAGACCCTCACAAGAGCAGGACTATTAACATGCCCACGTTTCATGGAAGGAGTGGGGAATCATGACCCTCGTTTAAGATGACAGTTATTGTCTCCAGCTGGACGTGATCCCCTTGAGAGGTGGTGCTAGAGTATACAAGAGGTGGAAGGTTAACTGAAGGGGGGCTCTCCATCTGTGCAACTTTCGAGGTGTTGTCATTCATGCTGGGGTGGGAATTTTCTATGATGTAGCTGTTTTGGGGTCACCCAAGCCTATGTAATGCTTCTTTCTGTAAGTTAGCTCAATAAACTCATTGGCTTGCCAAGTTGGGCTTGGACAGAATCCTTTCTTTGGTCTGTCGTTGGGGAAGGGGGGTGTATTTTAGGAGAATAGACATTTGTTCAGGAAAAATCTCACAAGAGTAGGACTTAAAATATACGCAAATTGTGCATCATACTGAATTCTGCAACTTGCCATTTTACTCAGTGTGTGTTTGTGCTTTCTTGTGGATATAAATACTTCTAATACTTTCCTTTTTAACTATTGTGTAGTGTTCTATCACGTGTGGCCCACAAATGAAAGCAGTGAGTAAAATAAGAGGTGACTGGGCCTCAGCAGCTAAGGTTATGCAGGCAAACTTGGCGACCCGAGTTCAATTCCTGAAAGCCCATGTGGTGGAAGGGGAGAACTGACTTCCAAAGGTTGTTCTCTTTTTTTTTTTTTTTTTTTTTTTTAAAGATTCAGTCTTTTTTTAAACATTTTTTTATTATTTATTATTTATTCAATTGTGCGTGTATGTGTGTGTGCACGTGTGTGTATGTATGTGTATATATGTATGTGTGTGTATGTAGAACCACGGACGAATTCGGGAATCACCATGGGCCGTCTCCCACCTCCTCCTTGTTTACTCTGCTCCGGGATTCACAGGCTCCGCCCTACCAGGACCAGAAACGCAGGCCGTCCCCGCTTCCGCCCGGCGTCTATACGTGGGGTCTAGGATCCGAACTCAGGACCTTCCGCCTGTAAGGCGGAGGCTTAACTCCTGAGCCACCTCTCCAGCCCCCTGTTCTCTTTTTTTTTATTTGTTATTCTCTTGTCGTACTCTATCAGCTGTGTGTGCATTCTCTTTCTAATAAATAAATATTTTTTAAAAAGTAGTCATCTCATTGAACCATTGGACTTAATTTGTCGCGTCCTTGGAATTTGCTTGTAGTGCCCCAAAGCCCAGGAATAGCAAATAGGGGCTGGCAATCACCCCAGCTCACCGGGGGCTTTGAGTTCTCATTGGATCAGCTCTCCTCGCAACCCTTGAATCCCTTTGGAGTGCTGGCAGTCAGGCCACGGCCTGGATGACCCCCGAATTCACTGATCCCCCCTCAGGGCCAAGGGGGTCAGCAAACCCTTGAAATCTTCCTCTGCTGAGACCAAACGCGCTTAAGGTTCTAGCCAAGTAAAGCACCCAAAGCGAGGGAAACAGAGGCGTGTTCCGTGACTCCCCCCCAAAGCCTCCGCGGGAAACCCAGAAGTTTCAGGCATCTTTTGGGCGAGTCATCTGGGGAGTCAGCGGTTATCGGAGGGGCGGCGGCTGCGGCCAGGGGTTCCCGGGAGGAGCGGAATCCCGAAATCCAGGGGCCGAGCCTCGAGGCGGGGACCCTGGGTTTCCCCTTCGCGATGGGGAACTTCCCGCCGCAGCCGCCGCCCTGCTGTCCCCGCGCCGGCGGCTGCACCTAGCGAGAGGCGGGCTGCGCGGGACGCTCGTCCCCGGGGCCACCGGGAGGACGCGGCAGGTGCGCGCGCCAAGTCGCGGCCTGTGCGCCCAGAGCGGGCCTCGGATCCCCGGCTCGGCGCCTTGTCCCTTCGCCTCAGCCTCCCGCCGCCCCTCGGCCCGGGGGGGACGCCCCGCCCCGCCCCGGCCCCGCCTCGCCCGCCCGCCCCGCGTCGCCAGGCGCGCGCCGCCCCTGGCGGTTCCACCGGCCGCGGCCAATCGGCGCGCGGCCCGCGGCGGCGCCGCGCACGAGCCCCGGCCGGTAGGCTCCTCCCGCCGCGCCCCGCCTCGTGCCCGCCCGCCGGGCCGCGGACAGGAGCGCGCGGCCGCGCCGAGCCGAGCCGAGTCGAGCCGGGGGCGCAGAGCGCGGGACGCGGCAGCCGGAGCCCAGGTGAGCGGGCTTAGCTGGGCCGGGGCGGCGCGGGGGACGCAGCCTGGACGGCCCCGGGCCCGGTCGCCGTCGCGCTCCCCGGCTTGGGGACCACCCCCGGGCTGGCAGACAAAGCCCACGGGCCAGCCCGGAACGCTCTGCACCGCGGGAACCCCACGTGCGCCGCTCCGCGCCCCGCCACGTGGAGGACTGCGGCCCCCCGCGCCCCTTCCTGGGAGTCTTCCCTGCGCCGGGGCCTCGGGGGCCTCGGCGGCTGGGCCGCGCTGCGTCCGGGTAGCAGGGGCGGTTCCGGAGTTTGATACCGAGGTCACCCGTGCCGGTGCGGTCCGGGGATGCTGGGACGGCCTAGGCCCCCTTCTTGCGCTTGACAGGTGGGGGAGCCGGAGCTCTGGGGGGCCGAGAGACTGCGGGGCCAGCGGACTTGGAGCATCCCATCCCCGCAGCCCGCTGACCGCCGCGGGGCAGACCCACGTCCTAGGTAGGGGTTTGGATACCAGCCGGCAGGACTCGGGACCTGCAGTTTTGGGGGTCTACCTGCCCATCACTCCATCGGTTCTCTGAACCCGGACCTCACAGGCTGGCCGGATCCTTTTGACCTAAATTTATCTCAGGTCTGCAGCGCGCGGTGCACGCAGAGGGTGCGTGCCCCTCGCCCCTCCATCTGACTCGGGCAGTGGGCCCAGCCTGCCCAGCTCTGGGGCTTGGTGTAGCAGTGTCACCCGACCCAGCTTGGAGCTTCGCCTGGCTTCTCCCCACCCCCTGGTTGCCCAGTTTGGGAAGCGGGGTGTTTTCACGCTCTGCCAGCCTCCTCCCGGGCTGCTCTCACTTGGAACTGAAGAGGTGGCACCTTGCAGACAGATAGAGCTGGGGTTGTGGGGGTGGATCTTAGTACCACGGACAGAAAAGCAGCCACCAGATCAGGGGATGTGTGTGTGTGGTGGGGGGCATATGCCCAGTCACCACCCTAGATGCAACTTTTACCTTCCTCTCAGCCTGCGGTTCGCTTTTCCCGTCCCAGAGTAGAAACTTCAGGTGCCCAAGGGCAGTAATCCCGTTTATCTTCCTCTTAACTCTGCCCCCAGAGGAGAGAGGCCGATAGCTCCGTGCCTCCACAGCTCCTTTGTTCTTTGGGAGAGGCAGAGGCTGCCTTTGTACCCGAGCCACCCCACAAAACGGTGCAGTTTCAAGCTGCAAAGACAGCTTCGGGGTGTTTCCCAGGCCCTAGGGCCCAATGGCCGCTCTTAACCCGTCCTAGACAGATGCGTGGAAAGCAGGCGTTGGAGAATGAGAACTGCAGTTCATTCTCGTCATCAGGAGTAAAAGCTGTCGTTTGGCTCATGATCTAATCTTATAACTTTTTCTTCTGGTGCTGGGCATGAAACCCAGGGCTTTGAGCATGCCAAGCGTGCTCCCTACCATTGAGCCACACTCCTGCTGCCCCTGATAACTAGCTTTTGTTAAGTCCTTCCAGTATGCCAGATGTTGTGGTACTCATTGAATACCTTCCAAAATTTTATGTGGCAGAAGTTATCAGTGCTGTGTTGGAAAATAGGGGATTGAGGTTCTTGGTAGGATGTGGTCCTACTTTATAGAAGGGATAAGGGATGTTAAATAGCTTGGCCAGAGACACAAGCCCTCTAGGCTCTGGGGTTTTGTTTTATATACCTGTTTCTAGGGAAAGGACCTTTGCAAAGTTTTCCTCAGCTGGGGGGAATGCTGAGATACTCCCAGGTTATTAGTGGAGTGACAGCCAAATATATTCACCAATAACTATGCAGTAGTTCTCTGTGGAGGTGGGGGTATGTGGGGGTCCCAATCTCCTGAGCATTTTGGAAAAGTGTGGGGATAACTTTTGGTTGTCAAAATGAAGCTGAGCTTTTTGGTGGGAAGAAGCATGGAAATGCTAGATGTCCCCTCCCTCCAAAGAGCAGCCCCACCCTGCATACCAGCAGTACACAGTTGGGAAACACCACCAGTCATAAGTGATAGACAGGTGGAAGGAGAAGCTGCAAGGGCGGGTTCTGAAGAAATCTCTTTGGGTGAGAGTGTATCCTGGAGGCTCCCTGAAGGGGGTGTCAGCTGAGCCTTGAAGCGTGGGCTGAAAAGTGGAGATGGGATGGGCAAAGGGTAGAGGGGGAGATAGGATGACCCAAGGGGCTTCCATGTGGATGTTGGCAGAGGGCCAAGGCTCAAATTCTGGTAGGCACAGGCCAAGCTTCTGTTGGATGTATTTCTGTGCAAAGGAATTTTCCCCATTTCATGTGTATGTATGTATCTATGGGATGTTTACACGTGAGTAGGCCCACATGTATCACATGCAGGCCAGTGCATGTATGTGGGGGACCCGAGGTTCATATCCAGAATCATCCTCGATCACCCTCTTGGTGTTTTGATGATTAATCTCTAATTCCACCCAGAGCTCGCTCATAGCGTTAGTCTGGTTAGCCAGCTGGCTCTGTGGATTCCTAGGCCTGGCTTTCTGGTGCTGGAATTAACAAGCAGGTCTCCACTCTGGGGCAGCAACTTAACTCGGTCCTTTTGCTTGCTTGGCAAGGACTTTAACCTCTGACCCATATCCCCCACCCTCAGCTCACATTTCAAAATGAGACATAAGTTACACTGGTCTCCCCAAGAACCCATTTTACCCAAGGGCCCAGAGAGGGCAACTACTCAGTCACCTGCGACCTGCCCTCCCCAACATATGTCTTCCTCTTCCGGGTGACTTTGGGGAGCGTGGATCTCTCCTGGGGATTCAAGCACGTGTGTCTGGTACTGGTCCCCCCCCCCCGGACGGGTGGCACTCCTGGGCTTTCATACCCCTCTGGGTTCTACTCCCTACTTCTTAGAAACTGAGGAAGTCAGAGATCTCTCTTTCCAAGTGACTTCTCAGGTGGGGACCGTAGCTCACTTGGTAGAGTGTTGTCCCGGCGCGAGTGAAACCCTGTGTTCATCCCCAGCGCCGCATAAGCCGAGAGTGGTGGTGCCGCCTATGATCTAGCACTTCCAAGATGGAGGCAAGAGGATCAGAAGCTTATTTATTCCTCAGCTGTGTGTTGAGTTGGAGGCCAGTCTGCTACATGAGACCTTGCTTCAAAAAAAAAAAAAGACGTCAGGCTGTTACCTTGCCAACCTGTTAGTAGTAATGCTCAAGGGTTTTGTTTTTTGCTGTGCTGTAGATGGAACCTGGTGACTTGTGCACATTTGGCCAGTCCTTTACTAGTGAGCTCCAGCCCCAGCCCCCTCCCCCCCTTAAGACTCAGGTACAATTCCTGGGTCGGTTAGCACATTCGCACTGTAGTGTAGCCATTCCCTCTGTCTGGTTTCAGAAGGTTTTTATCACCCCGAAAGGAGATCCTGTAGCTACTAAACAGTTGTTCCAGCACCCACCCTCCAGCCTCACAGCTCCTTTCTGTCTTAGGATTTGTGTACTCTGGACAGTTCCTGTGTATGGGATCATAAACAAAATGTGCTCTTTGGTATCTGGCTTCCTTCAGCATTGCATCCTTAGGGCTCATCCATGATGTAGTGTGCAAAGTGCCTTATTCCTTTCTGAAGCTGAGTAATATTCCGGGGTCTGGCTGGACGACATTTGGTGTACGTCCATCTACGTCTGATGAACATTTGGGTTGTTTCCAACATAAAGGCGTCTCTTTCTTTTTCTTTATTTCTTTTTTGCATGTGTTTAGATGCTGGTATGTAGGTGTGTGTGTGTGTGTGTGTGTGTGCGTGCGCACGTGTGTATTTGAGGGCACTGTGTGTTTCTGTGGAGGCCCAAGGGTGACACCAGGGGTCATCCTGGATTACTTCTATCTCCTTATTGCTTTGCTCTGGGATTTCCCAGAAGTGCAGGCCACGCCATTTCTACCAGGTTTTTGTGTGTGTGTGTGTGATCTGGGATTTGAACTCAGGTTCTTCTGCTTGTGAGGCAGTCTTAACCCCTGAGCCATCTCTCCAGCCCTCTTTCTTTTCTTCATTTGTTTGGACAGGGTCTTACTACATAGCCTAGCCTGGCCCTCACCTCTTGGTTTTCCTGCCCTGCACCCTGTCTTTGAGTGTTACTATGCCTAGCAGGAGGGAGGAGTGCTTTTTTTTTTCACCAATTACAAAATATTTGAAGCACAGAGGAATGCCAAAGTTTGGTCTTGCTTTGTTTTTTTGGACCAGCTTGTGTTTTGGAAGGTTGGAAGGAGGCCGGAGAGGTGGCAAGTGTTGGTCAGGACGAGATGCTTACTGGCTGTGGGACCTCAGATCCTTCTGTGTGGGGGACAAGTTCTGCCTCATAGGAGTGAGGAGCACGGGGGTGGGGGGCTGGGGGAGGTAGGGGTGGGGGTGGAGTGTGTGTGGGGTGGAGAGGTCAGTGACATGCTGTGGAGCCCTGAGGAGGAATGGAACCATCCTATCTAGCATGTTTTCCTTTTGGAAAAGGAGAGAGAAAAGGAGATTCTGTGGTGCCCCCTCCTCCCTCACCCCAGCCCAGGAAGCAGCAGGGGGACTATTTTTATGTTTCCTCTTTTTATCCTGGTGTGGCTTCTCTAAATAGTTGAGAGATGGTAGTTTCAGAGATAAAAATGCTAATTTCAACCTGGAAAGGAGAGAGATGGACCATCTCCAGAAGTGGGGGGGGGTGCTGGAGGGAGGAAGGTCTTACCATCTGCCTTTCCCTCTGGACAGGCAGCAAAGCTGATCCTGTAGGGAAAGCCATGGCAGACACAGGTGGGGTGAGACGGGCTGTAGGATCCTCGCTTTGTAGCAGCCCAGGCTGACCTCGAACTTGAACTCCTCCTCTGCCTCAGAGTACTGCCATCGAGGTGTGTGTGGCCGACGGTTCCTGGCTCCTCTGGGTTTCAGAGCAGAGGGAAACTGCATTAGGTTCAGGTCTCTCTGGGTTCAGGTGTTGGGGACAGGGCGGCCCCATAGACCTGACTTTCATGGCTTCACCCCCCTCTTCCTTGAGGGAGTTTTATGCTAGAGGCTGGGAAGGGAAGTTGTCAGTTTAAACACCGCTTCTAAAAAGGCAGGAAAGAGGGAGGGAGAGAGGCCGTGGGTGGGCAAGGCAGGGGGGATGCCCGTGGGCGCCAAGCTGGCTCCCTGTGTCTCTGATTTGCCAGGCTGTGTAATATCGGAGTGGAAGTCTTTTTTTTTCTTCCCACTGCAAGTGAAAATACCATTTGTTTCTCTGCCTCTTCTTTCAGTTCAGTGGGAGACAGGGAGAGAGGCAGAGGCAGAAGTAGAAGTGAGGACTAAGGCTTAGACCTCTACCGGCTCTGCTCTGAAACACACTCAACACTCACCCACAAGTTCACATTTCTGGTCCTCAAGGCCTGACCACAGGACTGTCCTGTCCAGTGCATGCGTGAACCATGGCTGCTTGGGGGCTCCTGGGAAGGGGGCGGTTCTCGGCTCTCAGTGAAACTGCAGCTCCTTAGGCCCCCCCCACTGGGTTTCAGCAGCTCTACCTGTCCACCTGCTGTGGAAGCACCTCGCACCTGTGTAAAGACTTAGCATGGTCAGTAAGGATGTGAAACCATAGAGCTTTGCGTTTGTAATTTTGTAACAATATACCAGGATTACAGCCAATGGAAAAGATGACAAGCATTAAGGTAGCGGTGGAATTAGAGATGGAAAAAAAAAAAAAGTTTTGCTGAGCTGGAGAGATGCTCAGAAGTTAAGACTCTGCCTGGCAAACAGAAAGTCCTGAGTTCAGATCCCAGGTTCCAGGTAAAAACGCCAGGCAGAAATGACGGTGGCCTGCACTTCCTGCCCACTGGACGGAGCTTGGGAAATCTCAGAGGTAGAAGCAATCCAGGATGATTCCCAAAGTCACCCTTGGTCCCCCACAGGGATACATAGTGCCCTCTCTCTCTCACACACACACATACACATATGCAAAATAAATAAATAAATAAACAAACAAAGTTTTGTTTAGGATAAATTAAAGCCATGTTGGGTTTCCCGTGAACCCCTTTGTCTGGGCTTTTCTTTAGTATATATTCACGCCTAGGCGCCCTCCCTCACATTCCCTAGCTGGGTGATTCTGGAAGTTCTCTCATTCTCTTGTCTCCTTTCCTCCCTGATGCAAGGAGCATAGTAAGTTCAGTTTATTGAGATGCTACAGCGTATCGAGAGGCCAGTTAGGAAGGACCTGCAGTGTCTGCCACCCCCTCATCAGCCTTCCCCACCTGTGATTCGTGTGTGTGTGTGTGTGTGTGTGTGTGTGTGTGTGTGTGTGTGTATGCGCATGCGCGCGTACATGTGCACACACGCTTGCCACAGTGCATATGTGGAGGTTGTTGGACATCCTTGAGTGACAGTTTGTACCCTCCCCCTTATCTGAGGCAGGGTCTCTCCACCATGTACACTACAGTGCGTACACACCAGGCTGGCTCCAGAGCTTCTCATTTCAGCTGTGGGAACGCTGGGCTTACAGATGTGTGCTACCATGCCTGACGTTACAAGGGTGCCTCAGGTCCTCATACTTGCACAGCAAGTCCCTGTATCCAACAAGCCAGCTCCCTAACCCTTTCTTTAAAAAAAAAAAAAAAATTAAAAAGCAAACACAACTTTGAAAGTATTGGTTTCCACCTGGCCATCTAGGCGAACCTTGCAGCAGCCTAGCAGCTTGACCTGCATGGGTTAGTTATAGGAAAAGACTTTTGGTAAGCGATGGAGCGATGTTGACTTCAGGTAATTAAAAACTCCCGGAATGCATGGGCTTCAGGAATGGCTGGATCCAGGTACCTAGTCAGTTCTCCATCATTACCTCCTCTCTTAAGTTGACTTCATTCTGAGGCGGGTCTCCTCCTGGTAGCAGACATCTCACAGCACTAAGTTCAACAAAAGGACGTTCCCTCCACACCGACTAACCCTTCCTCCCCCTCCCACAAAAAAGTACCAGAATGAGGCCCAGTTGACTCATTGGGTCGCATAAGTGCTCGTGAATCAGCCACTTGACCAGAGTAGCTGAAGCCTAGCTGGACAAGCGTGAATCACGGCTGCCTCCCATGGAAGGGTGGGTTCTCAGACATAAATTGGGCCGCTGTTCTCAGACTAAAAGAATGTAAACGCTAGGCCAGCTAAAGAAAGCTCCTGACCTTGCGCGCGGCCTGGCGGAGAGTGAAGTATACAGTGACCTCCAGCCTCTATTCGTTGAGTGCCAGTCATGTTCTCGGAAGTCCTGGGCCCTGGAGTTCAGTGGTAAACAAATTCTCACTCCAGTGATTCAGATGGTGTCTGTGGCCTCTCCTGGGGTTGTTCTTGGAACAGCGGTTGCTCTGCTGGCCCATGGGGTCCTAGGAAGGTAGAGGTGTGGGCTGTGAGCTGCTCTTCACTGAATATTTTGATCTAGCTCTTTTTTTTTTTTTTTTTTTTTTAAGACATGGTATGTGGCCTTTGCAACTTCCAGTCCTTTCTTGGAAAACTCAGTCCAGGGCCGTGGCTACGTGGCCCAGCACTTGTCCAGCATGTACAAAGGGCCTGAGTTCATCTCCCCAGCATATTAGCAAAACCAAACAAAACTCTGAGTCATTTTTTTTTGGCCCTGCCTAAAACCTGTGTGTGATTAGGTAAATAAATCAGCAAGTCCTTCCGAGCCTTTCTTAAAAAAGAGAGGGGGAAAAAGTATTTCCTTTTATTTTTTATATTTTTATCTATTTACTTGTGAGAAAAGGGACACGGGCATGCGTGGCGCAGGGGTGGTGGTGGAAGGATAATGTTCAGAGGTCATCCTCGTCTGTGAGTGGCCGTCTTATCCCACTCCCAAGCTGTCTTGCAGATCCAAGTTTTGGTTTTTAATTTTCAGTCTCTGGGCTCTGGGTTGTTGGCATCCCAGTCAATAGTTCTAGGCCGCAGCACTGCAGAGTTGCCCTCTGCAACTTTTTTTTTTTTGCTCCAGGAACTTGAATGAAAGTGTGGGAACAGTGTATGAACTCAGCCCCAGTGACATCTGTCCCCTGACCAGGGACAGGGCTGCCTTCCCAGGACCCCGGCAGTCTCCATACCTTCACATTAGCGTGTGTGGGAGCAGCTAAGGAACGCTGGCACCTGTCTGTAATCGAAACATTCAGGAGGCTGAGGCAGGAGGGTTACAAAGCCGGCCGTGCCACTCGGAGACTTGCCTCAAGAAAAATTAAAGAGGAAAAAAAATAGTTCCCAGGACGGAAACTTCCCTGACCCCCCAACTTTCTTCCCTGTTTCCGGCTCCCCTTCTGCTTGTCTGTGTTTGAGTTGGGCCATTCCCCCCAGTATGTGCTTCAGCATGGGCTTTCTCCTTTTAACTGTTTCACGAGATGAGGCAGAAATCACATAATAGGTCTTTCATAGTTACTTTGGCTGTGTGTGTGAGGCATGCACATGAGTGATCATATGTGTGCATGCATGTGAATTTTTTTTTATTTTTCTGCTCATACAAACGTAACAGGTACCCCTGTCCCCTCCCTCCCTCCACCCCTCCCTGGACCTCCCTGCTCCCTCCCCCCTTTTCCTCTTCCTTTCCTCTTCCTTCCCTTTCTTCCAGTGCCCCCTCCCCCCATCTCTGAAGCATCCTTTAATGTGTATATCAAACTTTCCTCTGGGTCCTCCTCTCTGATGAGGTGTAAGGACTCAGTGGCATTTCCTAGAATTTTTTCTTTTGTTCCCCTTAAGTATAGAAACACTATTGTGACTGTTAATCCCTTGCTTCTAAGGATCCTAGTGCCTTTAGTCCATGCTAAACTTTGAGGGGGTCAATGATATGTTGGTCATTGCGCAGATCATGCAGAGTCCTATTTGAATTGCTTTGGCCCTAGCTTGTGTGGAGTATCTTGCATATCATGACTTCTCCCTCCCATCCTTGTGCTCTTACAATCTTATCGCCCCCTCTTCTGCAAATTTCCCTGAGCTTCAGGATGGGGAGAGATTAGGCAGGCCTGATTCCAGGTGGTTGATATAGAGTCTCTGATATTCTGAATTATAGTTTGTTGATTTTTTTTTTTTTGCTGCTCCTGCAATATCCTTGGCTCCATCCTGATGGGTATTGGATATCACCCCCTGGCCAGAGATTAAAAAGCTGTTAAAATAGAGTCTTATTATAAGGATAGATTCAAAGGTAGATGGAATAAGAGTAGGAGACTGCAGTGAGGGGTGGGTCAGTCTCCCATTGCAAAATGGTTACCTTCTATCTGCCAGACTGTGTGCCCTCCCTTTCTGGTAAGATCGTACCCCATCAGTTGCAAGTGAAGGACAGTCTGTGAGCTATGCATGTGAATTTGATTGTGTGTGTGTATCTGTGTTTCTGTGTGTGCCTGCATATGACAAAGTGTGGTGTCAGTGTGTGTGTAAGTAAATGTTGGCCCTTTTTTTGAGTCATGATCTCAAACTTGTTTTGATTTTTCTTTTTTTCTTTTCTTTTATTTTATTTTATTTATTTTATTTTTTTTTTCCCCTTCCCCCCCTTGTTTTGATTTTTCTGCCTCTTGCTCTCCAGTGTGGGATTACAGGTACATCCCGCCATGTTGAACCATAGCAGCTATTTTTTTTGATGTGTATTTTTAATTTAAAAAAACACTTATTGTGTGTGTGTGTGTGTGAGAGAGAGAGAGAGAGAGAGAGAGAGAGAGAGAGAGAGAGAGAGGGCTGTGTGTGTGTCAGAGGGCACTTTGTGTCCCTGTGGAGGACCAAGTGTGACTTCAGGAATCATCCTGGATTGCTTCTACCTCCTTCTTGCTTCACTCTGGGGTTTCCCAGGCTCCGTCCACCAGGGCCAGAAGTATACACTGCCATCTGACATCAGAACTCAGGACCTTTCTACTTGTGAGACAGAGTCTTAACCCTTGAGCCATCTCTCCAGCCCCTATTTTTAATTTTTAAAAGAATGTTAATTTATTTTGTGGTGGTATGTATCTTTGTGTATCAGAAGTACCACATGTGTCTGTGAAGGCCCAGAGACCCAAGGGTGACTTCAGGAGTTGTCCTGGATTGCTCTGCCTCCTTTTTGCTTTACTCTGGCGTTTCCCAGGCTCAACCTTCCAGGGCTGAAGTCTAGTCCACCTCCATTTCTGCCTGGTGTTTTTATGTGGGATCTAGGATTTGAACATGGGTCCTTCTGCTTGTGAGTCAGAACCCATGAGCCATTTCTCCTCCCCAGTATATTTCTGAGACAGGGTCTCATGTAGTCCAGGCTAGTCTTGAACTCCCTTAGTCGAGGGTGATCTTGAACTTCTCCTCCTGCCTCCACATCCTGGGTGCTGGGACTCCAGCCGTACCCCATATTGTTAAAGAACAAATGAGTGAATGAGGTGTCAGTTTCTCTGGGTGAGAGGGGATATGCCTGCCGGGCCCATTTCTGGGCACAGGGAAGGATGTCATCCTGGCCTTGGCAAGATTTGCCAAATTAATTTGGGCCCCTTTGTTGCCCTGGGATACCAGGGATGAGGGGATCTGGGAACCCTGGGGGCCCCCGAGCAAGGGGTGCCCCGGGTTTGGGGGCCCCTCCCCTGACTGTTGCACTACCCTTGTGGTGATTCTGCCTCCGGCAGGCGGGGGTTGAAAGCGGCCCCCAGGAAGTGGAGATAGCAGGCTGTTTCCTGGGGCCTGTGCCACTTGGCTCCCTGGCAGAGGAAGGAACGTTGTTCCGCATCCTGGCTGGCACCTGGCCCATCTGCTCCAGGAAGGGTCTGGTGGCTCCGCTGGGTGTCCCATGGGGGGGGGAGGGGTTCCGGGCTGGGTAAAATGCCAGTGATTCACCGGGAATGGCCAGGCTGGCCAGGAATCCTGGCATTTTGTCACGCTCAGCATCCTTGTAGGAAGGTCCACTTGGATCTACCCATCCCTCTGTGCCGAGGGCTGGTCCTGCGGGATTGCTACCGGCAGACAGCGTTAGCTCCAGGCTACGGTGGGCAGACTCAGCTGAGTGTTAATTCTGCTCTGCTGGCGACCTGCTGTCTCCGTTAAGTTCTCTACTGGGCACAGTGCTTGCGGTTTTCATCAGATATTCTCTCTTTCTCATGTGTGCGTGTGTAGCAAAGGGGACTGTGTGTGCCTGTGCAGATCCAGGGTTGCCATCGGGAATCATCCTGGATTGCTCTACCTCCTTATTGCTTTGATCTGGGTTTCCCCAGGCTCTGCCTTCCAGGGCAAGAAGTCCAGACAACTGCCATTTCCGCTGGCATTTTTATGTAGAATCTAAATTCAGGTCCTTTTGCTTGAGGGGCTAAGGCTTTCAACCCTCCCTCCCTCCCTCCCTCAGTCATCATCCCAACCCCTCATCAGATTCTTGTAGGAGCAGTGGGTCAGACGGGAGGGGGAGGGGTAGACCTTGTGGGTCTGTGTCCCTCCTCTTCCCAAGCAAGACCTGGATGTGCTGGACACACTGGGCATACTGGACACACTGGGCATACTGGACATGCTGGACATACCTGCCCTTCCCACCCTGCAGCCCTGGCCTTGGCCCCAGCGTTTCTGTTCTCCTTCCCCCAGACCTTGAAGACCAAACGTGTCAGGCGGTGGCCAGCCGTGGAGACTGATTAAAAGCAGCTTTGCTGGGGGCGGACGGCTTGGTGTCCTTGGCTTGGAGCAGAGATCAATAAGCAACTGTTTGGGTTTTTTTTCCCTTGGCAAGGGGGACAAGCAACACAAACCCTTTCCATTCCTCTCCTGTGAGCTGCCAGTCTGTTATCTTTTCAGGAACAGTCCTGCCCCAGAGGGGCGATTCCAGAAGGGAAGAAGGATGCCTTCCCTGGGGTAAACTGTGGGACACACAGAGGAGCAGGTGGGGCACGCTAGGGTCACGGTCACGGGCAGGAACATGTGTTCTAGAATACAGCTCTGCAGTAAGTAGGCTTCAACACGTGTTGGGAGAATAACTTGACCCTGTGCCGGGTGTAGTTTATGGTGAGCGCTCGGCTTAGTCTGCTTCTTGTGACTCATGGAAGATGCCCATTTTAGAGAAGAGAATACTGAGGGAGACAGAGAGAAAGAGATGGGGGGTGGGCAGACTAAGGCAAGCCAGGAAAAGGATGAGCCCACATTGTGGACCTGAGTGGGAACTCTGAAATTGGGCAGGCTTGTTTTATTGATAAGTGCCAAGGGGGGGGTGTGGTGAGGTAGCTGACTGAGCAGGTAAGGTGTCTGCTCCCAAACCTGGCTGGTGACACGAGTTGGATCCCCAAAAGCCCAGGAGCAGAAAGATGCCTTTTAACCCCCCTTTGTGTGCTGTGGCATGCACCCGTGCCCTCCTCCTCCCCAAATAAATAAAAATGTTTTTAAAGGCGTAAGAAAAGCCAGGGCGGGGACACAGTGACTTCTTTCTGAGATGCAGGGGGTGGGGTGACATTCCTAACCCCTGTCATGACTGGCTGGATATTTTCTTCCTTTTAAAAATTCATTTTTGTGTTGCTAGAGTGGCTGCCTAGCATGCATGAAGCCCTGGGTTCCAGTCCTGCCTCCGCATAAGCTGGATGTGGTGACGCTTCTAATTCCACCAACTCCAGAGGGAAGTTCAAGGTCATCCTCAGCTATATTTTGAGTTTGAGGCTACGTGAAACTGGGCTTCGAGAGTAAACTAGAAGTAAAAGTAAAGATGGCAAAAGTGAAAAGCAGGTCTTAGGAACCACTGTTAACTAGCCAGGTCCATGCCTGTAACCTTAGCGCTTGGGAAGTGGATGCGGAGGAATCTGGGGTTCAGAGTCATTCTGGGCTTCATCTCCTGAGTTTGCAGCTAAGACTAAGCTGCATGGGAACCTATCGTAACAGAACTACGAATCCTGCGTCCAACTAAGGTTGGACGTGCCCAACGTGTCCAGCACGTCCAGGTCTTGCTTGGGAAGAGGAGGGACACAGACCCACAAGGTCTACCCCTCCCCTCCCGTCTGACCCACTGCTCCTACAAGAATCTGATGAGGGGCTGGGATGATGGCTCGGGGTTAAAGCCTTAGCCCCTCAAGCAAAAGGACCTGAATTTAGATTCTACGTAAAAATGCCAGCGGAAATGGCAGTTGTCTGGACTTCTTGCCCTGGAAGGCAGAGCCTGGGGAAACCCAGATCAAAGCAATAAGGAGGTAGAGCCATCCAGGATGATTCCCGACGGCAACCCTGGATCTCTACGGCCACACAGACCCTCCCCACAAAGTTTCCAAGCTCTTGTGTGTGGGTTGCGTGTGCACGCAAGGCCTTTCGCACATAACAGCGGCTCTGGCGCGGGAATATATAGAGCCAACTGTTGTAAAGAAAGGGCTTGCTTGTTTTTCTCCCAAGAGACAGGCACCTCCTTTTACTTAACTCAGCCCCCCACTCCCCCTGGATAGTCACTTGAGACCACACCAAGCCACCAGATGTCTCATTCATAGAGTATTTTCTCTATGTGTAAGGGTGCACTTGAGGTACTCTGCAGAATTGCTGAGTCAGTCACAAGTGTGTACATTTGGGGGTTTGTTAAATATTGATGGACACCCCTCTGCAGAGATGATGCCAGTTCATACCCAGTAGCAATGTGTGGGAACTTTTGCTTCTCCAAGGTGCCATCAAATTTTGTATTGTTAAAGTTTGCTTTTTTTTTTTTTAACCTTTTTTTCCCCATGTGCATGGGTATGTATAAAAGAGGGCACTGCGTCTGCCTGTGGAGACCCAAGGGTGCCTCTGGAATCATCCTGGATTGCTTCTACTTCCTTTTTGCCTCACCCTAGGATTTTATGCCTTCCAGAGCCAGAAGTACAGGTCACCACCATTTCCACCTGGCATTTTTACATGGGATCAGGACCCAACTTAGGTCCTTCTGCTTGCTAGACAGAGTCTTCATCTGTGCCATCTCTCCAGCCCACCATTGTTCAAATTTCTATCTTTGCTAATCTGATAGGTGTAAGAAGTTTTTTTAAAAATCACTTGTGTGGTCTTTGGTTAAAAAAATACCATAAAAATTGGGGCTGGAGAGATGGCTCAGGGGTTAAGCCTCTGCCTTGCAGGCGGAAGGTCCTGAGTTCGGATCCTAGACCCCACGTATAGAGGCCAGGCGGAAGCGGGGGCGGTTTCCGGTCCTGGTAGGGCAGAGCCTGTGAATCCCGGGGCAGAGTAAACAAGGAGGAGGTGGAGGCGGTCCATGGTGGTTCCCGAATTCGTCCATGGTTCTACACACACACACACACACACACACACACACACACACACACACACACAATTGAATAATTTAAAAAATACCATAAAAATTGACTTTTATTGGCTATTTTTACAGGTACAGTTCATTCCGTGGCATGAAATGTGCCCATTGGATTGTACAGAATTCACCACCATCCATATTAGAACTCATCCCCCCAAAGGAGACAGTACTCTCTAGCTGGTACCTCCTTGTCCCCTCTCTCTTTAGCCCTCGACTCTCTCTTTTGTTTCTTCTTTTGAGACAGACTGGTCTCAAACTCACTCTGGCTAAGGCTGACCTTGAACTTCTGGTCCTCCTGGGTGGATCTTCCCAGTGGTGGAATCATGTGCTGCCTTGTTCAGTTTATGCAATGCTGGAGACGAACACAGGGCTCTGTGTGTGCCGGGCAAGGATCTTCCCCTCGGAGCTGCAGCCCTGACTGATTCAGCTTTCTGGCTGTCTGGATGTCCTGTGGTAGGTGCTGCACCCCAGCTGTTCTCTTAGGGCTGCGTCTTCAGGGTGCTTCCAACCTCGAAGTGAGTCAGACTTTCCCCCCTTTTGGTGCCTCTCGTGTGGTTGTATCGCATCTGCTTATGAATCCAATCCTTCGGTGGACACTGCGTGTTTTCCACTTCTTGGAGGTTGTGATTGGCGCCACTGTGCTCTTTGGCAAGGGAGGGTTAGAAACCCTGCTGTGAATTCTTTGAGTGCCTCGCCTCTGGGAGGGGATAGTGTAGTACTTCCACATTTGAGGACCCGCCCAACTGCTGAGCGCTTGTCTCTTTCTGTAAACCACACTAAGCATCTTGTCACGCGGTGGTTGAGTTTGCTTTAGTTCTTTACCGAATGACGCTTACGTGTGGGCGCATGTCAGGGCTGGGGGGGACATGGGTATTCTCTCACTGGACTTTACCCAGATATTTGTCTGACCTGGAAGATACTTTACCAGTATTTCTGGAGCTTTTTTTTTTTTCCTTTTCTGTGTGTGTGTGTGTGTGTGTGTGTGTGTCTGTGTCTCTGCGTGTGTGTGTAGGTCACAGGACAATTTTACAGAGTTTGTTCTTTCCTTTCACTTTTGTGTGGGTTCTGAGAATCAAACTTAGGGTGTCAGATTTTCTCAGCAAGCACCTTTACCTGCTGAGCCATCTTGCAGGCCTCTCCCTCAGGAATTTTATATCCATGGAACTGTGCAGCATGTTTCATCTGTGCCATAGGTTCTGCTAGTATTTTGGCTTTTTTTTAATGACTTAGTAATTTTCCACTATATGGATGCGTAGTCATCTTCTTTTCCTCTCACCTTCTGACTTGAGTTACAGTGAATAGAATGTTTGGTTATATTCCGGGGAATGGGTCAAAAGGAAATTCTCTAACTTTTCAAGGAACTACCAACTCTTTGATGTTGCTTTTTTTTTTTTTTTTTTTTTTAATCTCAAGGTTTTGCCTGTGTCTGGTGGGCACAGACCAGGAGGACATAAGGGGGCTGAACTGAGGAATATCATAGATTGGACATCCGAGCCTGGTTTCTTGCTCACTCTGTTCGTCTGTTCTTCCCTGTCCCTGCTCGGCAGACCAGCATCTCTGGCTCAAGCCCTGGTGTTACAATTTAGCTCCTTCCGCTGCCAAGAGACAGCACTCTGCTTGAGCAACTTCAAGGGAGAAAGGGAGATTGATTTGCTTAAGCTTCCAGAGGTTCACTATGGCAGAAAAAGTATGGCAGGCGGCTCAAGTCACAGCACTCATGGGGCTGAGAGAACCTACAGCATGTTGTGAGAGCAGAATTGGAAGTAGGGTGGGACTGCCCAACCTCAGGTCCCACCTCTGTGACATGCCTTCCTCCAGCAAGGCTCCACCTCCCAAAGGTGCCATGACTTTCCCAAATGTTGACACCAGCTAAGAATGCAAACACATGAGCTGGGTGGGATACACATCGCATTCCAAATCATGACATCTGGTCAGTTGTGTGTGTGTGTGTGTGCGCGCGCGCGTGTGTGTGTGTGTGAGAGAGAGAGAGAGAAAGAGAATGTGTATGAATGTGATATGAGAAGTTGGTATATGTGATTTGTGTGTATATGATGTATGTGTATGTGATGATGTATATGTGATGCGTGTATATATGATGAATGTGTTATGTGATGTGTGCGTATGTGAATTTGTGTGATGTGTATGATATGTATGTGATGCATGTGTATGTGATGTGCATGCAGGTGATGTGTGTATATGAGTTTACATGTGATGTGTGTGGTGTGTATGTGATGCATGTGTATGAGTTTGTATGTGTGATGTGTGTGTGATGTATGTATGTGATGCGTGTATATGTGAGTTTGTATGTGTGATGGGTATATATGATGTATGTGATGTGTATATATGATGCATGTGTATTGATGTATGTGTATGTGGTGTATGTGATGTGTGTGTATGTGCATGTGCTTCACAAAGTTTTCTTTTCATTTTTCATTTGTTTACATGAGTGTAGGCTCACACGCCTGTTTGGGAGTACATGTGGATTTGTGCATGTACTGCAGAGGTCCAAGATTGATATATGGAATTGCCTTTCCACTTTATTTCTTTGGAGACTGGGCCTCTAATCAAACCCAGAGCTCTGATGGGCCTACCTGGCTAGCCAGCTGACTCTAGGGATCCCTGTCTTCCCCTTCCAAGGCTGGAATTGCAGGTGGGCTTTCACACCTCCTGACGTTTATATGGTTTCTGGGGATCCGAACCCTGGGCCTTTTGCTTATGTAGCAGTTACTTTAGCCACTGGGCCATCTCCGTTGCTGTGTGGCCCAGGCTAACCTTGACTGGACGTCCTACTGCTCCTCCGGTTCAGTGGCATTGGGTGTGTCCACAGGGCTGTGCGCCCATAACCTCCATCTGTTTTCAGAACTTCCCATCACCTCAAGAGGAAGCCACAGTGTATGCAACAACTCCTCCCTCCTGAGTGTGGGGTCATAATTGTGCACCATCACACCTGTTAGTAAATGTTTCTGTTTGTGTGTTTGAGGGTCTCATTCTATAGCCCAGGCTAGCCTGGAGTTCACCGTATCACCCCACGAACCTCCTGCTTCGAACTCTCAAGTGCTTCCCCCGCCCCTCTACTGCCTGCAGGATGTTTTAAGTCTGTTGAACCAAAGAGGGAGCCAGCCTAGTCTGTGCCAGAGGAGGGAAGCCTCCCCAGCCCCGCCCAGCTCACTCTTCTCTCTGCAGGTGGCTCTGTTGCCCATGGAAGTGCCCGGGCCTGGCGGATGACGTCGGCACACACACCATGTCATCATGTGTCTCTAGCCAGCCTAATAGCGACCAGACTGCTCCCCAGAATGAACTGGGGAGCGGGGGCGGCAGCCACGAAGGCCAGAAGCCCTGCGAAGCCCTGCGGGGACTGTCTTCCCTGAGCCTCCACTTGGGCATGGAGTCCTTCATCGTGGTCACCGAGTGTGAGCCCAGCCGGGCCGTGGACCTCAGCCTGGCCCACAACAGGCCCCTGGAGGCCGATGACCCGGACATCCCACTCGGTATCTCAGGGTCCCAGGCAGGGCCCTCGGGTCGCAAGCTGTCCCTGCAGGAGCGGCCCCAGGGCAGGCTGACCTCCGGCGGCAGCCTGGACATGAATGGACGCTGCGTCTGCCCGTCCCTGCCCTATTCACCTGCCAGCTCCCCGCAGTCCTCCCCTCGGCTACCCCGGAGGCCCACCGTGGAGTCTCACCACGTCTCCATCACGGGTTTACAGGTATGTGAGCCGCCACTGGGGTCTTGGCACCCTCCTGCCCCTCGGACAAGCTAGACACCCCCGGGGAGTCCAGTGCAGCAGCACATTGGGAGGGGCTCCTGAGACAGGCTGGAGGGGTGTGGGAGGGGTGCGGGGAGGGGTCCAGAAGGGGAGGAAAATCATCAAGGCACATGGAGGGGCTTGGAATATGCTCAGTTGGTAGTGCTTGCCCAGCTTCGTGAGGCCCTGGGTTCAATCCCCAGCATGTATAAAAGTGGGTGTGGTGCAGTTACATGTGTTCCCACCACTTAGGGGTGGGTAGAAGTTTGGGGTCATCGTTAGTTGCCTGGCTAGTTCCAGGCCAGTCTAGGCAAAAAAGACCCTGTTTACAAAAAAGAGAGTAAGGGGCAGCTTCTGGAGTCATTTTCAATGTGGGCACTTGGAGCTGGTCCTCCTGGGACAGCAGCACCACAGTCCAGAGTGTCCTTCTGGGGGGTGCGGAGGGGGCCACTGACTGCTCACACTTAAATTGCCACTTGTCATTGGCGCGGGCTGCTGGAGTGACCGTGTGTGATCGTGTCCAGATCAGACCCAGGCAGCGTTTCCATCCCACAGGCCCCATGGGAGGCTCAGCTAGTGTGTGAGGAGGTCAGCACTCCAAAGCCCCCAGTTCCGTCCCCCGCGTTGCACACGTAGCAAGCAGCAGGTACCAGCAATTGGCAGCTAGGCTGGTACAGGTCAGGTTGGGCCCCAGGCAGCCCTCCGGCCCTCGGCCCGCACCAGGAGTGCTTTCCACAGTGGGCTGGACGTCCAGCCTTCAGGAGCGCTGTGTCCTTCACACACTCCTCACTGGGGTGTGGCTCAGAGATTTGAACTCACATTCCGTCCAGAGTCCATAGTGTCTTCTGCTCTCTCCCGTTTTCCACCTTCCTGTTACCATTCGGTGAGCTGCATGCTGGTCTGCCTGCTTTTGTTTAATGTTGGAATTTGTTGTCACATGTGTATCTATGTGAGCACGCATGCCTGGCATGTGTGTGGGCAGAAGACAGCTTAGTGGATGGAGCCGATTCTCTTTTCCCACCTCACTTGGGCTCAGGGGATTGAACTCAGGTCATCAGACTGTGTTGCCCATAAAGCCATCTCACTGACATCTTTGAAGTCCTCAGTCCAAACCTGGTCTACCCAGACAGGTGCCTTGCGCTTGATGTTTGCTTAGCATCCCCATCCCATCTCCACAAGGCTTATAAAGCATTTAAAAATTTTTTTTTCGTGTGTGGCTTGAGTGAGTGTGTGTCTGTAGAGGCTCAAGGGTGACTTCAGGAATCGTCCTGGATTGCTTTAGATACTTTTCTGGTTTGCTCTGGAGTTTCTCAGGGTCTGCCCTCCAGAGCTGAGAGTGCAGGCCACTGGCATTTCAGCCTAGTATTTGTTTACATGGGATCTGGGATCTGAACTCAGATCCTTCTGCTTGTGAGGCAGAGGCTTAACCTCTGAGCTATGTCCCAGCTCTCATCCAGCGTTTCTATTTGAATTCATGTGGGTCCCAAGATTCCACCCGACTTTGCTTACCTCTGTTGTCGGTTTCCCATAGTCCAGGTGAAGTTGCCCCCAGCCTGCCTGTTCAAAGTTAAGGTACCAAACTCTGCTTATTTTTGCTGTACCCTGCCCACACATAGGAAACTCTTCCCCCTCCCCACCCACCATCCTCCCTAATCTCACACACACACACACACACACACTAATTACAGATAGAAGATCCCATATAACACCAAACTACAGGAATAAAGAGCAAAGGCCTCCAGTTAATATGATAGCATAATAGCTACTTAAGAAAACTCATCCTCTCCTACCGCTGCCACTGCCGACACAATTGCTACCTCTTATCTCAAGTGAATGCACAAACATTTGATGGGTAACACAAAGCAAAATATGATATAAGTGCTGAAATGTGGCATCCCAGATAGAAGACAACCATCCCATTAAGATCAGTACCCAGTGCCTTCCGATAGTCAACACCTGTCCATCCTAAAATCAATGTACACAAATACAAATCCTAACTCAGGCGTTAGACACAAGCAAGATAGCAATATCAATCAAAGAAAAGAAGCAACAAGCTAATTCCAGATGCCATCATCATGCTGGAAAAATAGAAAAAGCACAAGAAGCCAAGAAAACATGTCTGCTCCCCAAATCCACAACCCCAAGGCCTCAGCTCCCACAGAGGATAGATAGCCCATTGGAGATGTACCTGTTACTCTTCTCTGTGGCTGGGAGACACCACTCAGGTTCCAACAGCCTGAGGGAAGAAAGGGAGATTTAGTCAGCATACAGTCCACAGGGGAGAAACAGTCCTTTATGGTGGATAGACATGGTCGACTGGCAGAAGCCGGAGACGGCCTGAGTCACGTCTCATGGAGGCAACAGCTGCAAAACTGCTCGCTGCAAACTGTAAGAGCAGGTTCCTCCTGGAAGCAGGGTGGAGCTAGGAGCTAATCACCTCAAGGCCCACCCCTTCCTCCAGCAAGGGTCCATGTCTTTTTTAAAAAAACTTTAGAATATGTGTGTGTGTGTGTGTGTGTGTGTGTGTGTGTGTGTGTGTGTGTGTGTGTGTGTCAGAGGCACTGTGTGTGTGTGTGTGTGTGTGTGTGTGTGTGTGTGTGTGTGTCTGTCAGAGGCACTGTGTGTCCTTGTGGAGGACCAAGGGTGATTTTGGGAATCATCTGGATTGCTTCTACCTCCTTTTTGCTTCACTCTGAAATTTCCCAGGCTCCATCTACCAAGACCAGAAGTGCAGGCTATAGTCATTTCTGTTTCTATCTGACGTTTTTACATGGGACCTGGGATCCGAACTCAGGACCTTCTGCTTGTGAGATAACCCCTGAGTCATCTCTCCAGCCCAAGGCTCCACCTGTTAAAGATTCTGTGACCTTTTCAAACAACTAAAGAATCAAACTGCGTGAGCCTGTGAGGGACATGACAGGAAGTATCCAAGAGAGCAGTAATAGGACAATGAATTCCAAAAATCAGTTATAAACTAGATAAACACATGCCTTGTCTCCTGAAGGCCTTCTGGACTAGCCTGTCTAGCAGCCCAGCCCCTCTCTCCTATGGCCCTATTCTTCCTCCCCTTCCCCCCCTCCCCTTTCCCCAAATGATGCTCCTTCTCTGTCTCTCCCACCTTGTGTGTTTCTTTACTTGTTCACTGCCTGAATCCCCTTCCCCTGACCCCCTGTCAGATTGTAAGGTCCATTGGAACAACCTCATCCGCCACTGCGTCTCCAACTCTTTTTTTTTTTTAAGGGGTTTATTTTCTTTTTCTTTTTTTAATTTTATTATTTATTATTCAATTGTGTGTATATGCACATGTGTATATGTATGTGTGTGTGTATGTGAGTGTGTGTAGAATCACGGACGAATTCGGGAACCACCGTGGACCGTCTCCACCTCCTCCTTGTTTACTCTGCCCTGGGATTCACAGGCTCCGCCCTACCAGGACCAGAAACGCAGGCCGCCCCTGCTTCCACCCGGCGTCTATACGTGGGGTCTAGGATCCGAACTCAGGACCTTCCGCCTGCAAGGCAGAGGCTTAACCCCTGAGCCACCTCTCCAGCCCCCGTCTCCACCTCTTATTAGTACAGTGCCTAAGACAGGAGACACTAAAAAAAATATTTAAGTAATGAATGAATTTGATTTAGAGAAGATTCAAAACCAGGCCGGTTCTGAAGTGGTCACATGGTGCAGGGGTTGTATTTGGAGGATGAGGTAGAGCTGTTGCACACAGAGTAGAATGCAGGGAGGAGCCTAGTACAGGCAGCATGAATGAAGCCTGAGGTGGGAGGCGTGATATGGTGGGGATCAGTTGAGTGGGCTGGAATGTGAGCCTCATAAAGAAAGGCACCCTGGATAGGACTGGAGGACAGTTTGGTTTATTACAGAATAGAGTCACTTTAGAGAAACAGATCCTCTGCCCCCGCCTCCTCCCCCAACAATCGTAATTTTATTTAAAATCAACCTGGAGCTAGGCATGCTGGGACTGCTGCGGTGGTTCTGGGCTCTCAAGATGGCGTCGGTGACTCTAGCTTGCATGTCTCGCTCCAGGCTGGAAGAGCAGCAAGGGACAAGGGCAGAGGCGGATGCCTTAAGTTAGTTTTTGGCCCACCTCCCGCCATCCAGAGCGTGGCCACACAGCACTGAGCCCTGTAAGGGAGGCTGGAAATGAAGCCGGCCAGATGGGATCCTTCCTCCACTGGAAATGGGGAGGCTGGAATTTGGGGGGCAGTTGGGTGATTCTGGCAGGATTAGAACAGGGAGCCTTAGCTGTGCGGTCAGCCTGGATTCTGGGAATTGAAGGAGGGTGGATGGGAGGCAGGGAGACCTAGTAGAAAGCTGAACCTGGGCTCCATCTCCCCTCAGAACTCAGAACCCCTCCCCCCAACCCCATAGTGTGGCGCAGCTTCAAGGGTCATGTGACATGTGCTTCTGACCAAGGCCGTGTCTGCAGAGGCTGAGAGGTAGAAATTGAGAAATGGTTTAGTGCGATCATATACCTGTGCCCCATCCCTAAACCATATTCTATCTTTTCTGTAGCTACATTTTAGCAAAAAAAAAGGGGAGAGGCCTAAAAATTTACATGTCAAATTATCAACCTGATATGAAAGTTAGGGGAGAAGGCTTACATTAGAAGCTTTGTTTTGAGAATGAAGCTCCCTCTGTAACCTAGGCTGACCTGGGACCTGCTCCCATCTTTGCTGTCTCAGCTTCTTCCCAAGCGCTAGGATCACAGCCATCCACCACCACACCCTGCCAGGAGCTTCATTTTCTTTTTAAAGTATTTCATTCATTTATTTGAAGGGGGGGGGAGGGAGGAAGGGAAGGAGCGTGTGTATCAAAGGACTCTGGCAAGAACACACATGCATGCTCTCTCCCTGTCTCAGAAGACAACTTTCAGGTCTGTTCTCTTCTTCCACTGTGTGGGCTTCCAGGGATTGAACTCAGGTCTCCAGGTTTAGGGGCAGGTTTCTTATCCACCAAACTCTCTTGCCTTTCTAAAAGAACTTTATTTTTAATTTTTATTTATTTTTATGCTTGTGTGTGTGTGTGTGTTTGTGTGTGTGTGTGTCCCTGTGGAATTCCCAAGGGTGACTGTGGGAATCATCACGGATTGCTTCTACCTCCTTTTTTTTGCTTAGCTTTGGGATTTCCGTCACTCTGCTTTCCAAAGCTGGAAGTGCAGGCTGCCTGGTGTTTGTACGTGGGTTCGGAGATCCAAACTCGGGTCCTTCTGCTTGTGAGGCAGAGTCTTAACCCCTGAACCATCTCTCCAGCCCCAAAAGCTTTATTTATTTTTTAAACCATGTTTCTTTTTTCACAACTGTATTGAGATACGATTAAAGTAAAATAATAATGAAGCAAAACGAGCCCAGTGTCATGCACATGTCTGTGATCCTAGTACTGGGTAGATGAGGCTGGAGTAGCACAAGTTCAAGAACAGCCTGGGCCACAGAGAGAAGCCTCGTTCTCAAACAAAACAAAATTAAAAATTCATGCAGGTTTTAAGTAAACAAAATTAATTTTGCTGGGTGATTGCACTATTATCAAGATGGTGGGCATTGCCACTCCACCCTCCCTTCCGCCCCTTTCCAGCAGCTGTTCATCATCAGCCTTTAGCTCAGGCTGACCTGGAATTGCAGATGTGTGTGACCATCCCAAGATTCAGAAACCGCCTGTATTTTTATTTTCTGCGTTTGTGTATGTGTGTGTGTAGCCTGTGGAGGCCCAAGAGTGACTTTGGGAATCATCCTGAATTGCTTCTACCTCCTTATTGCTTTGCTCTGGGGTTGCCCAGGCTCCACCTTCCAGGGCCAGAAGTGCAGGCCTACCACCATTTCCACCCGGCATTTTTACATAGGATCTGAGGATCTGAACTCAGTCAGGGCCTTTTGCTTTTGAGGCAAAGGCTTTAACCCTGAGCCATCCTGAGAGTCCAGAAGCTGCTTTTTGTATCGCCATAGATGTGTTTGAGAGTTCTAGAATTTTATGTCTGTGGTTTCATTTCCTACGATTCTGCGATTTAGTCATGTTGGCGCGTACACTGTGGGCCTCAATAGCTGCAGGCTACAGATCCAAAAGGGGAAAAAAGTATAACTGAAGGAACATGTGCGGACGTTTCTTGTCATTAAAGGATAATTTGTCTCCAAGCAATGCAGAACTTATATAACATCAGCATCGTATTCAATGTATAAGTCACCTGGAAATGATTTAAAATAGGAGGGAGGGCTGGGGCTGGAAGCCACGTGAAAAGCCAAGGAAGGAGGACAAACTGTGTGGCTCCCTTTTGAGGAGGGCACTGGGGATTGAACCTAGGGTTCCGTGCATGCTGGGCACAGGCCATGCCAGTGCGCTATACCCCCAGCTCTGCAGGATTGCTTGTTAGTGACAGAGTATCCCTCCAAGCAAGAGTTACTGTTAGAAGTCAGGACAGTGGCCATTGTGGAGTGTTTCTGGGGGAACTAGAGGGCATTCTCTTCCTTGAATTTGGCCTCTTTTTTTTAAATTTATTTTTTATTAGGTTCTCTGCATATACAGTCCAGGCTACTTTTGAGGTTGCCGAGGCTGTTCTTGAACTCCTGATTCCCCAACCTGAGCCTCCCAAATGTCAAAACTCTTTCTGAAATCGAGGCCCGGTTGTGCGTGTGCTCAGTGTGTGATAGATGTGTGACTAATGTGCATTCCTCATGTGTCCCTTCTTACTTCCCAGGACTGTGTGCAGCTGAACCAGTATACGCTGAAGGATGAAATTGGGAAGGTAAATGTCCTAGGATTTGGGGTGGCTAGAGCTAGAGACAGGAGAGGAGCCTTGGTGGGGGGGGCAGACTGGTAGGTGGGAAGGCTTTTGTTATTAATGGTATAGAGAGGCTCTCCCAACAAATATTTTATTTATAAGTGACAGCAAGAGAGATCAGAAGGGGGAGAAAGGGTTCCCATGTGCATGCCATGGCACGTTGGTAGAGGTCGGAGGACAAGCAATTCTTTCCTTCTTCCATGCGGGATTCCACACCAAACTCAGGCCTCCAGGTTTGCGAGCAGGCGCCTTACTTGCTGAGCTGCCTGACCTTTTGTGGGTTTATGTGAACGCGTGTGTGAGTGTGTGCACATGCACGTGTGACTATATGGTGTGTAGAGGCCAGAGGCCTGCTTTCCATCGTATAGTATTATATATATATGTTGTAATTCTATTTATTTGGGCTGGGGACATGACTCAGGAGTTAAACTTTGAATTGCAAGCAAAAGGACCTGAGTTTAGATCCCCAGATCCCACGTGAAAATGCCAGGCAGAAATGGCAGAGCCTGGAAAGTCCCACCCTGGAAAACAGCCCAGGAAGGTGGAAGTACAACCCATGAACCTTCACCAGCTCGCACACTTCACACACATGTATGTCCACATACATGCAAGCACAGACACGTTCCTCTTGTACACCTCTTCACACACTCACATGTATGTCCACAATCATGCACAACGCACATATACAAAAAAATTTAGGATTATGTGTGGGGTGGGGCCCAAGTGCTACATGTGACACAGGGCGGCTGGGTGGAGTTGATTCTCTCCACTCATCTTTTTATGGGTTCCGGGGATTAAATTCAGTTCATCAAATGTGTACAGCAAGTACCATCACCTTCACAGCCATCTTGCTGGACTTTTTTTTTTTTTTTTGACAGGGTCTCATGTAGCCCCAGATAGCCTAGAACTTACTAGAATAACCTTAAATTTTTGGTTCTTCTGCCTCTACTTTTCTGAGTGATTTTACTTTATTTTTTGAGACAGTGTGTCCCACAGCTCACACAGTCCACAGGTTAGCTTGGCCAGGGTGTCTCCTGACTCGGGTGCTGGAGATCTGAACTCAGGCCCCGACCCTCCTGCAGCAAGTAGTTTACTGGCTGAATTATCTGCCCAGCATGATTTTTTTTTTTTTTAACATTTTAAAATCAGGTCGGTTTCTGCAGAAGATCTGAAAACTTCCAGAGAAATCCCTTGTCCATGATGATAGTTGCAACACATTAGTGGATTTTTTTTTTTTCCTTCCTAAGGCACTCACACACCTGTTTGTTTGTTTGTTTGTTTTCTTTAGTTTCAGAGTTCCAAAACTCAAGTACTAATAGAAAGCCTATTAATAATATCAGTAGATGAAGATTACTAGGTGTAAGACCATAGGGAGTAGATCAGGAGGCAGACTATTATCTATAGAACCAAGCTCCCTAGATGTGAGAATAGGGCATGGTAAGGTCTGTGATAAACCGTTCCTCTCAGCACCGAGGTCTTCATATGGCCAGTTCTACATATGGCCTTCTGACTGCATCAAGTCATTTGTCCCAAAGCAGCAGTTTGTAGTCTGCATTACGGTCCTCGTCCTTGGAGTGTTAACTCCAGTGTGTCATGGGCTTCTTCTTCATGCAGGGCTCCTACGGCGTGGTCAAGTTGGCCTACAATGAAAATGACAACACCTACTACGTGAGTATCCGCACTCCCTGCCCAGCCCACAGTCCACAGGGACCCCCATATTTCTCCTTCTCTCCTTCCACACTTAGCTTCCCAGGTTTGCCTAGCCGTAGTCTCCTTTTACAGATGGGAGGAGTGATCAGCCCCCCATATGCACATTTTTTTTTCTCTTGCATCTTCTACAGCACTGAGCATGAGGCAGGCGATAGTCATCTGCAGAGATTTCCTTGGCTAGCAGAGGCTCTGGAATCAGCCCAGTGTGAATTCAAACCTGGTTCTAACAAGCACCCACTTTGAGATTTAGATAGACGGGATGTTTGTTGTCTTGTGTGTAAAGCAGCTGTTGTGTCCCTTCTGGCCCACTGCTCTTGCTCTGGTTTGGGGGTGGCAAGTTATAAACTTAAGAGGGTCCCAGCTGAGACTGCTGACCTAGGAAACACCCCCGGGTGGGCACTGCACAGCGCTACAGATCTCCTTGCTCCACAGGTGCTTCTTACTGCAATGTTCTGAGGCTGCCAGGAGCCTGGGTGCTTGGTAGACGGCTTGCAGGGGGCAAGCGCTCTCCACTCCTAACGCCCTCCCTTCTCTAACCAGTCTTGGGGTCTGTTGTTCGCAGGCAATGAAGGTGCTGTCCAAGAAGAAACTGATTCGACAGGCTGGCTTTCCGCGTGAGTGTCACGTGGGCAAGACGGGATGGCGCCCCAGAGTATCTTGGGAAGACACCTCACTCCACTTGGGCCTTTCCCTGTACTGGGCCTCTTGTTTTAAGTAGACTAGATCTGGGGACTTAGGCTGAGTTGATCCAGGTTTTGGCTTTTTATTCAAGAATGATTGATAAATAAATAAATAAATAAAAACCTCACCCAGATTTGCAAAGTAGTGAGGAAACTTTATTCATAAGCAAAGCGATGGAAAAGCCAGAATGCAAGAGAGAAGGGGAACCATTGACTGCCAGTCTGAGTATTGACTGGGCTCAAAAGGCCGAGTTTGGTCCCTAGGGGCGTGGCTTAGATGACATAAACCTTTGTTCACTGTGCATGTCCCCCCCCTTGATGCATTTGATTTAGCCATATGCATGCCCAGTTATACACAGACATAAGGTGGTAAATAAAGGGAGTGTCCTAGTTACCTGCATGGTTTGCTTGCATTCAAAACTATTTCAGGCCCACTGGGCCTCCTGCTTTTGTATCGAGACCTGGCTGGATTGACTGGGATCTTCAGTTCAGTGGTCCTAAGGAGAGAAGAAATTCATTCCACTGTCCAGAGCTCAATGTGGGAGGGAGGGTCCTAGGTTGCTAAGTGCATAGTGCTGCAGGTGAGGGTCCCAGGTGGCATAGCCCACCCACCTGGGATCCCAGGCTACTCAGCTCCTCCCTAGGCTAGTTGGCCTCACCTCTGGGGTTCTGTGTTCATGTTCACTTAAGGGTATTTATCAGTCAGGCATGGCGGCTCAGGCCTGTGACCCCAGAACTCTGGAAACAGAAGTAGGAAGAGGGTCATGTTGAGGACAACCTGAGCTACGGCGAGAGACCCTATCTCGAAAAAGAAAAAAAAATAATAAGTAAGGGTCGGTGAGGTGGTTTAGCCCCCAGCAGAAAACCTGACCACCCAAGTTCAATCTTCCCCATGGTGGGAGGAGGAGGTGATTTCTAAAAGTTGACCTTTGACCTCCACACATGTGCTGTGGCACATATTCCTGTGTTTCCCCGCCCTTGTGTGTGTATCCACATATCTCAAATAAATTTTAAAAACAATATTGTTAACTTTTTCGAGCCAGGGCTCATGAGTACTGTGCCTAATACTCATTATGACCGAGGATGATCTTTGCCTCCTGCTGCTTCTGCCTCCATCCACCAGGATTACGGGCATGTGGTGCCCAGTTTATGTGGTGCTGAGGCTCAAACCCAGGGCTCTCTGTCTGCTGGGCAAGCACTCACCCTCTGAGCCAAGTCCCAGACAATTTCTTAATGTAAGAAAGTAAGAGGGATGGAGAGATGGTTCAGGGATTAATAAAGCCTTTGCCTCCTAAGCAAAAGGACCCGAGTTTGGTTCTCCAGATCCCACATAAAAACAGAGTAGAAATGACAGTGACAGAAATGACAGTGACCTGTACTACCCGTCCTAGAAGGCAAATCCAGGGAAGGCCCAGAGCAAAGCAATAAGGAAGTAGAGCAATCCAGAGCAATACCCGATGTTGTCCTAGGGCCTCCACAGGCACATGCACTCAGACGCCCTGTTCTGCACCCACATACACATGTACACATCCACACCCACAAGGGGAAAAAAAGAAGATAGGTATTAAATTTTAAAAAATCCAATAAAGAAAAACACTGGCCTTTCTTTAGAAAGTTGAATGTAAAGTCACCATATGATCCAACATCTCCTCTTTGCTATCCAAGAGAATGTAGAATACCTGCTCTCTTAAAAGTGGTTACGTGCATGTTGATAGCAACACTGTTTACAATATCCGTAAAGTGAAAGCAACCCAAATTCCCATCAGCAGATGAATGACTAAACAGGATGTCAACGGAGCCAGCCCAGTAGTATTTGTTCATCAAGAGAGAACTAACTTCTGCGGCTGCATGGGTGGCAGCATGCAGGTGAAAGAGGGCAGACACGGAAGTTGACTTGCGACGTTGCTCCATTTATGTGCAAGGCTCAGAATAGGCAAATCCACTGGGACAGAAAGTAGATCAGTGGTTGCCAGGGGCTGCTTGAAAGGTTTAGGGAATGTTCAGGAAAAAAAGCAGTAAAAACATTCTGGAGCTAATAGTAATGGGACTAGGGGTTAGGGGACACGGCTCAGGGGTTGAGCCTCAAGTCCCAAGTAAAAATGCCAGGCAGAAATACCTCTAGCCCCCAGAGGGCGGAGCCTGGGAAACCCCAGAACAAAGCAATAAGGAGGTGAAGTAATCAGGATGATTCCCAAAGTCACCCTCGGGCCTCCACAGGGACACATAGTACCCTTTGATATACACGTACACATATATACACATATACATACAGACATACTTAGAAAGAAAGCTAGTTAAATGAGTAAAAATTATTTGTCAGGCGTGGCAGTGTCTACCAGTAATTGCAACTCTTGAGAGGTGGAAGAAATAGGATCAGGAGTTCAAACTTATCCTCAGGTACATGAGACCACAACATACACACAAGACTTAAAAAAAAACAAAGAGTTTGGGAGATGGGCTAGTCAAGTGAGGATCAAGCCTGAGTTTGATCCCCAGAACCCTGGTAAAAAGACGTGGTGATGAGTGCTTGTACTCTAGTGCTGGGGAGGTAGAGGTAGGAGGATTTCTGGCCTGCTGTCCATCCTGATGGGTGACCCCCAGATCCTAAGCAAGAGACCCTGACTCAGAACAAGGCAGAAACCACCCCAGAGGTTGACCTCTAGCCTCCCCATTAACACGCACCTATTTTAATGTTGAGTTAAAGACTAGTCACCATGAGGTATTTGAATTATATTCACTGCCCCCCGCCTCCCTGTAGAGTCTGCCCTGAAGCACAGAGGACTCGGCAGGGACAGCCGGTTTCTTCCTGTCCCAAGCCCCCCTCCCTGTGCATTGCCCCACTTTTAATTTTTATTTCATCTTACTTTTTTGCAACCCTGGGGCAGGGGGTCTACCACCGAGCCGCCAGCCCCCAGCCCCAGGTGCACCTGGTAATGGGGTAGTTGCTGTACTTCCTGCATGGTTCAGTTGACAGAGCTGCGGGTGGGCTTGGGGGGTGGGGGACTCTGCCACGGGAGATGAGATCAGAGGAAGCAGCTGTCCCACGCCTGGCACGTCCTGCTTGTCCTCCGTGAAGCGATGGGTCCGTTCTCTCCTCTACTTCTTACCCTTCCCCGCTTCCTCTTCTCAGGTGGCTTAACCATAGGTGTTCGTTCGTCCTGGTTCTGGGGGTTCTGGTGCCTTCTCAGCACGTGCTGACGTGATGTCACCCTGCTCCCTGTAGTCTCCGTGTATAATGCCATTAATTCCACGCACAAGGGCTCCTGTCTCGTGACCTAATCACTTCCCAGAGCTCCCTTCTAATCGCATTTCACTGGGGATTCGATTTGCCCGGTGTCTACACTGTAGCTTCTCTGTTCCCCCAGGCAGGCGACAGAATGGTACAGTCTTTCACTTCTGCATTGGGGTTCAGTTGCTGGAGCCAGAGTCTCTCTTGTTCCTTCTACTCTTTCCTTCCCCCCCTTTCTCCCTTCCTCCTCCTTCCTATTGCCCCTTCCTCCCTCCCTCCCTCCCCCTCCTTCCCTTCTTCTTTCCCTTCCTTCCTTCCTTCCTCTCTCCCTCCCTCCCTTCCTTCCTTCCTTCCTTCCTTCCTTCCTTTCCGTCCTTCCTTCCTTCCTTCCTTCCTTCCTTCCTTCCTTCCTTCCTTCCTTCCTTCCTTCCTCCTGCCTATCCTTCCTTCCTTTCCTTCCTTCCATCTGTCCGTTTGTCTCCTCCGCCTCCCTCCCTCCCGTCCCTTCTCTTTTTCCTTCCGTCCTGCGTCTTCCTCCTCCTTCTTCCTTTCCTTCAGTCTTCTCCCGCCTTCCTTCTTCCCTCCTCCTTCGTCTTCTCCCTCCCTCCCTTCCTTTCTCCGTCCTCCCTCCTCCTCCTCCTCCTTTTCCTCCCTCCTCTCCTCCCTCTGCTCCTTTGCTTCTCCTCCCTTCCTTCCTCCCCTTCCTTCTTCCTTCCGCTGTCCTTCCTTCCTCCTTCCTTCCCTCCCCCTTCCTTCCTTCCTTCCTTCCCTCGTCCTTCCTTCTTTCTCCTTCCTCCTTCTTCTCTCCCTTCCTCCTGTCCTTCTTTCCTTCCTTCCTTCCTTCCCTTCCTTCCTTCCTTCCGCTTCCTCTCCTCTTTTCCTTCTTCCTCCCTCCCTCCTTTCCCTCTTTCCTTCCTCTCTTTTCTCTATTTTCTTCCTTCCTTCTTTTCTTGCATCTTTTCAGCATCTCTTGTATCCCGGGCCGGCCTCGGGCTCACTTGGGAGCTGAGGATGGCTGTGAACTTTTCTGTCCTTCCGCCGCCAGTCTGAGTCCCAGCTGATTCCAGCCTCTACCGCTAGTTTCTACAGTGCTGGGGATGAACTCAAGGCTGGCGCATGGCAGGCAGGCATCCCCCAGCTGAGCTCCATTCCCAGCCCTCCCCTCAATACAAGGTCCTACTGTAATCCATCTGCCTCATGAGTGCTGGGGTGACAGGCGTGCCCACTTTTTGAAACAAGATCGTCATCACCCTCCCCCCTCCTCCAAGGCAGCTTGACTCGGTTCACACCCCACTTCTCACAGCTACACCTTAGCTTTTTTCCTTGCCCAAGGTTGGTCACAGCTGAGTTCTGTTGACCACACTTGGTGTGTGATGGAGGAGGGTTTTGACCACGCGCCTTCATGTTATCACCATCTTACTGCCACGACCCCCCCCAGCGCTAAGCAAGTGCCTCCCTTTCCTGATGCAGCGTTTTGCTTGTGTCTCACTGGCTTTTCTCTCCTCCCGATGCCCTCAGTTATGCACCCCCCCCACATTCACACAAATGAGATAGTTCATGCATTAAGGAGGTGAGGAATGTGCTCCATTTTGTGAAGGATGGAAACAGCCTAGAGACAGGTGGGATTTTGTTTGTTTTTGTTTTGCATGTCTTGTCCATTGTCCTGCCCACGTCCCCTCTGCGCCCTAACTCAGGGCTCCTCTGTCTCCTGCAGGTCGCCCCCCACCCCGAGGTGCCCGCCCAGCTCCTGGGGGTTGTATCCAACCCAGGGGCCCCATCGAGCAAGTATACCAGGAAATCGCCATCCTCAAGAAACTAGACCACCCCAATGTGGTGAAGCTGGTGGAGGTGAGGAGGGGGGCTGAGGAGGGAGGGCTAGCTGATGGTTCAGCCCCACCCCTGATGCCACGGTCCAGCGCCTCATGCATAGTGCTGGGGAGAGCCAGGTCACAGGTCCTTCACTGTGACCTCACACCGCCATCGCCCCTCTTTAGACTGTTTCGCTCCCACTTTACACACGTGAAGGTTGAGACTGAAGGCTTAAGGCTTACCCTTTGCCCCCTTCTGTGTCTTAGTGGCTGGGTGTCTCGCTTTGTGATGGTAGGCGGTTGTAGACCCCCTAGTAGACCCTCCAACACACACACACACACACACACACACACACACACACACACACACACACACACACACACACACACGTAACTGTTGCACACATATGCAAAAATGAAAAAAAACTGAGCAATGTCCAACACACTATTGACCTCACAAAGTCTAGCATCTGCTAAAGGCACCAAGATCCTTGGAGGCAAGGGATTGGCAGCCACAGCAGTGTTCCTATACCTAAGGGGAACACAGGAAAGGGTTCAGGGAAAGGCCACTGGGTCCTTGTACGTCATCAGAGAGGAGGGCTCAGAGGAGAATCAGGCATGCACAAGAAAGGACTCTCTGGGAATTGGGGCGGGAGGCACTGGGGGATGGGGAGGAAGGGGTGAGGGGAGGGGGAGCAGGGGGTTCAGGGGGAGGAGGAGGGAGGGAGGGAACTGGTGTACCTACTAAGTTTGTATGAGCTGACATAATAATAAAAAATGTGAAAAAAAAAAAGAAAAGAAAAAAAAAACAACCCAAAGAAGTGTAGCCAAAATAATACCACCAACTGGGAGCCGAGCCTTCTACCAAACCAGAGGGGAACTTCAGATTCAGAGTACAATCAACTTCAATGTGCTGGCGTTTACCTGAATTACAATTTTTTTCCTCTTTATTATAGAATAGAAACAAAATACTTGATTACTTATGAATCTGCTGTATATAAACATGAGTGATATATTTTAATGATAAATAACTATTTTCTGAAACAAAATGGAAAAGGGCACTCTTCTATTTTTGGTCGTTACTACTTGCCTCAGTGAAGGAGTTTGGATTCTCGCATCTGCTCTACCTTTAGCCTTCTGTGTTGCTGGCTTGTGAAAATGTTCTATGCGGTAGAGAAGGAGAATGGGAAGGGCCTCATGTCCTCTGAGTTTCAAGGTCATAATAGCTTTCGTCTGGCCGACTTACTGAAGTTGTTAGCAGGGATCCTGGCAGGCTCCGGTCTGTGGCACCAGGTGATAAGGACTCAGCTACAGCCTGGTAAAGGACTGGTGGCCGTTCATGGTACACTAAGAGTGGAGTGGGGGCAGCCAGCTCGGCTTGCAGACAGCCGGAAGGCTTCTCAGAGGAAGCCGTGTCTGAGGTATGCTTGGCTCGTCAAAGCAGGAAAGGCTGGAGTCTCTGTTTGGGGGGGCTCATCCTTGTTATTGGGAAGCGAGAAGCTGTTGCCTGACCTCAAGACGCCAGGTGGACCCCGAGTCTCACTTGTTGGTAGGAGTCCAGACAGGTTGCCCAGCTCGCCTGGGCGCTTCCTGTCCTCAGTGTTCACAGTCAGCACATCTCGGAGCCTGGGGAAGGGAGGTTGACTGGGAAGAGAGGCAGAGGCCTCGTTGAGCCGCGTCTCTCCCGTGGGAGAGCCAGCACGGCAGGCTGTTCACCTCTATCCCAGTGCCAGGCTGAGTTTACACCTCTATGCTGCTGGGGTTGGCCAAGAAGCCCTGGGCCCTGGCAGAATCTCCCTTCTCCCCAGTTCCCTGGCGTCCGATCTTTCTGTCTAGCAAGACTCTGTCAAGTTGGTCTGTCTATCTGTGTGTCAGGTGTTTCCTGGACACTTGGTTTGCCAAGCCAATGTGGACATCATTGAGACCACCTAAGTGGACAGACTTGGGGTCTGCCCTTCAGAGAGAGCAGCAGGAGCACACATGGGAGCTGAGAAGGGTGGGAGCCGTGTCCTGTAGCACATTGTTGTGGCCATCAGCTTCCTTCTTTCATACCTGTTCTTCATCTTTTTCCCCTGTTCCTGTGTTTGGACGGCTGTTCCCACAGGTCCTGGATGACCCCAACGAGGACCATCTGTACATGGGTAAGAGCCTGCTCCACGCTGAGGCGCCGTACTTGCTAAAGCTTAGGTGTCCTCTGCCATCTGGAGGCTTGAACACGATATCAGTCAGCTTCCCTTTTCCCGGCTCTGCTATAGCCCATCCTTCCATCCATTTTTCTTCCATCCGTCGTATCCATCCTTTCCTCCATATCTCCATCCATTCATCCACCTGTTTTTCCATCCATCCATCCATCCATCCATCCATTCATCCAACCATCCATCCTTCTATCTATCATCCTTCCATCTTTCTATCCATCCACTGTCCATCCATCCGTCCATCCATCCATCCGTCTGTCTGTCCACCCATCCATCCATCCATCCTTCTATCTATCCATCCTTCCATCTTTCCATCCATCCACCCATCCATCCATCCGTCTGTCCACTCATCCATCCATCCATCCATCCATCCATCCACCTGTCCATCCACCCATCCGTCCGTCCGTCTGTCCATCCACCCATCCGTCCGTCCGTCTGTCCATCCATCCATCCGTCCGTCCATCTGTCCATCCATCTATCCATCCATCCATCCATCCATCCATCCATCCACCTGTCCATCCATCCATCCATCCATCTATCCATCCATCCAGCCAGCCATCTATCCATCCACCTGTCCATCCATCCACCTGTCCATCCATCCATCCATCCGTCCATCCATCTTTCCATCCATCCATCTTTCCATCCATCCACCTGTCCATCCATCCATCCATCCATCCATCCATCCATCCATCCATCCATCCATCCATCCATCCATCTTTCCATCCATCCATCCAGCCAGCCAGCCAGCCATCCAGCCATCCACCTGTCCATCCATCCATCCATCCATCCATCCGTCCGTCCGTCCATCCGTCTTTCCATCCATCCACCTGTCCATCCATCCATCCATCCATCCATCCGTCCATCCATCTTTCCATCCATCCACCTGTCCATCCATCCATCCATCCATCCATCCATCCATCCATCCATCCATCCATCTTTCCATCCATCCATCTATCCATCCATCCAGCCAGCCATCCAGCCATCCACCTGTCCATCCATCCATCCATCCATCCATCCGTCTTTCCATCCATCCATCCATCCATCCATCCATCCATCCATCCATCCATCCGTCTTTCCATCCATCCACCTGTCCATCCATCCATCCATCCGTCCATCCATCTTTCCATCCATCCATCCATCCGTCCATCCATTCATCCGTCCATCCATCCTCCATCCATCCGTCCATCCGTCCGTCCATCCATCCATCCATCCATCCATCCGTCCATCCACCTGTCCATCCATCCATCCATCTTTCCATCCATCCATCCATCCATCCATCCATCCGTCCGTCCGTCCATCCATCCGTCCGTCCATCCATCCATCATCCATCTATCCATCCATCCATCCGTCCATCCGTCTTTCCATCCATCCACCTGTCCATCCATCCATCCATCCATCCGTCCGTCCGTCCGTCCGTCCGTCCGTCCATCCATCCGTCCGTCCATCCATCCATCATCCATCTATCCATCCATCCATCCGTCCATCCGCCTTTCATCCATCCACCTGTCCATCCATCCACCTGTCCATCCATCCATCCATCCATCCATCCATCCATCCATCCATCCATCCGTCCATCCGTCTTTCCATCCATCCACCTGTCCATCCACCCATCCATCTACCCACCTATCAACCCCTTTCTTTGTGTCGCTGAACCATTTGGAATGAAACGGCAGACGCTTCGCCCCCTAAGTACTTCCATGCGTCTCTCAACGTGAGGGCAATTCTCCTACACTGTTTTTCAAACAGTTATTACACTTTAAAAAGTTATCACCATTTTCTTAATGTGGCCCACTTCCTAATTTTAATGACTTTGGGATGTAAAAGTAAAAATGGACTGGATGGACAGAGGAAGGTGATCACTGGGAGGAGGAGGGTGCAGAAGTAATGAGGGAGGGCTGGAGGGATGGCTCGGGGGTTAAGCCTCTGCCTTGCAAGAAGAAGTTTCTGAGTTCAGATACCAGGTCCAATGTAAAAACGCCAGGCGGAAAACAACAGAGGCCTGCACTTCTGGCCCTGGTGGGTGCCACCTGGGAAATCCCAGAGCGAAGCAAAAAGGAGGTAGAAGCAATTCAGGATGATTCCCAAAGTCACACAGTGCCTTCTGACACACACACAAACGCACACACACGCAAAATGAATAAATATTTTTTTAAAAAGTAATAAGGGAGGATATGATCAAAACGCACTGTATACATATGTGAGATATCCTAATGAAAACCATTGTGTATAATTAACATATGCTAGTGAAAAAACTTAAAAAAGCTTCCTTTAGGAACAATTTTGAAGCTGTAGAATAAATAATATCAATTATCGTACTTTATAAAATTAGGGGAGATGTACGAAAAAATGACTCTATAAAAGGAAGCATCTTCTTTAGGGAATGGGAGGGGGGAAGAGAGGGGCACCAGGAGAAAAGGAGGGAGGGGGGTGAAAGGAAGGGGAATGGGAGGGGATGGGTGCAAGGGGGACTGGGGAGGGGTGGAGGGAGGGGATGGGGTACCTATTAAGTTTGTTTTATCAGAAAAAAATAAACATAATAGAAAAAAAAAAGAAAGCATTTTTGTTTTCTTCAGCATGTGGTCCTGCTGTCACTTTGTAAGTCTATGATGTAATTCATGGAAGACATTTTGAAAAGCATTTTTGGACTTTGTTTACCATCAATGAGGAAAAAGAATGTGATACCTCTTGATTTCATGAATATTATTATCTAGGTTGAAAACGTAGAGGCTGAGAGCTGGGAATGTGGCTCTGTTGGCATAGAATGGCTGCCTCGCATGCACGGAGCCCTGGGCTTGCCCCCAGCACAGCATAAGCCTGATGGGGTACGTGCTGGTAATCTCAGCACTAAGGCGGTGGAGGCAGGAGGCTCCGTTCAGGGTTGTCTTAGAATACACAGAAAGTCTGAGACCATTATGGGCTACGTGAGGGAGACCCGGTCTCAGAGTAAAGAGAAGAGAGAGAAAAGATACTGAACCAATTTAAAGATTACTAGGGGCTCATAAGGGAATGTAGTTTAATAGTAGCAGGATGAGTAAGGCCCTGGGTGCAATCTCTAGTACTGAAAAAAAGGAAGAATATTAAAAAATTAAATGCTAAAACATTTATGTGGGGCTGGAGAGGTGGCTCAGGGGTTAAGCCTCTGCCTTGCAGGCAGAAGGTCCTGAGTTCGGATCCTAGACCCCACGTATAGACGCCGGGTGGAAGCGGGGGTGGCCTGCGTTTCTGGTCCAGGCAGGGCGGAGCCTGTGAATCCCAGGGCAGAGTAAACAAGGAGGAAGTGGAGATGGTCCATGGTGGTTCCCGAATTCGTCCGTGGTTCTACACACACACACACACACACACACACACACACACACTTGAATAAATAATGATTTTTAAAAAAATCTTTAAAAAAATTTCCAGATTGGAAAAATGGTAAGCAAGAGAGTGAAATCTAAGGAAATAACAAGAGAAAATTATTTGGATTCAGAGTAGCAATCCAGCATGATTTTCTCAAGCCCAATCCCAAATGGCTATGTCTGAAGATACTGTTTGTTCATTCAACAGACATGACACTTTTCAGGCCCCCATCTGGTGCGCGTGTGAGGGGGGTGTCCCCATCCTGAGGGCCGTCACCTTAGTAGTAGGCAAAAGTTTTGAAGGAGGCAACACTATATGAAAAATAAATAAGTGAAATAAGCATAATAGACCTTTCTCTAGCCAAAAGAGCTGGGCGCTGTGGGTTGAAGGGATGGAAAAATCTCTACAGGAGTCCTCTTGTTTTTCGTTTTTTTTTTTGAGACGGGGGTCTCAGCTAAGTTGTCCAGGAGGTTGAGCTCACTCTTTAGCCCAGACAAGCCTTGGACTTGTAATGCTCCTGCAGTAGCTGGGATCATAAGTCTGCATCACCAGTTCCAGCTTTCTTTGGCTATTTTGGGTACTAGAAATAACTCCAGGTTGGGGGTGCTAGGACCATAGGGGGTCTCTGGTCTTTTGCCTCCTGAATGAAACTTGTAAAGCAGATTTGATCAACTTTGTTTTGGTGGATTGTGTGTGTCCGCAGCACTCATAGTATCTCTAGTCTTGGCAGATGAGGAGAGGGATGGATGCCCAGCATTCCAATGTGACCATTTCCCTCCCTTCTCTTCCTTACAGTGTTTGAACTGGTCAACCAAGGGTGAGTGTCTGACCCCCACGTGTGATGCCAGGGGCTTCTCCACCTGCAAAACGAAGCAAGGGTATCTCGGGTAGAACAAGCCAGGGCCAGCTGGATCTGGTTTACAATGTTCACACACGTTGATCTTTCAGACCCGTGATGGAAGTGCCCACCCTCAAGCCCCTCTCCGAAGACCAGGCCAGATTCTACTTCCAGGATCTGATCAAAGGCATCGAGTATTGTAAGTAAGGGCACTGGAAGAACTTGCGCTGCGATAGTTAGCTAGTTATAGTGTCACAGTCGGTGGGTGAAAAATGGAATGTGACGGACAGGAGAGATGAGTCAGTGGTTAAAGCACTTGCCGCACAAGCTAAAGGACTTGAGTTTGGTTATCAACATCCCACATAAAGGCCAGCGGCTGTGGTCGCCTACCTGTAATTCCAGTCCCAGAAGGCACAACCTGAAAATTCCAGAGCAAACTGGCTGGCCCGACTGGCCCTATCAGTGAACTCTGGATTTAATTAGAGACCCCGTCTCAAAAGAAGAAGGGAAAAGAATGATCAAGGATTATTTCCAGTATCACCCTCAGGTCTTCAAACACACACACAAACACAAGCACACTGTGCACCACCCTACACCCTTAAGCACATGCGTGTGCGCACACGCATGCACACACACGTATGCACGCACCCCGCATACGCATGCGCATGAAAGAGAAAAGCACAGTGTCTATTTACCTCTTGGAGTGCAAGGAGGTTGATAGGGAAACCAGCATGTGAACAGCTGCATGGGCCTGGCCTGGGCTGTGCCTCGCAAACAGTGGCGTGCGTGCACGTGGAGGCGAGAGGGCAAGCTTGGGTGCTTCCCTAGGAGCCGTCCACCTCGTTTTCTGAGACAGCATCTCACCAAGTAGGCTATCCTGACTGGCCAGTGAGCTCAGGGATCCAGCTGACTCTACCTCCCTGGTGTTAGGGTTACAGTGTACACCACTGTGCCTGCTGTTAGGGTTACAAACGCACACCACCTTGTGCCTGGCCTTCTTTCTCTCTACATCGTTCTAGGGCGGAATTCAGGACCTGGTGTTTGCCCAGCAAGTGATATGACCCAGTCGTCTCCCCAGTGCGGGTCGGTTCTCTCACCTACACGGGGATGCTGGGCATTGGACGCAGGTGGTCAGGCTTTCTAGTGTCTACCATCGTGTCATCATTCCGGCACTTTCTATGCAGACCAGGCGCAGTTGGGACTCTACTGGCGTAATCTCTTTCTCACTCCTGTGGCCCTGGGGTTGGGATTCCTGCTACCGTCCTGGCACATGGCCTTCCTCATCTGTGAAGTGGAGATAAAGCATCTCACCACGGCGGGGATCAGCCAGTGTCCGTCCAGTCCATCTGATTGGCAGGGATCCTTTTTGACTCTTACCCTGCCTATCACAGGGAATCAGTGTGCAGCCCTAGCCTGGTGCTCCACGAAGAGCACCACTGCTCTTTACCACCATCATCTTCATCATCCACTTTCCATCTGTTGCCGCACATTGCCATGGCGCAGACAAGCCCGGTCCCCAGTTCTGTTTTGTGGTTCATATTTCAACTGAAGCTGCTCTGGCTATGGTGGAGTCAGTCACCAAACTGAGTGTTGGTCATGGGTAAACTGAAGCTGTGTTTGACTGTCCCTAGTCTCCATGTGTCCAGCTGGATTTCACATTCAGCAAAAGCTTTCTATATAAATCGCTATCGGTGATTAGTGTTCTGAGGACGGGGTCAACATCCTTGAACCCAAACCTTGCCTTGAGCATGTTTGGGGAGGGGAAGGTGGGGAAGGGGCTGGGGCTTGGGAGGTGTGCCACCGGGGACAAGTTGAAGATGCTCATGGGGTTTTCCTGCCTCTTTTCTTCCACCGGCGTCCACCCCACACCCAGTGCACTACCAGAAGATCATCCACCGGGACATCAAGCCTTCCAACCTCCTGGTGGGGGAAGATGGGCACATCAAGATCGCCGACTTCGGCGTGAGCAACGAGTTCAAGGGCAGCGATGCGCTGCTGTCCAACACGGTGGGCACGCCCGCCTTCATGGCGCCTGAGTCGCTCTCAGAGACCCGCAAGATCTTCTCCGGGAAGGTAGGTTGGGAGGGGCCTGAACCGGATCTACCCCACAGGTGGGCGAGCATTAGCATCCCCATGCTACTTTCTATCAGGTGACCACCCTCAGTAGCTAGAACATTCCTCTCTGAAGAGTAATTGCAAAAAAAAAAAAAAAAAAGGATCCAGTCCAATCTTCCTAAGGAGGTGAGGAGATGGGATCAGCTTCACCCCAACTGTATGGATTGAGAAGAAGACTTAATGATTGGTTGCCAGAGAGGCAAAAGCAGCAAGTGCCCCTGACCAATCACACTCTGCTCTTTTTTATTCCCTGCAGGCTTTAGATGTTTGGGCCATGGGTGTGACCCTGTACTGCTTTGTCTTTGGCCAGGTAAGAGGGTGTGGCTTCCTGCCTTCTGAAAGAATGCTGTAGGTGGTTGACCACCTGGACTAATAAGACCCTTTTCAGGGAGACATTACATACTCAAGATGTGAATGCAAAAAAAGAAAAAAATGAACTTCCTTAATATACATCCCTGTGTATTACATTCTTTTCTGTGCAGAAGTGATCTAATGAAACAGAAGGGTTGGCAGAGACGTAGTTGATGAGTTTATTCTCTCCACTTCTGAGCTTGAGACAGACATCACTAATCAATCACCGGCTTTCTTCCTTCGTCCAGCACTGCTTTGACAGCTTTTCATCAGAGTCCTAGACAGTATTGCCAGGGGTAGAAGTGCAGCAGGAAATACAGTTCATTGTATGCCATTGATCTTTGCCTTCTTTTTTTTTGTGATTCCTTTTTCGTTTCAGTGTTATTGATGTTTAGAGACTGTCTCTCTTTAATTGCCAAGTTCAGTTCGAATCTGTAAGCCTTCCCTTTGTGAGCTGCTATGCCTGTGGCCTGTGGTGTTGCTATGGAGAAAAGTTCAAAAGCCTGGTTCTGTGAGGGACAAGGGAGTTTAAATGTTTTCCCTCTGCATTTGTTTAGAAATCATCAAGCCAACATAAAGTCCGAAGGAACTGTGCAGGCCCCCAGCCCGCCACCTGGATTCCAGCTCTTAACTTCCCTGTGCCCACTCTGTCTGCAGCTCCCCCCTTCTATCTAGTAGACCAATGCCTCCCAGGGTGCATTGCGACTAATGCTTCCCAGCCAGAGTGCATTGCGACTAATACATCTGAGGGTGCATTGCTAAGTGCCTCCCTCCAAGCAGCCTTGGAGTGCCGTCATTGGCTTGAACTGTTGGTTCAAGGTCTTTTTTTTTTTTTTTTTTTTGAATTTGCTTACTTTCATCTTTTGGCTTTATTTATTTGAAAGAAATACATTGAAGCCATAGTACATGGATGGATACATGAGTGGAGGTCAGAGGACAACAAAATACAAATTTAAAATATAATAACCTGATTAGATAAACTTTCCACAAATGTTCTTCACCATGATTTGCCTCTTTCTATGATATTTTCTTCTTCCTTCTCTCCTTCCTTCCTTTCTTTCCTCTTTCCTTTCCTCTTCCCTCCTTTCCTCCATCCTTCCCTACCTCCATTCTTCCTTCCCTTCATCCCTCTCTCCCTGCATCTCTCCTTCCTTCCTTCCTTCCTTCCTTCCTTCCTTTCTTTCTTTCTTTCTTTCTTTCTTTCTTTCTTTCTTTCTTTCTTTCTTTCCTCTCTTCATTCCTCTCTTCCTTTCCCTCCTCCCTCCCTCCTTCCCTCCCTTCTTTTCTTCCTTTTAGACTTTTTTTAAAAAATATTTTTATTTGTTTATTTCCCAATCATACAAGCTTGATAGGTACCCTGGTCCCCTCCCTCCACCCTCCCCAGTCCCCCTTGCATCCTCCCCCCCTTTTCCCCTTCCTTTCCCCGCCTCTCTCCCTTTTCTCCCAGTGCCCTCCTTCCCCCCTTCCCATTCCCTGGAGCATCCTTTAGTGTAGATGTCAAACTTCCCTCTGCGTCCTCCACTCTGGTGAGGTGTAAAGACTCACTGGCATTGCCCAGAGGCCTTTCTTGGGCTCCACTTTAGTTGGGAAGGGTCCTTTTTTTTTTTTTTTTAAATCCTTTTAGGTCTGAAGAGCTTATTTCTAATGAATTCTGCCTCAGTTGGCTGCTTTTAGGTTATTTTCTTAGGACAGGAGCTGGCCAGACTTTCTGTTCCCCTTCTCAGACCTTTCAGAACCTCAGGCAAGAGTGCCTTTTTGGCCAGCTGTGACAGGGCATACCTGGAACCCAGCATTCAGGAGGCTGAGGCTAAAGTTGAGGCCAACCTAGGCTACATACTTTCTCACAAGCCAAAACAGTCCCGTTTTTCTACTACATATAACCAGCCCCTGTGTCAGGTCTTCTGCCTGGTGAGTGCATTGAGTTGATTTGCCACCCTGGAGGTGGTGAAAAGCCACCTCAATTGAGCCATGTTGGCACAGTTATATTATTATAGCTCAGCTGAGCTATAAATCCTGGCTTTGACTTCTGGGATACATTGCCTCTCTGAACTAACATTTTTTTCTTCAGTAAAATGGTAATGATATTTATCATATAAGTCATCTGGGCTGGAGAGATGGCTCAGAGGTTAAGACTCAGACTCACAAACAGAAGGTCCTGAGTTCAGATCCCAGGTCCTATGTAAAAACACCAGGCACAAACAGCAGCAGCCTGCACTTCCGGCCCTGGTGAGTGGAACTTGGGAAATCCCAGAGGGAAGTAAAAAAGGAAGTAGAAGCAATCTAGGATGATTCCCGAAGTCACCCTTGGTCCTCCACAGAGACACATAGACACACACATATACACAGACACACACAAATAAATAAAGTTAAAAAATAATATCAATCATCCATCTATTATGTTTTCTGTCTGTCTGTCTGTCTGTCTGTCTGTCTATCTATCTATCTAAATTTTCTCTGAGCTGGCAATCAAACCACCGGGCTGCACCCAAGCCTGGTACTTACTGTGTCTCACAGCCTCTCAGAGGACGACAGAGCTAATTCAAATATTCATTAGTTCAGTGGATCTTGACTGAGCCCCTACTTTGTGCCGGCAGTCAGTCAGGAAGTGCACTGCTCCAGGAGCTGATGTAGAGTGAGACAGACAGAAAGTGGTGTAACATCAGGGATAGGCAGTGTGTTGGGGAGTGGTATGGTTGACGGGGATCGGATGGGTGGAATCCTGCAGAAAAGACTTACAGGGCTGCTCTGGGGAAGCCTCGGAAGAGGTAGCTTTGGTCAGACATGATGGGAGAAAACGTGCTCTGTGGATAATGGTGGGAAGGTCCCTCTGGGCAGAGGCCACTGTGCATTAGAGGCTGGTTACCCAAAGCTTCCTATGGAACCTAATCAATGTTAGATCCTAGTAAGCACTTCTACGGCCCCGAGGGGAACATGCTCAGTGTTCTAGTAGCTCCCCAGGCAGGTGGGCGGAGAAGAGAGCCGGAAACAGTTTTAGAGACACGGTGGGGGGAGGGAGTGTTGTGTGTGGCTGAGAAGAGCTGTTGTCACACGTTGGCGGGATGCAGTGCGTCCATTGGTCACCGCACTGTCTGTCCCTGGCCTCTCTTCACAGTGCCCATTCATGGATGAGCGGATCATGTGTTTGCATAGTAAGATCAAGAGTCAGGCCCTGGAGTTTCCAGACCAGTGAGTGTTGCCCTCCTTCTTCCATCACTTTTCTCCGAGCCCCCCCCTATTGTGTTCCCCACCCTTGATGAATCTCCACCCTTAGGCCCGACATAGCTGAGGACTTGAAAGATCTCATCACCCGGATGCTGGACAAGAACCCAGAGTCAAGGATCGTGGTGCCGGAAATTAAGGTACTTGGGGGGGGACTGCTGACCCCAGAGGCTGACACGTGAGGCCTGTGTCCTGTGCTTGGAATTGTTTGGCTCAGCCCTGCCCACAGCACCATGCCCTCCTCAGCATGTCCTGGGGTCTCTGGGCTGCTGGTTGTCAGTGGGGTGGAGCAGAGGGTGGGTGGGTGTGTCCACTGCGATCGTGGAGTGGGCTCTGTGACCAGCAGCTGGGCTGCCTGCGCTTGCCTCCATTGGTTTGGGCTGATGGTGTCCACTCTTTCCTGGGGCCTCTGTGTTCCTCACGCCCCTGTCAGTCATGCAGGCCAACCCCTCTGAGAAACTGCACCCAGAGCAGGAAGAAACCAGTGGGCAATTTAGTCTCCACCTGCTGAATTGAAATTCTACCCTTTTGTAGAAAGTACTTACAGGGGAGGCCCTGCCCACCTCGCACATCTCGGCTAGTGCCCTGTGCGCACATCTTGGCCTTTAAACCATCTCAAGGCCCAGGAACGTGGCTCAGTGGGGGAAAGCCAGCTGATCCGAATTTAATCCTGGAACTGTCACGGTGGAGAAGGGACCAGATTTCCCAAGAGTTGTTTTCTGAGCTTCACACACACACACACCCTATGTAGTGTGTACACAGTACACATTAATGAGTAAGTTAAAAACAAATCTAGAAAAAAAAAAACAACAAATCTAGAGATAGAATCGGGGTGGTAGTTTAGGGGGTAGAGTGCTTGCCTACTATGCCCAAGACCTGAGTTCCATTCCCAGCACTGCCTACAGTGCACAGCTATAGTTGCAGAGGCAGGAGGGTCAGAGGTTCAAGGCTGTCCTCAACTGCATAGCAAGTTTGAAGTCAGACCGACCTACGTGAGATTGCTTCTTAAAATAAATAAATAAAAAGCAGTGCTGGGAGAAGCATCTTCATAGGCTTCCTGGCATTCGGCTAACTGGTACTGAGGGACATCATAAGAGGAAGGTCAAGTGTCAGAGATAAGGACTTCGACCCCAGGAAGAAAGGGGGGCACAGGCCTGGGTCCTCTGCTGAGTGTGTCTTTCCGGCTGGTCCCACCGACCTGTTTCATTTCCTGCCGTGAAATGGGCGATGCCTCCTGCCCCGAGTGGAGCCTCTGTCGGGATAGTCGCTGGGGACTGACGGGTGCTTCCCGGGCAGCCGGAAAGGCTGATGCCGAATCCTAGTTGCTCCTGCCTCGACCTCAGGCCAGATGGAGAATTGGATCTCCCTCACATCTCAGCCCTGTGGCACCTGCCATTTTCTGTCTCAGCTTTTCTCATCCTCTCCCATCTCACCTGCCCTCTGCCTGGCTCACCAGCTGTCCCGCATGCCGCCCGCCCACAGCCCTGGCCCGTCCCTCCTGCATGCCTTCCTCGGCTCCGCTCCCTGGCTGGGCCTCGTGGGCGCCGGCGGTGCCCGCTCCTCACCCCTCCTGTCATTCGTTGAAGCTGCATCCCTGGGTCACGAGGCACGGGGCCGAGCCGCTCCCATCGGAGGACGAGAACTGCACGCTGGTCGAGGTGACCGAAGAGGAAGTCGAGAATTCGGTCAAACACATTCCCAGCCTGGCGACCGTGGTAAGGCGGGAAGGTCCACCTGCCGAGATTAGGGACAGAGAGAGGACGAGGCAGGGCTGTTGAGGACAGGGCCAACACAGGCAGGTGCCCAGGAAGCCAACAGGTGTGGGGTCTGGAGCCAGGGACCGCCCCTAATTCCCAGCTACGCATCGGGCCAGGTAGCTAGCTCTGCGCCTCCCCCGTTTCCACTGTGATGGAAAGCCCTCTTTACGCATCACAACACCCCTTCTGGAATTCCTGCTTGGAGAGTATGTCAGGGACAGGCAGCAGGAGAAAGAGGACCACCAGGTCAGAGGCCCCCCCAGGGGTCTGGAGCTGAAGTTTCCAGCACGGAGTTCCCAGTCAGCTGGGTCTCTCATTTCCAGACAAGATAGCCTGGCATGTGTCACACTGCCACGTGGGTAGTTCTCTGAGCCTGGCGCACCTGCATCCTATCCTAGAAAGTTCTTGCCCATTTCTCAAGGCGTGGGGTTTGGCTTGGGAGCTGATGCACTCCTTCCTTTCTGTGGCCTTGAATCTGTGGCCTTTCCGTGGCAGCAGAATCTAGACTCCTCGAGTCTGATGTGGAGATAGTGGGGGTCACCCTAACACTAGCCCCCTGCTTGGGAGGGTGGGGGTGGTAGTGTGTGGTTTCAGGGGAGAGAAGGGGGTCCCATAGGTCCGGGCTCAGGCATTTCTGTGGCCCCCTCAGCTTAGGTGGTCTTGGCCAGCATGGTGGCAGGCTGTGGGCTCTAGAAGGCATGCAACAGACTCTGCAAAGCCAGCACTCGTCCTTGGCCTTGGGAGCCTGCAGGCTCCTGGTGCAGCTTTGCCCGTCCCTCCTGCTGACCTCCACTGCCCTCGCCTCCTTCAAGCCTGAGCTCAGGACGGGCACCATCATGCCTTCTCTCCCCACCTGGGACTCTGCATGCTCTCCACTCTTCCAGACCCTCCCACGCCCACTCGCCTCTCCTAGCCCACCCTTTACTCACTCACCCTGTTCTGTGCCAACGATGGGGGAGGCAGCCAGGGTTCACCTACCATGGGACTGTTCTGCTTCAGACTCTGGCCTTGGTCCCGTCTCCGACCTCCTTGTTCTTGTGGGGAAGATTCCTGGTTCTGGAGGTCGGGCGTGGGCAACTCGACTTGGGAAAATGCTCTTCAGACCTCTTGTGAGTGATTCCTAAGGGAGCTGGAACAACACTGAGCAAAACCATGTAGTACTTGCCATACTGGGGTGGCAGATGCTGGTCATGCCAACAAATATGTGCATGGTGCGATATCAGGTTTGTGGGGTGCACCCTCGGTGGAGGGACATTGAGCTCTGAGATGGGTTAGAGGTGACTGCCTGGAGGAGGTGGGGGACCGTGGGGTGAATGGCAAGGTGTTGACCCGCCGAGGCGGAACAGAGATGTGGCACAGACTGTCCACCAAGCTGCTTCCAGAAAGCCTGCCCTACCAAAGCAAAGAAGGAGGAGGTTTAAATCTCGGCACCCCCCCAAGAGCATGAAAAAGCTACTGGATCTGGATTGGGTAGCTGGAGCAGGCGTAGGGAGGTGGTCCACGTTGAAACCACAAAGCTCAGCTCGCCTGTGCCTGTCTGTCAGCAGACAAGTGTGTGTCATATGCTGCCCTCGATGACAAAGATGAGCCAGGGTGAGCGCCACGCCAGCTCCGGGTGTGTGTGTGGGCTCTGGCCTTGTGAAAAACATGGACCCAGAAAGAAGGAGTAGGCCTCCACAGGATCAGAGGCCAGTGAGGAGGGGGGACTTGCGATGGGGAGCAGGGTGGTTTCCGGGGAGCAAGCCTTCTGAGGCTCAGAGCAAAGAGGCAGGAGTTGCCCCACTGACAGTTGCCACACTTGGGGTGGCTGCAGCCATGGCGTCCTTCCTACGAATGATGCCTTCATCCTCCAGTGACTTGCGTGTCCCCACTGAAGTGGAAGCTGAGTTTAGGCGTCTGAGTCAGTGACTTGGTGGCCTTGGGGCGCCCTGTTACAGTTGCCAGTGGGCTGGTTCTGAGCCACTGGCAAGTGGGTTCTCAGGCAGCAGGGGTGCAGTGCACAAAAGAAACCCCCTCATTTTCCATTCCTGACCCCCACCTCCACCCCCACCCCAGGTGACTACTGATCTGCTTCCTATCTTTCTGGATTCTGGACATTTCCTGTCCAGGTGTCTGGACTCACACACTGTGCGGCTTCTGGTGTTTGGCTTCCTTTGCTAGCACCATGTTTTCAGGGTCCATGCTAAACCACATTTTTTAACTTTATTATTATTATTATTATTATTATTATTATTAGTAGTAGTAGTAGTAGTATGTGCATGCATGTGTGTGTTTCCATTCTGATACTTTTACTTTGGAGGCAAAGGCTTTAACCCCTAAGCCATCTCCCTAGCCCTAGGTCACATTTTAAAAAAAATCATCACTTGATGGACACTTGGGTGTTTCCTAAGTCAGTACCTTTTAAGAACTTATTTTTCCTCTTAGCAGTGGATTTAAACCAACAGTCCTGGCTGGAGTGATAGCCAGGTGGTTAAAGCCATTTCCTGGGCCTGAGTTCAAATCCCATGAAAAATATGCCGGTGGGTGTGGCGGCTCTCCGGTAATTCTAGCCTTTAAAGGCAAAGCCTGGGGCGCCTCCAGAGAAGGCTGTTGGCCAGACTAGCAACAGTGATTGAGGATGATGCCTGGTGTCGCCCTTGGGCCTCCACAGCGCACATCCCCCAGTGCACTTGTGCACATATATTCACCCGCATCAAACACACGTGCACATGCATGCACGTACCCCTAGACACATGTGAAAGAAAAGTAAACCAGCTCATTCTGTACATGAAACCACTAGAAGAGGCCCGTGCTCTGATGGGGGGATCAAGCCTAGCTTCTCAACGACCAGCACTTCCTTTGATAGATACCTTCATCTCCAAAGCAGATAGGTTTATGCTTTCATTCCAGAATTTTCCAGGGCCCCCCTGGCTGGCAGCGGGCTGAGTTCCAGATTTCCGTGGGTGAGGTGAAGGCTTCTAAATTAGGAGATGAGGGGATCAGACTGTGTTTCAGCAGGGATGAGGGACAGACAGGCCGGGGAAGGGCAGGAGGTAACTATGAGCAAGAAGTGAGACTGAGCAGCGGTTGAGGGCTGGAGATGTGCGTCCCGGCTGTAGAGTCCCTCTGCAGCCAGCTTTGCTTCCCCACTAAGCTGCCACCCAGCCTGGGTACAGCAAGCAAGGCAATGGGGCAGGGTAGCCCTGGGGCTTCCCAGCCTTAAACTCTCAGAGCGTCTGTGTGGTTCTGTCACGTTGATCTGTGAGCCAACTGTGCTTAGCGCTGTGGGATGTTTCCCAGCCCACATGAGAAACCATAAACACTTGTTTATCGTTGGGGGAACGTAACATGGTTCAGCCTCTATAGCGAAGTCAGGCAAGTCCTCAAAATGTTAAACATAGAACTCAGAGAAATGCCACTCATAGGGAATACCCGGGAGAAATGAAAGTGTCGTGTGTAGCAGACAGCACAAAAAGTGTGCATGTGGATGTTTGGAACAGCCTTAGCCTCATCTGCCAAAAAGTGGAAACATCACCAGACGTCTGCCAGATGGTGGATATATAAAGGCAGTCCAGCCACAAAGGAGTATTATTGGACTATGAAAAGGAACAAGGTAGAGACATGGATGGGCCTTGAAACAATATGAAGTGGAAAATTAGACATGGGCTAAGGAAATGGCTCATAGGGTAAGAGCACTTGCTGCTCACGCACAAGGACCTGAGTTTGAATCCCAGGCACCCACATTAAAAAACAAAAACAAAAACAAACAAACCAAAAAACAGGTATAGTATGTGCCTACGACCAAAGCATTGGGGGCATGGAAACATCTGTCCTATATAGAGCAGCATGCGACCCCATCCCGAGGGAATAAGACAGAATGTTTTCCTCTGTGGTCTGCATGGACATGCCTGCATGCGTATGTTACCCCCCACCTCACGCGCACATACACATATATACTACACATACTAAAGAAAATGAAAAAACTATAAAAGCCCACTAAGAGTATGGTTCTATTGATAGGAAATGTCCAGAATAGATAAGTGTGTATAGATATAGCATTCATGGTGCCAAGGGCTTTGGGAAAAGGAACATGGGGTAGTTGTTGCTAACAGGTGTGACATTTCTTTTTAGAGTGATACAAATCTGAAGTCGGATCATGGTGATGTGAATATTCTAATATGCATTGGCTGGTGTACAGTTGCTCTAAGTTCAGTGTTGATGAACTTAGCCAATTACAGATGCAAAGTACATATGGCAAAACAGACTGTCACATCTGTACTGAACATGTAGGCCTTTTTGTCTTGTTATACCCTAGAAAATGCATAATAAAAATAATGTAGATAATGCCTTACGTGAAATTTATATTGTGTCAGATATTGCAGGCCATTTATAGATGATTTAAAGTGCACTGGAGAGTATGTAGATACTGAACTCCTTATACTCTTTGAATATCCATCAATTTTAGTGTGCTTAGGGGATTCTGGACCAGGTACTTTAAGATGTTGAATTTATCACATGTGAATTTTTGAGTTTGAAAACACAGCTTCTCAGTATTGTACAAGGATGTCAGTAGCTTGGTTCTTGTTGTGGTGGCATTGGGAGACTTTAAAGAGGAGATGGGTAGTTGGGCCACGAGGGCTCACCTAATAGTGGTCCCAAAACCACAGCCAGCTTCTCCTGGAACTAGGGACACGGGGCAGATATTCTGGGACTTGATTCTAACAAGCCCCAAGTGTCAGACCCGGGAGGCCGGACCTTGACTCGTCAGCTGAAGAGCAGACAGAAGATAGCGAGCTAGCTGCCCACAGGCTTGGGACAGGCTCCGGCTGGGGTCTCTTGCCCAGTGTCTCACAGGCCCTGGGAGCTGATGGGGGCCGGGAAGAAGGAAGATGAGGCCCAGAATCTCCTGGTGAGGCTGAGCCTCCTGTCTCCTCCGCCCTTCTTCCTCAGATTCTTGTGAAAACCATGATTCGGAAGCGTTCCTTCGGCAACCCGTTCGAGTGCAGCCGTCGGGAGGAGCGCTCCCTGTCAGCACCTGGGAACCTGCTCACGTGAGTGACCCCCACATTCCTGTAGTGGGGGAGAGGATGCTGGAGGCCAGGCACGTTGGGGACAGGAGCAGGGTTTGGCTCTGCCCATGCTGAACTTACATCTTTCCCGGGGGAGTTAGGTGTTCACCGGGGGTCCTCTAGACCTAGCACTCTGTAGCCCCAGAAGCACGAGTGCTTGTGGGGTGGCTAGTTGCTATCTCGGGTAAGCTACATGGTCTCCCTCCCTGTTAACACCAAGATGTCTATCCACCACCACCACCCCCTTGGCACTCGCCATCTCGGGGTGGAGGTTGGGGGTCCAGAGTCCTGTCTCACTTCCCGTTTCCCTCCCTCTGGCAATTCCAGCAAAAAGCCAACCAGGGAATGGGAGGCCTTGTCTGAGCCCAAGGTAACGCCTGCCTGCCTGCCTGTGCCGTCACCTCCCCTCCGCTGGCCCCCGGGGGCGGGCAGCTGCAGAGCACGTGGGCATCTCTAGTAGGCAGCCGTACCTTCCTGCCAGGCTGCTGCTCCTCACTCGCTGAGGACCGCAGGGCTGATAAGTGAAGAGCACTGAGGGGCTTGGGCCTGACGGTGCTGTGTGCATGCGGCCTGGGCTGCGGTGCATGGCGCTCCACCCGGAATGCCCGCGAGCTCACCCAGGTCTTCGGGCCCAGCCGGGTCACCTGTGTATTTGCACGTCAGTGGCGTTGAAGCTCTGTCATGGGCCTGCCCGGAGCTGTGCTCTTGATGTGAACGTGGTCAGAGCACGGATCAGGCCTGCTGTACTCTGCGGCTCTTCACTGGGACTCCCCAACATGCCGTTCCAGCTGCTTAAGACCTAGAAAGCAAGCCCCTTTTCTGCCGTCGACCTCAGTAGAGTCTAGGCTGCACCTGCCGGGACAGATGAGCACGTTTGTCCCTGTAAGATTCGGGGGACCAGGCTGGTTCCTGCTGTTACTCTCCCTCGAGGGCCTTCAGCAGTTTGGAAACCCCAAGGTTCTCCCTGAACCCACATAAAAAGCCAGATGTGGTGATGCTTGCTTGTAACTCCAGCACTGGGAGACAAGGTCAGGGGGATCCCTGGATCCCTGTTATGCAGCCTAGTGTACTTGTAGGGTTCAGGACGTGAGACCTTATGTCAACAAACAAGGCGGGTGGTACCTGAGGAGCAACACCCCGGGTTGATCTCTTGCCTGGACAAACACACACACACACACACACACACACACACACACACACACACACACAGAGAAAGCTTTATTAAGGGCCATGGGCGTTGGGTTTGATCCCCAGCATTACAGAACAAAGACATCATGTTTATTGAAATGTGTTTCTTATAATTAGCACACCATAGTTCACACTTTTCAAGTTATTTGGCTACTGTAACAGTTTTTGCCCAAGAAGAGACCTTGTTCCTCTGAGCCTCACCCAAATCCAGCCTCCAGTAACCTACTTTCAGTTATCTACAGACATCTGCCTATTCTAGACATTTTCTATAAATGGAACTGTGCAGTCTGCGGCCTCTGTCTCCGTGCTTCGCTCTTTCTGTGGCTGAGTAATACTCGGCTGGGCCACACTTTATCCTAATCTATCCATCGCCGAGCACCGTTCCTGTGTCTTCACTGTCACAAATGGAACGTGGCAGCTGCCAACGTTTGTGTGTGAGCAGAAGTCCTGTCTCTTGGTCAGGAGTCCAACTGTGAGGAAATCTGTTAGCCAGCTGCCCTACAAGCTGGGGACTAATAGGACCTGAGAGAAAGCTCGTTTGGAGTCCTTGGTACCCGTAGAGGCCTGCTCGCCAGAGCAGAGTGGGGAAGACGAATGTGCTCTAGTAGTCAGAAGGCTGGCCTGCTCCCCAGTTGACTGCTCTAGGCCTGGCGGGCCTTCCTTAGTCCTCTTCTTAGTATCTGCCAAAATGGTGGGTGGGGGAGACACCACCTCCCACCTGTGAACGAATCTGTCCTGTTTTATTTTCAACAAGGTCAGAGTTGCAGGGATCCAATCGGCCCAGGTTGGTTCGGTTCAATTCGGTCCCTTCAACGCCTGGGGTCATGTGCCCTCAGCCTGAGGGCGGGTGTCTCTATGCGAGACTCTATAGAGCCGAGGTGGTGTGGAGGATCCCAGACCAAAGGCCTGCCAGCTCACTACAGTGAACCCGGCCCGTGCCAGGGGGCAGTTTTGAGGTTCTGATTTGACATGCTTCTCAGAAGCCTTCACCCCGTGTTCTTGGTTAGGACCATGGAAAGCCAGATAACGCGATTGATTTTTCTCAGACGTAGAGGGTTTCTTCGCAGGGACACACAGACACCACAGTCTCCTTCCCTGTGTCATGACGGAGGCGTCTGTCTAAGCAGGGCATGGAGAAGGTGGTCTTGGACCCCAACAGGAGGGAGCCCTGTGTGGTGTGCCCAGTGCCTTCCCTTCCAAGAAGGATCTACCTGAGGGAAGCAAGGGGCTGGGACCCCTCCTTAAGAGGGGGCTCCCTCCTTCATCCACTGGAACTCCATCCATGGGTAGGTGGCACACCAGACAGCTCCAGTTTATATATAGAGGTGGGAGGATGGGGACATCTGGACTTTTCTGAAAAGGGAGGGGCTTTCTCTCTCCTACTGGGGTCTGGGTGGTGGTTGTGCTCTCTCTTCCCCATTCACACCCCATCTCCCACCCACCCCTCCCACACCCCTATGCCAAGCCACACATTCCAGCCACTGCCCGAGTTCACCGTGGAGATTGAGGACAAGGGTCAGGAGTGTGGCTCTGCAGGAACTGTGAGCGGAGAGGAGAGGGGAGCCAAGTCCACAGTCCTCAGAAGACACACCCCTCCGTGGGAACGTGCCGTGATGTGGGGGCGTTTTACAATTCCTTGCTCTTTTTGGCAAAGTCGGCTTCCTCGCTTACAGAAGGGAGGTAAAACCTACTTGGAGAAATGTAGATGCTTTAGGAAAATGGGAAGGAGCAATTGAAAGGAGAGACGACGTCCCCGGTGGCGAGAGGTGGTGTGTGCCAAGGCAGGGGGCTGACTGGTCACTGTCCCGGCATCGTTTCTCCGAGTCTTAACCCTGGTTTTCTGTTTGGTGAGCAGGAAGCAAGGCAGCGAAGACAGCCCCCGAGACCCCGAGCCAGCCCCTGTGGAGGAGCAGGAAGTGCTCTTGTGAAAGGTGGTCCCTGCGTGGACAGTTGGGGGGCCCTGGCTCCTGGCTCTCCTGCACGTACGCCTCCACTGCAGCCGGAGGAGGCGATGGAGCCCGAGTAGCCGCCTGGACCATCGACCTCGCATGCCTGGCCACGCGGCCCTGCCTGGGGCTGCCGCACCCTGCGTTTCCATAGCCGCATGTCCTACGGAAACCAAGCACGTGTGTACAGCCTCGACCGTCATCTCTGGTTATTTGTTTCTTCTTTGTTTTAAGGGGATTTGATTTAAGGGGAGACTTGACTCCATGATGCCCACCTTGGCCGCTGGCTGGCCGGACCGGCGGGCGTGAGGAGTTGCATCCAGACCCATGTGCATTTTGGGGGCAGTTGCTTTTTAAACTGTTTTTTACGCCAAAAATCTTCATTGTGAAATCAGAACCATGTCAGATCTACCAGGTGAACGTGTGTGAGGCTTGAACTGTGTAGAGATGGAAGAGTCTGGAAGGCTATGGCCGGGCAACGTGCAATGCCTGTGGCTACATATGAGAGGGATCAGGAGGCTGTATGTGACCTGTAATGTAAATCCAAAGCCGTGGCACCTTCCAGAATTGGGGAAGAACAGGGCTAGCCCGCAATAGCTGCAGGGAGCTTTGATGCAACTTACTTGCAAGAAGGGCCTTTTAGTTTGTTTCTTTTTTTTTTTAAACGGATATATTGTCAGGAAAACTGAAAGGGCTTGAAGTTCAAGTGCTTCTCAAAGCCCTGGAAGGGCATTGAGCAATCTTGGTGGCAAAAAGTTTGTCTGGAGGGCTAAATGCATTTCTCTATTTCAGTCGCACAAAATGAGGTTTTGAGATCACCAGCCAAGCTCTGGCAATTCTCTTTGTAAAATGACAAAAAAACAAAAACAAAAACAAAACAAAACAAAAAACTTCAGGGTGAAATCCTACACTTCCATGTACATTACATGGCTTAAGACTCAACAGCTATTTTCAAGTCTCGAGTCTGAACTCTAGAGAAGTTCGGCAGTTATGTACTAGAGCTTCCGGGATCTGAGTTACAGCTTCCACGTGCCGTTGGAGCGCTGCCAACAGAACCCCTACCAACGGGACCCCTGCCTGTGTATCAGCGGCTTCACCTGCTTGTTCTAGAGGCTGCTAAGGCTTTCCTCTCATCTTCAATACCATCTGGTTGTCGTAATCCAAGTGATGCCAATTTCCAGTGGGCCTCTTAGGAAACACTGTCATTTGGCCAAGGAATAAATGTCTGTCCTTATAGTTGAAGCGTTAGTGGGGTCCATGCAGTGATATGAGGATACTTATCTTGGAGATTATTGAAACTCCAGAACACAAGGGAACCAGGACATTCCATTTTGCAGCCAGAAGCCGGAGAGCAAAAATGGATCTTTTGACCTCCAGCTGATCCTAGAAGTTTGGTGAGGATTTGAGCATGCCAGCCCAGGACTCCAGAGATGTTCTGCAGGGATCCCAAGCTTTACTTCTGAGTGCTTTGGGAAGACCCGATTGAAATAGGGCGTCTTGCCAGTACTAGGGCTTGAAGACTGCTTTCTGGTAGTTTCTATTTGATGAGTCTCGGCGAGGTTAATTCCTACAGGGGAGAAAGCGAGACATGTACCCACTGCCATTTGCAGAATCCAGGTGTTCTTGGCTTCCATAGATTTTTTTCTTAAGCTCTTGGCTAGAGTTTAGCTAATTTTTTCTTGCTGTGGCATAAGCAGTTAGAATTAGGGCATGCTCAGCTGGCGCGATGGCTCACAGGTAAAGGTGCCTGTGTGCAAACGTGGTGACCTGGATTCAATCCCCAGAGCCTGATGTGGATGGAGAGAACTGATTGCTCTCTCATCTCCAGACCTGCGTCACGGCACACGCATGCTTGTGTTTCTCTTTTATTCCTCTCGCAAATAAATAAAATATTAATTTTTTTTTAAGAGTTAGGGCATGCTGGATCCCAAGGGCAAAGACTTGGGTATAGGGAGGGTCCACTCACCTGCTTGTCTTTGTGACCAATTACTTCCTCTTGTCCCCCTCTTTAACTTTCTGGAGAAACACTCAGTAGCTCCACCCCTTCCAGCTAGTTTGCAATAAGCACCTTGTGGTGGTTAAAGCCAACAGGTCCTTGGGCCCAGTCCCAGATGGACAGTATGGACTCTGTCCTGTTAGGCCAAGCCCTGCAGAACTCTTATTGTGTTTACACGACCCTCTCGGGGAGGCCGTTTCTCCCCACCATGGAACTTTTCATCCAAGATGTCTTACGTGGAATGCCAGCGAGCCGGCAGCACCCAGCTGTGGGGCTGGGAATCGTTTTTATCTTAAAAGAAACACCAAAGAAAGCTGTGGGAAGGAACTGCCCCCCCCAACTCCCCGCCCCATGAAAACCTAAGCAAATCCATCTGTGACTAGAGCATCAAAGCACAAGCATGGAGTTTCAAAAGTTGGCTCCGCAGGAAAGGCTGTAATGAGCAGCTTTTCCGCATGGGCAGATAGGATGCCCGCGACTCCTTCCGGGTTGCGGGCTCATCCGTGGACCAACGTGATGGTATGAGCACCTCCGGCTTTGAAGGAAGCACAAATCTCTCTCCCTCTTCTCTCTTTGCGTCTTTCTCACCCCCCTCATGCATCCCGAGGGTACAAATGAACCCAGATACCTGACGGAGCGCCTCGTTGACACTTGGGGCTCACAGGCCGTCACCGTGCTGGCCCGGCCTTTCCACGGGCCAGAGCTCCTGTCCCCAGACCTTTTTGGAGCACCCACCCAGGATACACCCAGGCAAGGTGTGACATCCTCGCCCCTCTTCCAGAGAGGAGCTTCACGTTGCCGATGGCAGACCAGAACCTCCACTTGCTTCCAGGGTGCTAGGGAAGGTCTCGAGGGTGCAGGTTTGCATCTCTTCTCCAGCTTCATGGGCCAAGCCTCGTGGGACTTCGGACTTTTCTATTCTGTGATCTCTTCGATGCCCAATGCTTCTGTTTTCTCCCCGATCCTTTCTACTATGCATTTTTCCTTTTATCAGGTGTATAAAGTTAAATACTGTGTATTTATCACTTACAAGTACATGAACTTAAGAGAAAAGATAAGCCTTCGGTGTTTTTTTTCCTCCCCAACAACTCTGTAAACTTGAAATAAACAGACAGCAGAATGGTGCAAAGCCGAGCCTTCCGGGGCTTCTTTGGTCCGATGCGCGTTCCTCAGCTTTCTGTCCTCATTTCCTTCCGGGCCCACTCCAGTCACATGCCGCTGTCCAGGCTAATGGTAGAGCCCTGGTTTAGGGCAGGTCCTAAGATGTCAGCTGAGCGGAATGTGCATGCCCAGGCCCCACCTACAGGTTCACGTGAAGGTAAGGACAGGATTCTGGGAGGCTGGACAGCTTTCCGGACTATGAGACAGTGCTGGGGCCAGCGGCCATCTTCGTCTGGCAGGAGGAGCGTAAGTTGAAGTCTGGTGAGACTTCTCTTGTGAACAGAAAGAAATACTGGTTAAGATCAGGAGCAAGGGTTGCTGTTCGATAGCCCATTGAGGGTCTGAGGACAGTGGGAACACTCCCCCCCCCAGGACATGGCTGTGCAGGACTCGAGGGGTTCCCGGAATTCAGAAGTCCATTGGATTGAGGACTCCTTCCTAAGAAGTGGCCTCAGGTGTCCCAGTGAGGGAGGATGCGGCAGAAGGCGAGGTGACTCAGGTGAGAGAAGTAAGCGCCCCCCCCAACTGGTGTTTCCGAGTCCGGAAACAAGGAAGCCAGACACCCCCTGCTCCAGTTGACCACCATTGTTCCTTAGCCCACAGGATGGTGAACGATTATTGAAAAGAATGCCAGAAACCAGTTAATTTGCAAAGAACAGGAATTTCTTACAGTTGTAGAGACTGGAGAGTCCAAGGTCACCATGGCAACAAGATCAGGGTCTGGTGGGTCGGGGGTGGAGGGGTGGGAGCCTGCTCTCTGTGTTTATGAAGTGTCAGACAGTGTAAGGCAATGCATTTCCTGTCAAGTCCTCGATGTGCACGGCTTACGTGGTATATGCGTACATGCGCACTTCTGAGATGTGGGGTGAGTGCATGGTGCACCGGTGACGGTTGGCTCCCTTCTTCCACCATGTGAGCTTCCGGGGATTGAACTCATGTCATCAGGTGTGTGAGTGCAGGCTCCTTAACTCACTGAGCTATCCTGCTGGCATTTCACTTTTCTGTGAGGCAATTAATCCATGCTAGGTGTAATGGGACAAGCCCGTAGGCCTGGCACTTGGGAGGTAGGGATGGGGGATCAGGAGTATCCCGCTCAAGGTTAGCCTGGACTATATGTTAGTCTTTTCCTTCCCCCACCCAAGCATTCATGAAGCTAGAGTCTTGGTGACTAGCTCCCTTCCATAGGATCCATCTCACCCTGCTGTACTGAGGATCCAGTTTCCAAAGCGAGATTTGGGGAACAAATTCCAGCCACATCACTATTCCTGAAACTTCCAACTTTGTTTGCTCTGTGTGTTCGAGTGGGCTTTTTTGGAGGGAGGGGTAATACAAACCATTTATTTGTTGAAAACCATTTTATAGACTTTTTTCGGGGCTGGAGAGGTGGCTCAGGGGTTAAGCCTCTGCCTTGCAGGCGGAGGGTCCTGAGTTCGGATCCCAGATCCCACATATAGACGCCAGGCGGAAGCGAGGGCGGCCTGTGCTTCTGGTCCTGGTAGGGCAGAGCCTGTGAATCTTGGGGCAGAGTAAACAAGGAGGTGGAGGCGTCCATGGTGGTTCCCGAACATACATACGCACATATGCATAATTGAATAAATAATAATAATGAAAATATTTTAAAAAATAAACTTTTTTCTTCCCCAAAAGAAAAACTTAAATAGGTCCCGCACCCAGCAGAATCAGAACACTTCTGCAGTAACACTGATGGTCTCCACACTTGGAAATGAACTGACTCACAGTAATGGGGGGGTGAACTGCCTTTTTTTTGAGGGGTACAGGATTAAGTCAGTGTGAAGTTACAAAGCTGTAGCTAGAAATAGCTGCGTTACCATTCACACCTGTGTCAAGATGTTGCAAGTGGCCCTTCTCTGACTTGGAAGTCTCACTATGAAAGGAGAGGATAAGTCATTTTCCTGAAGTTGGGCTACCTACAGAGCAGAAAGAATTGGGGTAGCGACTCGGTGGTTGAGTGTTTGCCAACACATGAGGCTCTGGGTTCATTCCCCAGTGCTGCCACACACACACACATGCACACATACACAACAGAAGGGAGAAATGAACGTACACACACACACACAGGGGAGAAATGAATGTACACACACACAGAAACTTGGGCCTGACAAAGATGGCTCAGCAGGTAAAGGTACTCGCCACCAGTACCAACAACTTGAGTTCGATTCCTGGGCTTCACATTAAGGAGAAAATTGACTCCTCCAAGATGCCTTCTGATGTGCTTTGTGGGACACACATTACAGTAGAGATATAACCCCCCCCAAAAAAAGGTATGTTTAGAATAGTCATCAAAGTTTTCACTCTTTAATTTTTTTAATTATTATTTATTCAATTGTGCGTGTGTGCATATGTATGTGCGCATGCATGTGTGTATGTGTGTGTGTAGACCACAGACAAATCGGGAACCACCATGGACGCCTCCACCGCCTTCTGCCCCGGGATTCACAGGCTCCGCCCTACCAGGACCAGAAGCGCAGGCCGCTCCCGCTTCCGCCTGGCGTCTATACGTGGGGTCTGGGATCCGAACTCAGGACCTTCCGCCTGCAAGGCGGAGGCTTAACCCCTGAGCCACCTCTCCAGTCCAAAAGTTTTCACTCTTTAGGAGGTAAGAGTAGGAGGAAAACTGCCAAAGTTCCAGAAGTAAAGGGTTAGAACATACATAGTGGCACCGCACTCAACTAAGTTCAGTTCCTCGCACTACAAAAACAACAAAATCACCTTCTTGTCAGAAGTGGGCTCTTTCTGAATTTTGCCACCTCTCCTGAATGGTAGTGACCTCTGTGGACCACAAATGGATTTGCCCAGTGAAAGTTGTCCAAGGAAAATATTGGCAGGGGAGGCTTTCCGAAGAGAAGTTTATTCGAAGACGGCGGAGAGGTCACTGTGCAGGATGTGTATGCTGTAGCCCAGGACAGGACAGAAGTGGCTGGCATGGGCTCTGCTAGGGAAGCTTTGAAAGGCAGTGGCATGCGCAGGTGCGTTGCCAGCACGGTAGAAGCTTGTGAAAGTGCTGACCGAGCTTGTGGTCGGCGCTGCTCCCCGAAGTGGACCTCCCTGGGACAGTCTCCCGATCATTGTCATTACCAGGGGGATTGTGAAGACCTTCCTCCCATCCCACCCCCCCAAACCCTTCCTACCTTCCTGTTTTGTGATTCCATTTGGATGTTGATAACTTTCATAAAAGGAACAGTGCTCTAGCATGTGCTACGAGACGACACAAAGATTTATAAAAAAAAATCATTTGCTTTAATGTCTGATTTTCAATCATTTCAACATAGTCCTTCTCAAAGGAAAAATGCTAACGCTGCCTCCTGATTGCAGTGATGAATTCCCGGCTTTTGAGAAAGAGGGGCCTTCCCAGGCCTCTCGTGACCCCAGGAGGCCTCCCCCACAGTGCTTGGACAGGGTCTTTGTGCTCCAGAGGTCTCGGCCTGCTCTCCGGAGATGGAGCTTCCAAGGGGAATCAAGATATGAGCCAGCCAACAGGGCACCAGGATTCCACTGTGCAGTGGGCAGCTGAACCCTTCTCTCTCTCTTTCTCTCTCTCTTTCCTCCTCCCCAAAAAACCAGCACGCAAAACCAGAAGATAGGAATCTGGGCACGGTGACTCATTTGTAATCCCAGGTGTTGGGAGACTTAAGAGAAGAGGAATGTTTTGAGTTTGTGGTTAGCCTGAGCTACAGAGTGAGACCTTGTCTCAGAAGAAGCACAACCCACAGCAGAGGGGTGCAGTGGTTCACATCTGTAATCTTAGCAGTTAGGAAACCCAAGTGGGAGGATCTATAATTCGAGGCCACTCAGGGCTACCAAGCAAGACCTTCAAAACCCCATAGGAACTGCTAGGCACTCCTGAGTATTTGTGGAGTGGAGACTGAACTGTCAGTATCTGGAACTTTGGGGTAAACATAGCAGCCATTTCTCCTGCTCATTGCTTCAGTGAGGGCTGTGGGGAGCCCAGACATTGGTGAGCATCACTGGTTCATCTCGCCAGCAAGACCCTACAAAGAAAGATAAACACACAACTGCACCCAGCACGTGCTTAGCCCCCACACATTTCCCACCACCTGGTGCTTTCCTTGATGTCTTCTGAACTGTTGTTCACAAAGGCCTCAAGCTGGTTCTGGAGTGGGCGGGTGGGGGGGTGAGGAAGGGGGATGGGGGCTTACAATATGGTACAAACCCTTCCGGTTATACAAGATAAATTTAAGAACCATGTGCATCTAGGTGCCAGATTGCCCATCATAATTGAGTCACTAATTAAAACAGGGTTGGGTTTTGAAGAGTGAGCCCACATGAGGGAAAGACAGAAGCAAACGCCAAAACAAGTGGTCTTTGAGATGGAGTGGACCATCAAGGATAGCGCGTCATCGTGAGGAAAGAGTTGACGGGCGGCAGCCTTTGTAGGAGGGTCTTGCCAGGTGACCCAGGTTCACTGGGACAAGGAGACACCCAGAGACTTCCCACCTGCTGGAGCCCGGAGCGTGCTAACCTGCTCGTAGTCTTCCACATATTTATACTTCTTCTCCCGGTAATAGAACCTCTTCTTCATGCAGTAAAGAACGATGACGTCACACAGCACTGTTGCCTGCATTGGCACACAGTGAAACAAGGCTTTCAACTCCTGCCATTTTCTGTGCCCCCTTTCTCTTGAGTGCTGGAATCTTCTACTGGGGAGAAAAAGCATCTCCATCTCTCACATCCCATCCCGTTTGTCTTGGAAACAGGGTGGCCTCTCAGGGGGTGAGGGAAAGACGCCTAAGGGTGGTGGGGGAGGTGGAGGAGGGGTAGAAGGGGGAGTGTGGGAGAAGGTGGCGCCTTCTAGAAACAAGTCTAGGGTTTTGAAGCAGCCACCAGCTAAGGGTTGTCACTAAACTGCTTACCAGAGCTGCGGAGGGAAGGGAACCGCCCAACACTCACCACGCCCAGCAGTGCCAAGCCAGAGCCGATGTTGATCATGGTGGGAATGATGTCAAACTTCCCAGCCTGCATGAGACAGAACGAGAACGGTTCCAATAGGGGTAAAAAGGTGGTGTGGGGGGGAGGCCTCTTGTCCCTGTGGGGTCCAAACAAGAGCCAACCTTCCCAAACACGATGATGTCAAAGCGGATGCCGTAGGCCTTGATAAGTGTGCGCTGCTCGGTGCCAGCCAGGTCCTTGTAGTACTTGGCGAACCTGGAGGGAAGGAGAGCGGGTTAGGCACCGCGGGAGATTGGAGGTGGTGTGAGAGCCTGTTACAGTAGCATCCAAGTCCTGGCACTGTGGGCTCAGGCCCGCCAGGTGCTTTGCCAGCTCGACAGACACCAGGCACCTGATGCCAACGTCCCCTCAGCAGGATCAGGACCCCGGCCCTGCAGAAGCCCAGGATGACTCTAACATGACCGTCTCCTGGGGGCCAGAAGCCTCAGTCCCTAGCTCTGGATGTCTTTGAGACATCAGGCCACCTGTCTCTCTCAGCCCCCTGCTCAGCCAGCAGGGATCGCCAAGACTGCACTGCAGGCTTCGGACTGAGCCGCCGCTAAAGCCCCAGCCCCAGATCTTGGCTCTTGGTGGGATTTGCCACACCTCAGTGATTCTCTGTCCACTCTCTGCTTTGCTGTGCCTGGAGATCACTGGATGGAGATACAATACAGTGCTATACAGTTTACCCGTTAAATTACAGACTTCAAGAACTGGTGGTACAAGCCTGTAATCCTCAGACTCTAGAAGCTAAGGCTGGAGACTTGCCATGATTCAAGGCCGGCATAGGCTACATAATGAAACCTTGGGAAAAGTGTACAAGTTAGTCGCTCTTAATATATTCAGATACACGCAACTGTCGATTTTAGGACATTTTTATCACCTCCAAAAGAAATGCCAATCCCTTCAACAGTCACTGCTCCCTGGTGCTCCAACTTCATTCTACCAGTACTGCAAGCCTAAGCCTGAGGCCTGTGGTATTTCTGGTCTCCAGCTCCCCCACTTTGGGCTAAGTCTGGAACACCTGGGTGAAGCTGTTGTTGACTGAGGCCAGGGGCTAGGTGTCCTGGGGGGGGTCCTACACCTTGGGTCTGGTCTAGAGTTCTGCCCCAAGTTTAGGTCTCTACAGCATCTGTACAAGACTCTGCAGTGGCAGAGAGAAGGCAACACAGATCTAACTCCCAGCCCAGTCCCGGCCCACACATAGGTGATACCACATGGTGCCACTAGAGGGAGTCAAGGGCAGCAAAAACCGACTGGCTCCAGCATCCCTTGCAGGATTTTAAAAATTTCTCTAATCTATCTATCTAATCTATATCTATCTATCTATCTATCTATCTATCTATCTATCTATCTATCTATCTATCTATCTCTACTAATCCATCTGTCTATCTAGAATGTGTGTATCAGAGGGTACTGTGTGTCTCTGTGGAGGACCAAGGGTGACTTCGGAAATCATCCTGGATTGCTTTAATTCTTTCTTGCTTCGCTCTGGGGTTTCCCAGGCTTCACCCACAAGGGCCAGAAGTGTAGGCCTGGCGGTTTTTCCTGGGACCTGGGATCTGAACTCAGTACCTTCTGCTTGACGAGACAGTCTTAACCTATGAGCCTCCTCTCCAGCCCTCTTGCAGGATTTTTAAGATCCAGCAAAGGGGAGTATGTAGCTACAAATTTTGCTGCTTCAAAGAGGAAGAAATGGTAAAAATCACCCGATTACCAGGCACGTGCCTCCATTCATGTCCACCAAGACATGCAAAATGCGACCTTATTTGAAAGAGTCTTGCAGATGTAATCAGTTAGGATTAAGTTCAGTGCATAAGTGTCCGCTTAAGAGAAGCTGAGTGTAGGACACAAACCTGCAACCCTGCACTTGGGTATGAGGAAGAAGAGGGTACAGTGTGCACAGAACAGCAGCTGAAGCTGCTCTTATGGCACCTAGGCTGCCACCTTCTTTCAGCTGCCTGGGAAGTCTTTTGAATTACAAAAGGGGAAGGAAAGTCTTTGTGGGGCAGGACGCCGGGGAAGAAAGACCCTATTTGGAGTTCTCTGTTTGGAAGCCTTGAACTGGTGACATATGGCTCGTCCCAAGAGTACTGGTCGTTGGGGGTCACGGGCATCCTCATGGACATTCCTCATCACTCTCCCGGCACTTGAGTGACAGACCCCGAGGGGTCCCTACCTGAAGTTGTAGCCGGGCGACACATTGTGGTCCAGGTCCCGAGTGTCCAGGCGCCGGAAGGAGTACCTGGGCAGGCAGAGGGAGGCGGCCCTGTCCAGGTTGCAGTCCCACTTGATCTGGATGCCCATGATGCCGCCCTGTGCGGGGCGCAGGGAGACAGTCACGCTTTCATCCACGCCGGTGCACATCCAAACCACAGCCCGGATGGCTGGCGCACAGAGGGTCAAGCCGGGCACCTACCTCCACCGCCATGTCCTGGAAGCTGTGACCCGCATTCTCCACAATTTTGCCAAGACGGAATATGGGGCAGAAGGGATCCGTCTGCGCATCGTAGATGCACGACTGGAGGTAGGAAGTGGTGATGTTAGGGAGGATATTTCTCCTGGAGCCAGGGAGGACACAGAAAATCGGGGTGAAGGAAAATCTCAGGAAGAGCTAGAAGTTTCTCTAAGTGGCTTGTGAACTCACATACCCGGCCACCACTTACTTGCTGAAATTAAATTTGGGATACCAGATGTTGTTCTTCACCAAGAGAGTGAAATTTTCTGCGGCCTTTAAAAAAGCAGGTCTGAAAAATACAAGTGTTTTATTACTAGAAATACAAATATGCATCTACACACATAGATGGTTAGTATTTCTTCCCCTCCCACACATTTTCATGAGGAGGTGTGCAGAATGAATGTATGTGCACATGTTGGAATATGTGTGGATATTTGGACATGTATCTGTAGAGGTTGATAATGGGAATCATTTTCAATCACTCTTCCACTTTATTTCTTGAGGCTGGGTTCTAAGTAAACTCAAAACTTGCTAGTCTGGCTAGCCAACTTGATCTGGGGATTCCCAGTCTCCACCTTCTGAGGCTGGAATTACAGGCGGACCACCATGCCCATACAGCATTTACACAGGATCTAAATTCCAAGTCCTCTCGACTTAGGTCAAGATTTTAACTACTGATCCATCTTCCCAGCCCCTATATGGTATTTCTGAAGTACACGATTGACAACGTTGCTTCGTCAAGTAGGAAGCGAGCATCTCTAGCATTGTCTACTCTCTTCGAGTAAGCGCTAGGCTGTGAGCCTACACCAGCCTTCGGGGACTGAGCAGCAGGCAGCAGAAAGCCTGAGCATTTGCTAAGCAGGGCATGTGCCCTCCTCCTCCCCCAGTCATTCTGCAGCCGCTACTGCTGGCAGCTTCGCCTCCTGGGGTGTTTAGTCGCAGGGACCAGAGCTCCACAATCAGGTAAACTCACCCGCTGCAGGCTGCATCCTGCATCCTGGTCCCAGCCAAAGAGGAAACAACACCTTGGCAAGCTGGCTTGCTGCCTCCCCTGAGAGGGGTGCCAAGCCAGCTCCTGGCTGATGAAATAGTGGACCCCATCCCCAAGGGGACTCTGTTTTCTCTGGGCAAATCCTGACCCTTCTACAGGGAAGCCCGAGGCAGACAGGATCTTTCAGGTTACCAACAGCATCAGAGGCCACGGAGGGCCACATGCTGAAGAAAAGAGGTCCATCACCCCTGCTGCCAGCAGAGGCCCCGCCAGAGCCACAGGCATCACTCAGCTCTTCGGGCCCTGCCAGTTTTTTTTTTTTTTTTTTTTTTTTTTTTGTCACTTCCTGTATCCTACCTTTAGTCCAGCATCTGTGTATAGACCCTGGAGACAGCACTTATCTTTAATACTAGCTGTTTGTTTCTGTTTTTGGATTGAAGAGAATTCTATAATAAGATAAGCCATTTTAAACCAGGTGTGGTGGTTCATACCTGTAATTCCAACACAGAGCAGGAGGACAAGACAGGAAATCACTGAATTCCAGGCCAGTTTTAGTTACAGAATGAAACACACACACACACACACACACACACACACAAATAATAAAAATAAACCAAAAATAAATAAACCCACTGAGTAGCATTTAGCATATTTGCACTACTGGACAGCCATTACTTCTATTTAGCTCCAGAACATTTTCATCACTCTAGAGGAGCCACACACTCCATCAAGCGGTTTCCTGCCTTACCACCTCTCACAAAGCCCTTGGGAACCTCCAATCTACTATTTCTCTCTATGGACCTGAGCATTCCAAGCATTCCGTATGAATGGAGTCATGTAGATTTGGCCTTTGTATCTGGTTTCGTTCACTTATATCTGCATCTTTTTTACTAAAGCTGAGTAACATGGACATGCCACACAGTGTGTAAGCATCTCTTCTCTGATTGACATGTGGGCTATTCCCAGCTCGGCACAGAGACCCTCCTGGCTCTGCCTCCTCAGCTCTGGGATTATAATGTACAACACCACACCTGGTACTTTTACATGGGCTCTGGGGATAGAACCCAGGTCTTTGTATTTACAAGGCAAGCACCTTACTGACTGAACTATCCTCCCAACCCCAAGAATCTTTTTTTTTTTTTTATTCAACTGTGCGCATGTGCGTGTGTATGTGCGCGCGTGTGTGTGTCTGTGTGCGTGCGCGCGCGTGTGTGTGTGTGTGTGTGTGTGTGTGTGTGTGTGTAGAACCACGGACGAATTCGCGAACCACCATGGACGCCTCCACCTCCTTCTGCCCCAGGATTCACAGGCTCCGCCCTACCAGGACCAGAAGCGCAGGCCGCCCCCACTTCCGCCTGGCGTCTATACGTGGGATCTGGGATCCGAACTCAGGACCTTCTGCCTGCAAGGCGGAGGCTTAACCCCTGAGCTACCTCTCCAGCCCAAGAATCTCTTTTTTGATGGTATTCTTACACCAGAATGACTTAAAAATCATAAACTAGCTTAGCTCTGTCCAATATAAATATACCATCAGGTGCGACAATATAAATATATGGCAGATCACACTGCGATTTTCTTTTCCTGTTTCTTTTTTCAGACGGGCTCTTACTATACAACCTGGGCTGGCCTTAAGCTGGGTGTCCCCCTGCCTCAGCCTCCCGAGTGACGGCATTCCACGCAGGCACCACCACAACTGATCCTTCATTATCCTTTAACTTAGTTTCCTGGCAGCCACGTTTAAAAGAACAGTAACTAATTTTTATACATAACCCAACATACATATTCATAATAAGACTAATTTTTTTGCACGTGTGGGTGAGTATATGTGTGAGTGTGTGTGTAGAAAAGGGCTCTGAGCAAGCCTGTTGAGTTTAAGAGTGACTTTGGGAATCATTCTGGATTTGGGACTTTGGGAATCATTGCTTTACCTCCTTATTGCTTTGCTGTAGGGTTTCCCAGGCTCTGCCTTTCAGGGCCAGAAGTGCAGGCTGCCTGCCATTTCTGCCTGGCATTTTTGCATGGGACCTGGGATCTAAAGTCAGTTCTTTTTGCTTGAGAGGCAAAGGCTTAACCCCCTAGTCATCTTTCCAGCCCCTCCTAACAGGACTTTCAAACAATCATGTGTTTTCTCTGCATGATTAGTTTTCAGAATCTGCAGCGTCTTTCCCTTTGGTAGCAGGAATGAGTCACTTCAGACCCAACCACATTTCACACACCCTGTCAGTGGGTCCTGTGTTAGACTCTGCGACTCTCAAAAACCCTGTCCAGCCCCCAAAACACTGGGTTCCTTTCCCTTTCATATTTTCTCCCTTTACCAGAGCCCCTGCCCTTGGCAGCCACCAGATCAGCAGTTCTTCCTGTCTCCTAGTTGGCAGCTGGGCGGTAGGTAGGTGCTTCCTGGCTGCAGTCTGACCCCCACCCAAGTTACTTGCAATCATCCGCTTGAGGCCTCTGACTCTGCCCACTCAGAGCTCAATGACTTGTGATTGGGAAGAAAGCCCAGGACAACCTTGAAGCTGTTCTGGTTTATAAGCCATGTTTTGGCAGAAATTTATGATTTTCCTTCTTGTTGCTGTTGTTCTAATGGAACCCCTGATTTCCTTAGGGAGCCCCCCCCCCCAGGTGTGTCACTTGCATGGGACAGACTGACTGCAGCTTAGCTCCAAGGGTGGACATGTGACTCAGGCAGAAGCTGAGAAGCAAAGGCCAATCCAACCCCCCAGTCATGGTGATGAGCTGAGGGACGTTGCTGACGCCTTGGGGATGAACAAATCTGGGCTAAACAGCTGGGGAGACAGAAGTTTAGGGAGATACAAGCCAGGCAACAGGGCCGTGGCAGGCAGGGCTCTTGCAAACGAAGGACAAGAAGGCAGAGGCAAGAGGGTAAGTGATAGTCTCTGAGCTCTCGACCTAGCCCTGCTGGTTGGCTTGTTGGCATTAGCGGAAGATAAAGTGCCCCAATTGTGTGTGTGTGTGTGTGTGTGTGTAAAATATTTGCATGCGGGACTGGAGAGATGGCTCAGGGGTTAAGCCTCTGCCTTGCAGGCGGAAGGTCCTGAGTTCGGATCCTGGACCCCACGTATAGATGCCGGGTTGAAGCGGGGGCGGCCTGAGTTTCTGGTCCTGGTAGGGCGGAGCCTGTGAATCCCAGGGCAGAGTTTGCATGGGTGTGCATGGTGCTTAAGTGCTTACAATACCAAAAGCCAAGTGTGGTATATCATATGCTTGTAATCCCAATACTTGGGGGGGGGAGGAGTAGGATCAACAGTTCAAGCCCATCCTGAGTTATATAGTGAGATTTTTGTCATGAAAGAACCAAAACCAAAAAAAACCAAAAAAACCCCAAACCACTGAACATTATTTCCTGTCAGTTACTTGTAACCCGTCACAGCAATGTGGCTGACATCCACTGACCTCAGGTTACATAACCCCACTCAGACACCAAGAGTTCATGAAAAGTCCCCATGCAGAGGCCTGCCCTCCCTGTCGCCTCCCCCCACAGCTGAGGCCTGCCCTCCCTGTCACCCCAAGGCTGAGGCCCAGCTTAAGGGGTGGGGGGGCTTACGTGGGGACACCAACATCATCTTCCACCGGGCACCATGCTGCCACCTCGCAGGTCTTCACGGACTCATTGAACGGCACACACTTTCCAGTCTGGACCCCTGTGGAGAGAGGATGAGCTCAGGTCTACTAGGACCACCACCCTTCCAGCTTTGCGGGGTACTGGAAGCATCCCCATAGTACAACCAATTTTGAGTGAGTACATCTAGGATGGTTTCCAGAAAGCGGGTTTGGATGGAGAAGGTTGGCTCAGGGTAGGGCTGATTCTTGCTTTGCCAGCAAGTTCAGGTAATACCAAGTCACAGAATGCAGGGAAAGATCTGCAACACCTGAGGGGAATGCTGAGCGGGTCCCTGGGTTTCCCCCCTTACGTCAGGCTTCCCTAGAGTCATGTGGCATTGGATGATTGAAGAGATTTTTCTTCCCTGGGGCTAGGGATAGAATTCAGGCTAACAGAGCCCTGTGCTTTACCACTACGCTGTGCCCGGGGGGAGGGGAGGATGGTTTCTCCCTTTGATTCCTCTATCACAAATATTTCACACAGGATGTGGCTTCACAGGAAGCCACACGCACAGGCGAGCATCTGTGGAGAGATCACCCATTTGTACCATTGCTGTGGGTGCCTGCGGAGCCTGCAGCGCAATTGGAATCTGAGCTGCAGACGGTGACCTTATCCGGAATCTGGGAAAAGAAGAATGAGTGGAAATCAGCCGCACGTGATCCAGCCCCACGCAATCGTTTACCAAGGGTGGCAAATTAGGTGTGAGGCACAGCACACTCTCCCGAGAGCCGCCCACCTCTGCACAGGTGCTCTGCGTCTGGTTCGCAGTGATGATCATGTTGGTCATGATGAAGAGAGAATTTTCTTCCTGCAGAGGGGAGAGAGCTGTCAGGTGGTCCTCAGAGGTGAACAGGGCCACAAAGAATGCCAGACGTTTCCTGTGGCTTCTGAGGGCATGGGGGAGGTTGGGATAGGGTCTGATGTGAGCCCAGGCTGCCTCAGAATCGCTGCGAAGTTGAGGATAACCCTAACTCCTGCCTTTCCAGTGATAGGATTGTAGCTGTAGTTGCCACACCTGGCGAGAAGTTTCCTCCATGAAACAGTTCAGACAATCTGTGGTCTCCTGCATCTCCCATGAGGGTTTATAACCTTTGGAGCAGTTGTTCCTAGAAGCACTGTCAACAGTGAAAGGTGGGAACACCCCAATGTCTGTCTTCAGATGTGGGGCAGAACCCACCATGTTCCGGCTATGCAATGGGATATCGCTTGGCCATAAAAAGGAGCAAAGTGCCCGTACTTCTCCTGGAATGTGAACCTCAAAAATAGGCTGAGGGAGCTGGGCAGTGTAACACCAGTTCAGGAGGCCGAAGCCGGTGCTTCAAGGTCGTCACTGGTCAACATGGGGACTCCGCGGCCAGCCTGGGCTACACAGTAGGTCCCTGGTTTATAAAAGCCAAACCCAACCAAACAATTTTTAAGAACACTTACATTAATATTTTTTTTTAATTTTATTTATTTATTTGGAATCATCCTGGATTGCTTGTACTTCCTTTTTGCTTTGCTCTGGGTTTCCCCAGGCTCCACCCACCAGAAATACAGGCCGCTGCTGGTTCAGCCAGGCATTTTTTCTGGGATCTGAACTCAGGACCTTCTGGTTTTGAGACAGAGTCTTAAACCCTGAGCCACCTTTCCAACCCAATTTTTTTTTTTATTTTATCTTTGTGTGTGTGTGTGTGTGTGTGTGTGTGTGTAGAACACGGGTGAATTTGGGAACCACCATGGACCGCCTCCACCTCCTCCCTTGTTTACTCTACTCCAGGATTCACCTAACAGGCTCCACCCTACCAGGACCAGAATGGCAGGCCGCCTCCCACCTCCGCCCCAGGTCTGTATGTGGGGTCTAGGATCTGAACTCAGGACCTTCCGTTGCAAGGCAGAGGATTAACCCCTGAGCCACCTCTCCAGCCCCCCCCCCCACCTTTTATTTTTTAAGACTAAATTCTGGACTTTTTTTTTTTAACAAATTTTGACTTTTTTGGGGAAAAGGCAAACTACTGCTCAAAATATCCTCTGCTAATTGATTACTTCAGTGGTCTGAAACCATAAGTTTCATGGTTGGTTTTATTTCTTGACTGTAATGAAAACATTCTAGAGAAGACTCTAGATTGGGGTCCGCAGTGGACGGTTCTCTCTTTCTCCGTGGAGATATAAAGGTGCCAAGTCACTGATGCAGTTTCTAGAAAGCACTTCTCTGCGGCAGACAGGATGACTACATGACCTCCTCATACAAGGAATGAGACAGTCACCCCAAGGGACTCTACTTGGGATACCCCACACTACCTCCCCTGGGTGTTGGGATTTTAAAAAGCTTCCAGAAATTTCCAGCATGCCATAATCCAGGGAAGAGCAGAGTGGCTCTGGGAACTATTCGAAGAATGGGGTCACCCGAGCACCCCCAGCACACAGTCAGGTGGTGGGAAGCTCTGGTAATAGCCAGAGCAAACTGCCAGGAGACAAGGAAATGGCCGGGTGGGGTGGGGCGAGGCAAGAGCCTCTTTCCTGACACGCAGTCCCCCTCCCTCCCAGGTGTTTATCCTCCCAGGTGTTTATCCTGTAGCGATGGCTGTCTGCTTCTGAGCCCCCCTGGGCTTGATCAATTCAGTGCAGCCTACTTCTTGTCTCCTATCACTTCTCTACTTCAAATGTAGACAAAGATGGATGCCACAGAGACGAAGTGATCATATCCCACCTCCAAAGAAACATCGAGGCAGGGCGACAGCCAGAGCGAAGGCCCCGGGGGACCTGGAGCAACTCCGTGATGGAGCAGCGGCTGGACGCATGTCCAGAAGATACGGGAGGGGTTGGGGATTTAGCTCAGTGGTAGAGTACTTGCCTAGCAAGCGTGAGGCCCTGGGTTCGGTCCCCAGCACCGAAAAAAAAAAAAAAGATAAAATTACAAAAAGACCAAAAAAAAAAAAAAAAAAAACAAAAACACAAGGGAACAGAAGCTACAGGAGACACCCTAGGTGGGACAGAGCCAGAGTTCACTAGAATGAGGCTGTACTTTGTGGGATGTCTGTAGAGACAGGGACACACCAGAAGACCACCTTGCTCCAGTGGCCTCTAATGGCTCATTATCTTTCACTTTTCCCTAGACTTCCCCCCAACTCCCCTGGTCTTACGGAGGCCAGGGAGAGGAACACACACTTTGTTTTCTCTCTCTTAGCTCTAAGCCAAGAGCACACAATTTATCTGACTTTGAGCAGGTCTATTCAGGGGGATGCCCGGCTGGGGTTAGACCAAATGGCACATAGCTAAAGAATTAAGGTTTAACCTGCAGCTTGGGATTGGAGATTAGGCCTGGTAGTAAAACGCTTGCCTAGCATGTGGGAGGTTCTTTTTCTGCTCCCATTAGAAAAAGACCAAAATGTTAACATGTGTCTGTGTGAATCCACAAGCTAGAGACTAGATTATCCCATTCAGCAATTTCTTTCCTTCCCTGTGTTCCCGATGGACTCCGATTCTGTTTCTTTCTGGTTTGGGTTTTGAGTTTCTAATTACTGTTGAAGTTTTTAACGCAGCTTGACAAGCTTTACCTTGTGGGTGTAGACAGAAAAGCAAACACAAATGGGAAAGATGCTATTTCTAAGCCGAACATTTACTCTCTCAGCCTTCAGGGCCTGAGGGAGACTGAAGTGTGCACACAGGAGAAACATGTCTGAGTTGAAGCCAGACATGCATGCTTCAGAGCTGTGGAGCCAGAAAGTTCCCAAAGCAGCTGCCTGGAGGTTGATTTCTTGGGCTACAACAACTTGGGCGTTAGAGATGTACAATCCTGTCTGTGAATCATTAATCCTGTTTGCAAAGCTGGTTACCTGTGTGAACCGGAAGCGTCCCTGTCACTACCGGTGAGAGACATACCTGAGCCGGAATCACATAGTCTGCCACATCCCAGACCCGGAATCCAAGTTGAGAAGTGTTGGTCACAGCCACACCTTTGGCCTTGGTTGTCACGGAGCTGACCACCGAATCCATCTCCTGGTAGCCCTTTTCCCACACGAACACCCACCTAGAACGTGAAGGAAGCTCCTTAAAGCGCCCTAGGAACTGACAGCAGGGTGGCTCTGGCGAAAGTATGAAATTTACAAATTAAGTAACTGTTGGTTATTTTGTGAGAAATAGGTGTGATGATGCTATAGTGATTGGCACAAAGTAAATGCTCACTAAACACTGCCATGTTTACACTCTCAATACACTGTGACAAATGGGAAACACCAAGAAAAATGATCAAAGTTATCATTACAAGTGTTTCTTTTTGATTCTTTTTAGGAACAATCCTTTTTTTAAAAAAAAAAAATTTACTTGTGTGTGTGAGAAAGCACTGTATGTCCTGTGGAGGCCCAAAGGTGACTTCAGAAATCATTCTGGATTCTTCTACCTTTTTTATAGATTTGCTCTGGGATTTCCAGACTCCACCCACCAGGGCCAGAAGTACAGGTCACTGCCATTTCTGCCTGGCCTTTTTACTCGAGACTGGGATCAGAACTCAGGACCTTCTGCTTATAAGGCAGAGTCTTAATCCCAAGCCATCTCTCCAGCCCCCTTTTTATGTTATTAGCACACTTAATCCTGACCACCTTGCAAACCAGTATCCATTGACAGAGGAAGAAGAGGGAGACAGCATGCTGAAGTCCCTTGCTCAAGGTCATATGGTTGGCAAATGGCTGAGTCAGGATTTGAACTCAAGCCAAAGCTTCTGAAGGCTCTGTCTTGCTACAAAAGGAAATCCTACTTTTATTTATGAGATAAGAGTCTTTCTATGTTGTCCTGATTGGCCTGTATATGTTTTGCAGCCCAGACTGGCCTCAAATTCATGGCTATCCTACGGCCTTGGTCTCCTGAGTACAGGAATTATAGATGCAAACCAGCATACCTCACTGGATTTTTGGGGGGCAGGGGAGCTTGTACTCCCTATGTAGCCTGGGCTAGTCCCTGAACTCACAGTGATCTCCTGTCTCTGTCTCCCAAATGCTGGGATCACAAGCATACACCACAACCATGTCTTTCTGGGAAATTCTGTATGCTGGGGGTACAAGCATGTGTCTGGTCTTGTGGAGGCCCCTGGTGAACCTCGGGAGCTGCCCACCTTCCCTTTGGGTCAGGGCTTCTCACAACATTGGGCTCGGCAATTTGGCTACGCTGGCCTCTCCTCAGCACTGAGATTACAAGCCTATAACGCTGTAGCTAACCCTTTCCTCATAGGTTGGGGGGGGGTCTTCACGCTTGTGCAGTAACAATTCCCCCAGCCTCACAGGGAACTGGTCACCACACCGTCTTACTGTTTCCCAGGACTTCCAGGCACCTGTAGGGCTTCTCTTCTGAAGCGAGGGTATTTCTGCTTATCTGAGTAATTACAAATCTACAGGCGCTCATGCGCGGGGGACAGGAACTCAGACTGGAGTGACTAGTACTCAGTTCACTCAAGCTGCTCCATAGGCCAGGAACGGTAGCAGAGCATCCCAAGATTATGATGGGGGGACCGACTCGACTCAGAAGCCCACCCACAGAGCTGCAATTAAAGTTCGATAGGACACCCGCCCATACTGTTGTCATTTGAAGATTAAGAAATGCTAACCTAAGATCCATCTCCTGTTCTCATCAGCCCTGGGTGGGGTCACTTATCCATGGGTTTCTTTGATCTGAGCTATCCCCCCAATTCCCTTCCCATACTTAGAGACAGGCTTCTCTCCTGACAAGTACTCCTCTGCCAGCCTTCTAGGAGTCCATCTGGGTGGCACTCAAGTTTCCAAATAGTTCCATTCAGATGTACAGATAGAGTTCAGGGCAGGAAGCCCATGTAATTCTCTGTTTAACTACCCAGTACAGTGAGTTTCTAAATCAGATACTGAGGGTGTCAAGTGATAAACAATCTCCTCATCACACGAGGGACCGAACTAGATAAGCTGCTTTATGCCAGAAGAGATCACACTTTCATATACATATGCATCTACATACATCTATCTAGTGTGTGTGTGTGTGTGTGTGCGCGTAGAAGAGGGCGTTTCAGTTGTGTGCCTGTGGAGGCCAAAGGTAACACTAGGACTCATCCTGGATTGCTCTGACTCCTTATTGCTTTGCTCTAGGGTTTCCCAGCCTCTGTCTTCTAGGGTCAGAATTACAGGCCATGACCATATCCTCCTGGCATTTTACAAGAGATTTGGGGATCTGTACTCGGGTCCCTTGTTTGTAAGGCAAAGCCATCTCGCTAGCCCTCACCAATATTTAATTAGATCAGGAAAAAGGCCAGGGTTTTGCTGATGTGCGCTTGTAATCCTAGCATTTGGAAGACTGAAGCACCAAGATCCTGCCAACCTGGCCCACACAGTGAGTTCAAGGACGTTTGAGCCACATAGAGAGACCTTATCTTCAAACAACTAAAAAGAAAAAAAAAAGCCCTTAATTTAAATCCTGAGTCTGCTTTGAAAGATGAATAGTGTGGTATAGAAACAGCTCAATTGCTCCACAATGGCATGAGCCTCAAAGGTGCAGTCGAGTTTTACAGTGTCCTAAGATAGGTGACGTGAGCTTCCCAGGAGAACAAAAGCCAAGAGAACTTTTTGCGTGTGTGTCTCTATGTGTATCTCTGTGTGTGTCAGAGGACACTGTATGTGCCTGTGGAAGTTCAACGGTAACGTCAGGAATCATCCTGGATTGCTTCTACTTCCTATTTGCTTTGCTCTGGCGTTTCCCAGGCTCTGCTTTCCAGGACTGGAAGTACAGGCCGCCTGCCATTTCCACCTGGTGTTTTGATGTAGGATCCAGGATCCAAACTTGGTACCTTCTGCTTGTGGGACAGAGTCTTAACCCCTGAGCCATCTCTCCAGCCTGCTTCCGATCCAACTGAGTATGTGAGTTATTTAACCAGACAAAAGCAGGTCTCAATAAATACTGAAGAGGGGCAGCTGGTCATGTTGGAACTAACTCTTGAGACTTAATGAACTAAACCTGGATATGGACCAGGTGGTTCTGATCTTATATCTAGAGTTAGATTTTTTTGTTTGGGAATTGAACCCAGGGCCTCTCTGGTGTTCTAGTAAACAAAACTTTATGTACATGCCTAATGAGGCTTGCTTTCTCTCTCTCCTTCCTTCCTTCCTTCCTTCCTTCCTTCCTTCCTTCCTTCCTTCCTTCCTTCCTTCCTTCCTTCCTTCCTTCCTTCCTTCCTTCTTCCCTCCCTCCCTTTTTTTTTGGAGACAGGGTCTCATGTAACACAGGTTGGATCCAAAATTCTCTGTGTCAGCCTTTTTAGTACTGGTTTACAGGCAAGCTTCTTACCCAACTTCAGCAAGATATTTTTCTAGGTTACTGTCAGTATCTACAGATGCCAGACTGACATGTATGGCGGATAAGATAATCTTGTTGGTTAACATTTCCCTTAGGCAATATTAACAGATTCCAATACCACCTCGAGGTAACAGATGTGTTTTTTAAACAATTCCTTGTGGAACCCTTTCATGATCAAGTGAATTTGCAAGATATTAGCTCAGGACTTCTTCAACTTTCCCAAACCATCAAAATTGCCTGGAGAGTCGGTCAGACTGCAAGGTGCAGTTTGGAAACCCCTGCTGTAGATCCTTTAGGAAAACAAAAAAGCAAATACCAACCTGCCCAGCAGCTGTAGACAAATGAACTAAACCTAGACATGGACCAGGTGGTTCTGATAAGTCCAGACTTAGATTTTTTTGTTTGTTTGGGAACTGAACCCAAGGCCTTGAGTCTGCCTTGAAAGTAGGTCTGATTCTAGTTGGAGCATTCAGCAAGTATTTAGTGAGGTCTGGGGATGACAAGACATATGGAAGATAGGTGCAGGGGAAATCCCCCAAACAATCCCACAAAATAAAGGAAACGACCTTTGGACACGTTGGGGAAGTGTGACCTCTCCAGTGTATTGGATTGCCACATGGTGTTTCACAGGAAGACTGAAAAACCACAGACCAAGAAAGAAGCCAATGGAAAATCCAAACTTTAGTTTCTGTCAGCTGATCAACAGAAGTGAAGTGTGAAAATTGCAACGATCAGCGTGAAGCATATCCACAGCCCAGGGGCATCAGGAAGCAAGTCGGAGGGTGACGATGCGGGGAAGGGGGTGTGCCCGGGCAGCCCACACTTTGCCCCTTATGCTATCAAAGCGGTCTGTCCCCAGGGGTCAGTGCCCGGGGCACAAAATCCGCTCCAGATGGCAGGCGCCCCGGAGGGTGTGTCGCCGGCCAGAGGTTGCCGGGACCTCCAGATGTAGGGATGCTCGCGAGTACAGCGGGTGACCCGGGCCAGTTGTGCTGCCGTCGGGGTCCGCGGGTACAGCGGGTGACCCGGGCCAGTTGTGTTGCCGTCGGGGTCCCCCTCCCCCTGCGAGCCGCGGCCCCTCCCCGAGCTCCCCCTCACCCGATGACGTAAGCCAGGATGAGCAGCTGCACGACGCGGTTCATCAGCCCCACTTTACGGCTGCGGATGAGCACGATGCGCGGCGTGTCGTACTCGAACAGGAAGGAGTGCAGCACCGCGCAGCAGCCCGCCATGGCCAGGCCGCCCCGCTCCGCGCTCAGAGCCGCCCGCCCAGGCCCGCTGGCCGCTGGATCCCCGCCCGCCCCGCCAGGCCCCTCCCCTCCCCACCCCACCAGATCCCTCCCCACTAGGCCACGCCCCTCAGCTGGGACCCCGTCCTCTAATCCACCGAGTTTCTTCCTCTCCCCGCCTGGCCCCGCCTCTCCCCGCCTGGCCCCGCCTCCTCCTGCCAGGCCCCGTCCGGCTCCGCTGGGACCCCGCCCTCCAACCTGCCTAGGTCTCGCCCCGCACACCGAGGCCCCGCCCTTCCGCCCGCCCCAGGCGACGAGCCGGGGCCTCAGCCGGGAGGACCCGGAAAGAGGCGGTGCGCCCCGCCCAGCGCCTTCCTTCGCGACCAAAGACCTCAGGGGAGGGAATTCTTTGCATGGGGTGGAGCTTGCGCCAAGACCACCCCCTCTCAGAACCATCTGGAGCAAAGCAGCCGGGAGGCTGACCCCCCCCTTCTTGGGAACCCCTCGGGGTGGACAAGATTGGCCGTGGGGTGAGGAGTGACACGCCTACTTCCCGCCACTCTTTTGGAGGAGTTAAGAGTGACCCCAAGAACACAGCCGGAATCCCTCTAGGGTCCAAACTGTGTCAGACTGTGGTGGAGGGAGCTGGGCCGCGTAGCTTTCTCACCCCACGGTGGAGTTGGAAGAGAAAAGTCCTGCCAGCTTCGGGCTTGGAGCACATGGCCATCCAAAGTCCCCCCTGGAGTTGAAAGCAGCCCCTTTCCCTGCCTCAAGTCACTTGCTCGTTAGGTGCGAACTGATGAAGGCGGAGTAGCCATCCGCCCGCTCACAACTTCAGGGAACTGGAGACCAGAGGGCAGCAGCAGGGCACTGGCGGGGTTCACTCCCCGCAGCGTGTTTCCCTGGGTGATCACATTTAATCTCACTAATGCACGTGGCAAGTGTTAAATAAACACCTTCCTCATGCCAGGGGCGGAGCATCGCGGCCTTCGTGCAGTGCTTTCATTTGTAACTGTTACTAGTTTCCTCGCCCCGTTACTGAAATGAATCACACGACCCCAATAACTTAAAGCCCCAAGGGCTTGTGCCAGTTTAAGATTCTTGGTGACAGGTCATCAGCCTGGCAGGGGGGTGCATACCAGCCTCAGAGGTGAGAGAAGTGGCCTCGCATTAGGAATTGCTGAGAGGGGTGCCTATTTTTTTCTTGCCAGCCTGCCAGTCTGCCAAAAGTACTGAATCAGCTAGGGAATGTCTGACCCACCATAGGTCGATCAGTTAGATAATCTCCTTCAGTCTTGTGCTTGGTTTGCCGAACTGAATAACTCTTTACAGGGTACCCAAAGACTCAACCTTCAGTGGTTACAGAGGCATCTACAACTACCACAGTCATCCTAGTCACTGGTTCTTTTTGTTTTCTGATTCACACTATTTTTACTTGATGATTATAGCCTTCTGTCACCATGACACATACCTGAAAGAAAGAGTTTTAAAAGGCTGCAATGTTTGGGCTGGAGAGATGGCTCAGGGGTTAAGACTCTGAGTCACAAGCAGCAGGTCCTGAGTTCTGACCCCAAGTCCCACATTAAAAAATGCCAGGCTCTGGAAGGTGGAGCCTGGGAAATCCCAGAGTGAAGGGAGAAGGTTTGGACATCCTTGGCCCTGCACAGGGACACACAGTGCCCTCTCACACACGTGCACACACACACACACACACACGTGCACACACACACACACACACACAGCGCGCGTGCACACACATAAATTTTAAAAAGGTTGGACGTTCATCTAGGCTCATAGTTTTAAAAGTTTCCTTCTGTGATCTTCTGACTCCATTGCTTCGGCCTTGAGTTGAAGGAAAACATCATAGAGAAGGTGGGAGAGAGTGAAGCTGTTTGTCCCCAATGGTAGCTGGGAAACCTAGATACCAAAGAGTGGGCACAAGGTATATCTTCCCTCTGCCACCTACTTTCAGCCACCTCCTAATAACACATACGAATCCATCAAGAAACGAGTCAGCGAAGTCAGAGGCCTCGAGATCCTGTCACCTGAAAGTGGTTGTATTCACCTCCAGCAATACTTCAACACATGGGGCATTCTGGAGAATACAGGATATGAAAATCACAACACAGGGCTGGAGAGATGGCTCAGGGGTTAAGACTAGGCCTTGCAAGGAGAAAGTCCTGAGTTCCAGTCTTCGGGGTGGGCATGGAGGTGGCCCCTACTTCCCGCCCTAGTGGTTACTTCCCGCCCTAGTGGTGGGAGCATGGGAAATCCCCCAGAGGGAAGCAAAAAGGAGGTACAAGTAATCCAGGATATCCCTTGGTCCTCCACAGGGACACACAGTGCCCTCTGGTACACACATAATCAATCGATCGATCAATCAATATTTTTAAAAATCACAGCACACGAGCAGACTCATCCTCATGACGACTACATTTTAGTATTTGAATTGGTCTTAAAAATATCATAGCTTGGTGTGGTGGTGCATGATTGTAACCCCAGCCCTGGGGAAATGAGCCCAGGTCTGAAGCCTGCCTGGTGTCCATGGTAAGCTCTAGATCAGCCTGGAATACAAATGAGACCCCGCTTAAGAAAGAGCTAAGAAGTGAAACAAAAGCTGAAATAAGATATGCCATTCCTTGCAGCCCTCTTGTCTGGTTGTGTTCGTGTGTGTGTGTGTGTGTGTGTGTGTGTGTGTGTGTGTGTTGCTGGGGGTTTCTTGCATGCGAGGCAAATGCTCTTCACTGAGCTGCTGTCTCCAGCCCTGATTGCTCTGTGGCTCCTGACATGTATATAATCTTTGACAGAACATCTCGGTTCATTTCCTGAGCATAAAATTCCTAAGCTACATGATCTTGTTTTTCCAAATATAAAAAGCAAATGGCATCTTCCTCTAGAGACAATACTTGTTAGAAGAAGGGATAGAGCTGCCACATTTGTTCATATGATCCCAGGAGAAGGTGATGCTAGATTAGGCTAGGTGTCTTTCCTCAGTTGATATTTACAGGGTCCCTGTTATATGCTTGGAGAGTTCTTGATACTAGAGAGATGGAGTCTCTAGTTTCTAGTAAGGTGAGGGAAAGACAGTTTGTAAATACTGGGAGGGAACTGAAAAATGCTTTCTCTTAAGAAAACACATCTCCTTGGATGAGCTCCCGCCCCTTGGCATTAGGTCGCCGGAAACTGTGCTTCCACTTCCGGGCCAGAGTCATGGCGGTGGCAAATTCAAGCCCTGTCAACCCGGTGGTGTTCTTTGATGTCAGCATTGGCGGTCAGGAAGTTGGCCGCATGAAGATCGAGCTGTTTGCAGACGTAGTGCCCAAGACGGCGGAGAACTTTAGGCAGTTCTGCACTGGAGAATTCAGAAAAGATGGTGTTCCAATAGGATACAAAGGGAGCACCTTCCACAGGGTCATAAAGGATTTCATGATTCAGGGTGGAGATTTTGTTAATGGAGATGGTACTGGAGTCGCCAGTATTTACCGGGGTCCTTTTGCAGATGAAAATTTTAAACTTAGACACTCAGCTCCAGGCCTGCTATCCATGGGCAGGGGCAGATCTCGTTGATCTCCAGACCTCACGCCTGACACAGAAAGATGCTGAGGGTAACAGAATGGTTATCGGAGTGATAAGAAAATGTATTGGACACTTAAATCACCTTAACCTGCCTTGTTTCATTTTTAAATTTTATTATTATTATTATTATTATTTATTCAACTGTGTGCATATGCGTGTGTATGTGCGTGCACATGTGTCTGTGTGTGTGTGTGTGTGTGTGTGTGTGTGTGTGTGTGTCTGTGTATGTGTAGAACCATGGACGAATTCACGAACCACCATGGACGCCTCCACCTCCTTCTGCCCCGGGATTCACAGGCTCTGCCCTACCAGGACCAGAAGCGCAGGCCGCCCCCGCTTCTGCCTGGCATCTATACGTGGGATCTGGGATCTGAACTCAGGACCGTCCGCCTGCAAGGCGGAGGCTTAACCCCTGAGCCACCTCTCCAGCCCCTTGTTTCATTTTTATACTGTCAAAATATCCATTTGAGATAGGTAAGAAGGAAACTGAGTCACAGGCAGATTATGTCACTAAATTAAGATGACACAGCCACTGGTAAAGTTTGGGGGTTCAAGCCATTGTCCAGCCACAGAGCATAGTCTCTGAACATGAACTGTACTGGCAGGAGAAATGAATAAATAAGTGCCTGGGGGCATACACGAAAGTCATCTACGAAAGTATGTTCTTGTGCCTGTTTGCTAATAAATGATATAAGAGCAGCAGAATAAAGATGAATGTTATACACACACACACACACACACACACACAAAAAAAAAAAGAAAACACATCTCCAGCCTTTATTAATACTGATCCCATAGTAATGAGTTGGTCCTGGCCTTACAAACCCTGAATTAAATGAGTTACTTACATTTTGGAGCAAAAGCGGTTAAGAGAAATGGAGAAAATCAAGTTTTCACAAATCACTAGTTGTTAATGTCATGAGGCCCAATCAGAGAAGCTCATTCTGAAAAATGATCAGGAAAAGAATTGTCATATTTACATTCTTGCTGTTAGCTTGTGGCTTTCTGAAACCAGTTTTAGGGGACTGGGATTTAGCTTAGTGGAAGAGAAATGGCCTGGCATGCACAGAAACAAACTTCACTGAGATGTTATGATTATAGTTTGACTTCTCTAATGTATGTATCTTTGTGCATGTATGTGAGAAAGAGAGAGAGAAAGAGATAAGAAGGCAGGAGAGAGAGGACATGTTTATGTAGCTGAGGTTGACTTCGAACTTGGTGACTATTCAACTGCCTTAGTTTCCCGAGCCATTAGCATACAGCTCACAGCTTCTTACACTGTAAGCTTGACTGGTCAGCGCTTAGCCACCACGGGAATTTAGTTTGCAAAGAATGCTTTTCAATAAAGATACTAGCATAACTCCATAAGGAAAGAATGGCTTCATCGACAAATAGCATTGGAAGAACAGAATGTCTACATGCATCCTGCCATATTTAACTCAGAATGGATCCAGGGCATAAATACCCAAGACAGAATTATACATCTCTCCAATGAAGCTATATGTGTGAGGTCTTTATGACCTGAAATCAGACTTTTGTTTTTCATTTAAAGATATAACACAAATAACAGAAAAGGGAAAAATTTGTGCTTTGTCAAAATGTTAAAACTTCTGTCCTTCAAAGAATCGTTTAGGTCAGCAAAAAGAACTCACAGAATGAGGAAAGTGTAATTCATATATCAGATAAAGTATCTGGAATATCTTAAGTATGGTTACATAAAATGACAACCAATTTTAAAACAGGGAGAAGTATTTCGAATAAACTTCAGCCATGCATGTATGGTGGTACATACTTGTAATCCTAGTACTTGGATGGTGGAAGCAGGACTATCAGAAATTCAATGTCATTCTGGTTCCATATCAAGTTGGAGGTCTGCCTAAGCTGTATCATGAGGCCCTGTCTCAAAAAAAAAAACTTTGTCCCCTCCCCAAAAAATACATGACTGGTCAGTAGGATCTGAAAAGATATTACATATGATATGTCACTAGGGAAAAGAAAATTCAAAATCATAAGACATTTTTTCATTCATGATAACACAATTCTATGGACAGCCCCCCCCAAGACAAAGGAAGCTGGAATGTGACTCAGTACCAGTGTGCTTGTTCATAAGGCTCCGGGTTCAGTCTAAGTCCCTCGAGGGGGCAAAAAAATCAGAATCTTTGCACATTGCTATGAGAATGTTAAATGTTACAGCTGCTTTTTAAAAACTGGCACACACATTAAACATAGAATTAACCCCGTGACCCAACAATTCTACTCCTAAGCATTTGTTTCGGTGTTGTCATTGCTGTTTTGAGATAGTTTCATACAGTAGCCTCCGCTGATCATAGATTTATAGCCTTCCTCAGCCTCCTAAGAGCTGGGCATATAGGTGCCACACGTGGCCCTTCGAAGACTTTTTATTTTATTTTATTTTATTTTTATTTTTTCAATTGTGTGTGTGTGTGTGTATGTAGAACCACGGGCAAATTCGGGAACCCCTGCAGGGCAGAGGCTTAATCCCTGAGCCACCTCTCCAGCTCCCCCTTCAAAGACTTTTAAGAGATTTTTTTCTTTAAAAAAAAAAAAAAACCTTGTAGGACTGTTCATAGCAGCATTTGCAAAAGCCTGGAAGGAGAGAGAACCTAAATGTTTACCAACAATGAACAGAGAGAGGCGTGTCCATTTATGAGACAGTATTCAACCACAGAAAGGAACAAAGTACAGATAATAAGTACAGATAACACACCATGGTAGATATGCCTTGAACTTCATGCTGAAATAAATGAGCTCAGAAGAATCAAGCTGGGTGACTCCGCTTATAGGAAATCCTGGGCTAGGCCAATCTGTGGGAAGTAAAAGTAGATTGTCCGCTGTCAGAGGTCCTGGGAACAGGAAGGATGGGAAGTGACTGTGGTGAGCGGAACGCCTCACTGGCAGGGATGAAACTCAAAGGGCTGCACAGGCGAGAGACTGGTTGAGAAGAAAAAGGAAGTTTGCAGTGGGGACAGGATGGGGGATGGCGAATGAGGGAGGACAATCACCTAAACTCATTGTGTTCATGTGTGAAGTGCTGAAAGAGTAAGAATACAAATACATTTTAGAAAGAAACCTTCCATTGGAGCACCAAGAACACTCTTGAAATGAAGCAACAGTGATAGTTGCAGAACTTGTAAATATGCTGAGGGCTCCTGAGTTGTGCATTTGCTTGTTGGGGTCTAGAGTGCTGGAACCCAGCACTCAGGAGACCAAGGCAAAAGGATTGTAAGTTCCTTTTCTCTCTCTCTCTCTCTCTCTCTCTCTCTCTATCTATCTCACTGTCTCTCTCTCTCACACACACACACAGTATAAATAAATATTTTTTCAAAAGGTTGTGCATTTTATTTTTTTGAGACCATCTCATTCAGAGTGGTCTTAACCTTGATATATAGCTGAGGATAACCTCAAACTCCTAATTCTCCTGCTGCTGCCTTCAAATTTCTGGTATGGCAGCTGTGCACCACAGCCCCTGGCTGAGTTGTAACTTTTAAAAGAGCAAACGTTATGACATTGAATTGTATCTGCCTGGCAGTATAAAATAACAAGGAGTAAACAGTAGAGTCCTCAGGGAAAACACGACAAGAAGCAGGTACCAAATGGGGGCTGTTCTTTCACAGGGGAGCACCACAAACCCTGATAGAGTGTATTTATTTTAGATGAGTTCATAGAATTTAGTGATCTGGTTTCTTCGTTGGTGTTAAGCCGGTTCTTCCTGCCCTTTTCTAGGCCCTCCCTTCTCCCACAGGTGGCCCAGCGGCCATTTTTAGTGCTATGTGACCTTATCCTCTTGGGCATACCTGTTGGGGCCAGAGATGACGGCCTGGCCCAAGCCCAGCCCATGGGTTCTGGCACTGGATAGAATCAGCTCTTTGTCCTCTGCATGTGACTTGGGCTGCGTTGGCACAAGCTTTGAGTACACAGAGAATCCAGATGTGTCATCTGCGGAAGGGAAAATGAAAGAGGCCAGCAGAGAGGTGCAGAGGTGTGTGGGGCTAAGTACAGGCCTCTCTGGGGATCTGCTGAGGTTCTCCTCCCTGGCTGTGCCCTCCAATGTCTTGGAGGACCCCTCCTACCCCCATCAGTAAAAAATGCTTGTAAAAAATGTTCATGCTGGGTCTCAAAGCATGCATTGCACCTCTGAGTTATACCACCAAATATTTTTTTTTTTTTTTTTTACTTAATCTAGAAGCCGTCTAAACTTGTAATTTAAAAAAAAAAAAAACCTGTGGTGTTAGTTGTGCACACCTGTAATTTATGTGCATTGGATAGAGGCAGGAGAATCAAAAGAATTCAGGGTCATCCTCGGTTACAGAGGAAGTTTGAGACCTAGCTTGGAGTATATGAGATCCTGTCTCCAAGAACAAAACGAAACAAAAAACTTTTAAAAAGAGACCGCCACTATAATGCTAGAATCCAGCAGATGGAAAGGGTCACCAATGATGTAGATGTGAGAGCAAATGTTTGTATGAATGCGGAAAGTTAGAATGCTGTGGAAAGTACTGCCTGAGGCAACTGATTCTAAGAGTAGCAGGAACAAGTCTGCAGTTCATGAAAAGAAAGAGTCCCTGTAAAAAGCAGAGCCAGGAACTTGGAGATGCTCTTCAGTCTGGACGTTTAGTGGAGAGGCCAGCAGCCACAGCCCGGGTGTGCCTTCGGGTGGCATTTGGTCATGAAGCATCAGACACATCTGCTTGTCACAGCAGTATTGAGCCACAAGGGTCAGTCCAATGAGATCATTTCCTTTGCTCAGAAGCATCTTGTAAAGAAAGGATGGTTAGGGCTGGAGAGTTAAGACTTTGTCTCACAAGCAGAAGTTCCTGAGATCCCGGGTCCTGCATAAAAACACCAGGCAGAAATGGCTGCAGCCTGCACTTCTGGCCCTGGTGGGCAAAGCCTGGGAAATCCCAGAGCAAAGCAAACAAACAAACAAAAAAGAGGTAGAAATAATCCAGTATAATTCCTGAAGACACCCTTGGTCCTCCACACAAGCCCATATGGTATGTGCATTAAAAAAAAAAAAAAAAGGATTGTAATCTCTGAAGCCTTATATAGTAGACAACCTCAAGCTCAGTGGGAAACTTGAACCAAAATACTGAAAATAGCAGAGCCATGTCTTTGAAGTAGCTTGTCTCACAGAAAAACCATCTACTTGTATTTTTTTGGTCTGAAGACAAACTGAAATAGAGACTGTTAGTTTTTTCCATCCCTCAACAATTATTGAATTGTTTGATAAACAGTCTCTAGCAGTCCTGGATTCAATTCAGTGGGGATCCAGGCTGCTTTGGTTCTGAACATCAGTTCCTGTTTTGAAAGTGTCATGGGACGGATTCTCAGAATCCCATTTTACAGTTGATTGAAAGCTCAAACGCATTAGCATCTGAGAAGACATTCTAGAGGGCTCTTTGCTTTTCCTGGTTCCTTGTGTTTCCCTCTTTAAGCTCTAAGATAATAGTTGGTAAAGCTGGTAGCTAAGAAAAAAAGATTACGAGATGCCTCCGACTCCAAAACGGTCAACTTTATCAGACTTAGTTTTCCAGTTTTTGGTTGTTTAAAATGAAGGAGGTAAGAATCGTTAAGAAAATCACAAAGCATTCTGTGAGGGATCTTACAGTTTGGGGGGGAGTTATGTGATTGTGTGTAGAGAGGATATGCATGTGTTTGGGTGCACCTATGCAGAAGTTTCTATTGTTTCCCAGCTTATTTTCCAAGACAGAGTTTCTCAATGAACCTGGAGCTGTATGACTAGACTGGCTGTAAATCTTGGGGATCTGCCTCTCTCTGCCTCCCCTGCACTGCAATTACAGGTGAGCACTGTTACACTTGGCTTTTTAGTAGGTGCTGGGGATCAAACTCAAGTTCTCACGCTTCCACAGTGAACATTCTGCTGACAAAGGCCTTCTTCTAAGCCATTTGCTTTGTCTGAGAAGTTCTCTATCTGTAGCTTACGGGGTGGGGGAGGGGGCCTGGAATTCACTGTGTAGCTCAGGCTAACCTTGAACTCTGCACTCTCAGGGTCCTCAGTGCTGATTTACAGGCGTGACCCAAGATCCCTGCAACCTTTGATGCTCTTAGGTGCAGTCACTGAAAAGGCAGCGAGCACTGTGCTCTGAGTAGGTCCATAACTCTTTAATGGGGTGTGTGGGGTACGTGAAGAACAGTGTGCAGCTATGTGTGCTAATGGCAAGCGTTTGTGGAGGACAGCACCCCGCGCGTCCTTCACTTGCTTCCCTTCTGTTTCCCACCCCACGAATTCCACTCATGGTACAGTCAGAGATTTAATGGGAAATGGTGACAAATTAGCCATTGTCTTTGGGTCAGCTGAGAGTGAAAGTTGCCACTTTTCCACCACAAGAATCACCCAGAACATTCAGTTCCCTGTGACTCGCTCCCTCTCTGCGTCTTATCTCCTTACCAGGAGTGGGGCAGTCTGCCTGCCCTTTGGTCCAGACTGCCATTTGGCTGTTAATGGCAAAGTCATGGCTTTGAAGTAATTTGTCTCACAGAAAGAAAATCTTTTTTTTTTGGTTTAAAGACAAACCGAAATAGAGTCTATGTTAGTTTTTCCCATCCCTCAAAATTATTGGGTTGTTTGGCAAACAGTCTCTAGCAGTCCTGGATTGGCCTGGGTTCTGGAGGCCAGATTGTTACATGCCCCCTTCAGTCTGTCCGGACCCTTGGATGGGGCGCCAGGTAAGTAACCTTCATTTCCAGTCAGAGTGAGGATCAGCAACTGGGACCTGTGCGTCTTTTCACTCTTGAATGTAAGTGAACGCTCTGGAATGCAGGTGAACGTCCCGAGTTGAAACAAAAGCCTCGAGTACCTTTACATGTTGAATCGCTACCAGCAGTTACATGACAATTAGACTTCTTATTGCTAAAACAGAATAAAGCAACAATCGGTGGGAAACTTTTATTTTCAAAACAACTGGTAACCTTCCAACACCTTAATAAAAAAAAATCAACTAGTGACAATTAGAAAAGATTTTGTTGGCTAGATCCTAGCTTCTCCTTTATAGGGTTTCATAATGAAACATGAGAGCCCCCCTCCCCCCCAAAAAAAACTGGCAACAGGAAAAGGTTTCTGAACATATTACCTATGGGGGTGTGTGATACCGCCCCCATAATTCCAGCTTCAAAAGGTGGATACTGAGAATCTCCAGTGCAAGCCGCCCTAACTACTTTAGTCCTATTTGTAAGATCTAGATTTGATTAGATGTCCTGGCTCAAAAACAGCTAGACAGGAGAGTGATGATCATTTGAGGGTGATTCCCAGCATCAGCCTCAGGCTTCCACATGCCCACACACGGGGCACTGCATACACACAAGTGCCCACACATGCAAACACTCAAGTACTCATGCACACGTGCATATACACATGAAAATGAAAATAAATAAATAAAACAGAGGACATAGAAGCAAAGCTCTGCAGGGGAGAAAAGACAGCATCTTTGACAAATGGGGCTGGCAAAACTGCATTTCCACATATAAGGAAAATGAAATTAGATCCATGTCTCACCTACATGGAAATGGATTACAAACCCCAAGCCTTGACATAAGAACTGACACTTTGGGGGCTGGAGAGGTGGCTCAGGGGTTAAGCCTCTGCCTTGCAGGCGGAAGGTCCTGAGTTCGGATCCCAGATCCCACGTATAGACTCAAGGTGGAAGTGGGGGCGGCCTGCGCTTTTGGTCCTGGTAGGGCAGAGCCTGTGAATCCCGGGGCAGAGTAAACAAGGAGGAGGTGGAGATGGTCCATGGTGGTTCCCGAATTCGTCCGTGGTTCTACACACATACATACGCACAACTGAATAAATAATAGTAAAAAAATTAAAAAAAGAAAACAAAAAAAAGATGAATAGCAAAAGAAAATAGGAAATCTAAAAAAAAAAAAAAAAAAAAAAAAAAGAACTGACACTTTGTAATTCCCAGGAGAATACACAGGCAAATTACTTCAAGACATGGGTATAGGCAAGGATTTTTGAGAACAGGATTCTAATAGCAAAGGAAATAGTCCCATTGGCCACAGATGGGATTATGTAATATGAAGAAGCTTCTGCGTAGCAAAAGAAACAATGAGCAGATTGAAGAAAGAATATGGCATGGGAAAGAATCTTTACCAAGTATAGTTCAGATGAGGGTTAGTATCAGGACATGTAAATATTACTCACAGAGATCATTCAATCAGTAAATGGTCTAATGAACTGAGTAGACAATTTCCAAAAGAAAGACCACATGAATAAGTACATGCAACAATTTCCAGCAGCCTTGGCCATCAGAGAGATGTAAGCCCCAACGTAAAACATTTACAGTGGGACAAAACCTCTCTCTTCTGCTTTTGTTTTGTTTTGTACTGAGACTATATAGTTCCGGTTGGCCTTGAACTCACAATCCTCCTGTTTTAGGGAGGGACAGTAAGTATGCACTACCATATCGGACTTTGCCACCCCAAACAGAAACAGCAATTCTTCATTTTTCTGTCACCTGAGTGCCTAACAATCTCAATCTGTTTTCTTTTTATTTCTGTGGCTTTGTTTAGATATCTCCTATAAATGGACTTGTATAATACGTGATCTTTTGTGTGTGGCTTGCTTCATTCAGCACCGTGGTTTTGCAGTTCATTCCCATTGTAGCATGAATCAGTACCCTTTCCTTTTAATGGCTGAGTAGCGCTCCACGGTATGGTGCTCACACATTTTCTTTAGCCATCCACTCACTGATGGACACTGGGTTATTTCCATCTTTGTGCTGTTGTGAGTAGTGTCTTGCGAACATACATGTACGTATGGAGTTCATCGTCAGTTCCTTGGAATAGCTACCCAGATGCTGGGTCATGGGGTAATTCTGTGCTTAAATAGACAGAACCCTTCTAACCAATTTCCATTGTTTTATTAGCCAGGATATACGCGCAGTTGTGCTTCGCTGAGCAAGGCCTGTCTGACCGTTCTTTAAGTGGCTCCTGCAACAACAGGGTTTGGTAGCAAGCAGTGAGTCACTGGTAAGATGGGAGCCTTTGACTTTTCCCAGGGGCACTTTCTCTTGTCCTTCCAGCTGGACAGACAAACTGAAGCATGTGCTTCAGGAAGAACCTTTGTGGCCTCACTGTGTCCCTCCGTGGGGACACACTGTGGACCTCTCAAACAGTTACCCACCATGGCCTCACAACCACTGTTCTTGGGACTTGGTTTATTTATGAACCAGAGAAACAAAAGTCCTGTGCTAGGAGTTTCTTCCTTCCAAAGCCGTGAAACAGACCAGATAGGGGAAAAAGTGGGGGGCCAGGGAAGCCACTCAGGCTTACTAGCGCGGTTGTAGCAGCCGTGATGCTTCAGCAAATGTTGGCTGCAACTGGCCGGTTTTGCCTTCCGTTCCGTGGTTCAGTCTCTTTTCTCAGACACATTTCTGAAAGCTTCCCTTGGATGAACCTTTCGTAAGACTAGCTTTTAGTTTGTGGCTCCAATTATTCATTTCATCCATTTCTGCCTAATACTTAAATATTCCCCTTTTATTTCTTTCCATTGGCTTTTTCGTTCTTTATTTCAAAAATACTTACATTCATATAATTATCTCTGTGTGTGTGTGTGTGTGTGTGTGTGTGTGTGTGTGTGTGTGTGTACTCATGCACACAGATGCAAGCGTGAGGAGGCCAGAAAAAGGCACTGTGTCTTCCTGTATTCCTTTATTTCTTTGAAGCAGGGCCTGTCCTTGAACCTGGGGCTTTGGAAGCCAGAAAGCCCCAGCTATCCTCATGTCACTGACCCCCTTGGAGCTGGGGGCACGGGTATCTCTGACCCTCAGCTTGTTATGGGGGTGCTAGGATCCTGACCTGACTCCTCATGATTTCGCAGTGAGTGCTGGTCACCATTGAGCTATCTTTCCGGATGTCTTCAAATGTTTTAAGTCAAATGCTTGGCTTATTTTTTCATATCCGTCTGATTTATTGCACAACTTTATAAAATTATGCATTTCTTTTTACATACCTCACCAGTTTTGATATGATTTTTTCATTATCATCCAGTTTTACACATTTCCAATGGTTTCCAAATTTTTTTTGAATCTATCTTTTAAAATTCATTTTCATTTCATTGGGATATGGTTTAGACATCTCCATTGAGTATTGAGATGTCCTGAGAACACTCATGTTCTTAAAAATGTTCTTATAAATGTTCCTGTCTGTTCTTATAAATGTTCCATGTGCATCCTTAAAGAGGTGGCACATTCTTGGCGAACTGCTGAATTCTCTGTGCATCTGTTAGCTTGGAAAACGTACGTTTGAGCTGACAGCTGAGACATTTTTCTAAGAATGTTTGGGTGGGGTCTGGGTGGGAAGGGTGTCTCAGGCAGAGAAAGCAGCAAGTACCAAAGGCCTGAGGTAGGAAGGAGCTGATACTTCCAGGAATGGAAGGCAGATCAATCTGAGTTGAATGAGGTAGGAGAGGAAGAAAAAATGGTGTGAGGTCAGGTCCCAGGGCATCAGAGACTGGGTGAAGTAGGACCTTCAGGTAAATGACGTCATAGTATTCAGAGACTGATCACCTGAGAACTCAGTCCCAACTCTTCCTTTGGCAAATAGGAGAACTAAGATGTGTTCTAAAATGGTCTTCAAGTTCAGAGCAGAGCTCTGGATGTCACCCTGTCTCGCCGAAGCTCCTAAAAAAGGAGTCTAAGGCAATAGTACTGTGAGTTCAAGGCCAGTCTAGGCCACATAGCAAGAGCTTGTCTCAAAGAAGAAAACAAAAAGAGTTGATTTTTAGAATTGTTATTGAGAGAAATTAGCCTAATGAACCCCTTTATAAAGCAAAACCTATACACCCTCCATTCGTTTATTTTGTAAATGTACATTTTCATAGATGCAAGTTAGTTAAAGTGGATTTCCCAAAGGGCTCCCCATTTGCAAAGTGTGCTCTGATTCCAGCCTCCTTGCGTTCCCCCATACTGCCTCTTTTGATTCCAGGAAAACGTCTCCCAGACCTTCTTTGATGGGGCCGCTGTACCACATTCAAATCCTCCTCATGTCAAGATATGGCAATTACTCACTGCCCTGCCGGATGCTTGTGTTTCCCATCTCACCCTGTTTGGAGGCTCAGCTGCTTGTGACTAAGCAAAGTAAACACTATGTTAACATTCCTTCAAAGTATCCTTTCTTTTATGTTCAGTTAAAACTTTGGGGTGCACACTCAGCCATTCCCAATCTTTTCCAAGCGCAACCCGAGATGATGTTGAATTAAGCACATCTGAAACTTTATCTGCTCTCTGTTTTTAAGTGATGACCTTAACCTAAGCTGCTCAGGGATGTGCTGCCTGACTGGGCACCCCTATATAAATACGCATAGGCTCCCCCGAGTAAAACCTTCACGTTTTCTTTGTTTGAGGAGGGCATCACTTGGGAAATAACTCCTGAGCCTTCTTGCCTGCTACAGGTAATAATTTTTCCTCTGCTTTTTTACGTTTCTGCTGTGCTTATTTTAGCTTTGCATTTTTGGTTCTAGTCTATGCTATAGTATTAATGAACCTTGCAAACATTAGGCTAAGTGAAAGAAGAAACAGAAAAGATAAATATTATGTGATTTCGCTTGTATGACTATCTAGACTACTAGAAGTAGAATACTGGTGACCACAGACAAGGCAAGCAGCAGGAGCTACTGCCTTGTGGGACAGAGATGTTTGGGATGTCAAAAAGTTCCAGAAACGGGGCTGGAGAGGTAGCTCAGGGGTTAAGCCTCCGCCTTGCAGGCGGAAGGTCCCGAGTTCGGATCCCAGATCCCACGTATAGACGCCAGGCAGAAGCAGGGCGGCCTGCGCTTCTGGTCCTGGTAGGGCGGAGCCTGTGAATCCCGGGGCAGAAGGAGATGGAGGAGTCCATGGTGGTTCGCGAATTCGTCCGTGGTTCTACACATACACAGACACACGCACACACAGATACACACACACACACACGCGCGCGCGCGCGCGCACATACACACGCACATGCACACAGTTGAATAAATAATAATAATAATAAAAATTAAAAAAAAAAGTTCCAGAAACGGAGGTGGTGATGGTTGTACATCACTGTGAACGTAATTTTGGTCGCTAAATTATAAAAATGCTTAAATCTGTAGACTTTTATGGGTAAATATCCCATTGTGTGAATAGACTGCATTTTGCTATCCATTCATCCTTGACGGACATTTGGGTCGTCTCAGTCTTTGGCTGTGGTCAATACTGCTACCATGAATGCCCATGTATAAGTATAATGTTGCTTTCAGCCTTCACAGTGTATTTCTAAAAGTAGAATTGAGCCATAAGGTAATTCTATTGTCAGGGACAATCAAATTGAACTACTAAAAATTTGTACTCAAGGACTGGTGAATTGGCTCAGTTAATAAAGATACCTATATGCAAACCTGGTGATCTGACAGGAGGGGGCAAGATCAGCTGGGACTACATAGCAATGTCCTGTCTCAAACAGCTAAGGGCCAGGGACTTAGCTCATTAGTAGAGTACCTGCCTAGCGTGTACGAAGCCTGGAGTCTGTCACGGGCACTGCATAGTTAAAAAGAAGAGACACAGGTACAGCCATATTCCAAATGTTAGTGAGCTACACAAAACACGTCACAGCGAAAGAAAGCGTAAAGATGCCTTTGTTTGCTTTCTAGATTCCAGCAATCTACTAACCTCAAATGAAACTTCTAATGATTGAATTTGTAATTATCCATAATATTACATTCCAGTGAAGAAGTAGGTCTCTCATATGTACACACAGGGGTAAAGGTATATATGTATGTGTGTATGTTCTTAATTTTTAAACTTCATTTAGTTTGCATGTGTGTGTCTATGTGTGTGTGTGTGTGTGTGTGTGTGTGTGTGTGTATGTGTGTGTGAGAGAGAGAGAGAGGGAGAGAGAGAACACTGTGTGTTCCTGTGAAGGACCAAAGATGATTTTAGGAATCATCTTGGATTGCTCTACCTCCTATTTACTTCACTCTGGGGTTTCCCAGGCTCTTCCCATAAGGGCTGGAAGTTCAGGCTGCTGCCATTTCCACCTAGGGTTTTTATGTGGGACCTGGGATACTGTAGTGTGACCTTTTGCTCATGAGGTAGAGTCTTAACCCCTGAGCCATCTTTCCAGCTCTATGTTCTTATTTTTTGAGATTGGGTCTCACTGTGTAGTCCAAGTTTGCCTTGAACTGAAAATCTTGTATGTCAACTCTTGGGGTCTGGGATGATAGGTTTGGCCACTATGCACAGCTTAAAGATTTCTTATACTATCTTTGCAGGACAAAAATAAGAGTTAGCTAAAAGCTCACATTTTCCCATAGGAAGAAATGTCACACACGTTACATTCTTGCTTGAACTCACTGTCTGTGGCCTCATTTTAAGTAGCTGCATATTCTTCTGTTACATAGAAGTGCTATAACTTATTTAACTAGTGTGTAATTGTGAGACTTCAAGGAACTGGAAAAAAACTATTTTCAGATTTTCCCTCCCTTTATATCAGTAGCACCAGTTCTGGTGGCACATTCCGTCATTTCCCTATGATCGTAGCAGACTTCTGAAAGATGCTTCCTTCCAGAGAGTCCCCCAAGGGAATGTCCTCATAGCTGTCATTTGAAGTGCTAAGCATTGAGGGAGGGCCTCTCACATGCTAAGGATGTGCTTCTTCCCTTGAGCCATAGTCCCCGCCCAAGGTCCTTCTTTCTTTCTTTTTTTTTTTCCTGGCCTTAAACTTGGAATCTTCCTGTTTTGCTGGATTACAGACATGTGTCATCATGCCTGGCCCAAGGATATATTTTTTAAATTTTTAAATTTTTTATTATTTATTCAATTGTGCATGTATGCGTGTGTGCAGGTATGTGTATGTATGTGTGTGTGTGTGTAGAACCACGGACGAATTCGGGAACCACCATGGACCGCCTCCACCTCCTCCTTGTTTACTCTGCCCCGGGATTCACAGGCTCCACCCTACCAGGACCAGAAACGCAGGCCGCCCCCGCTTCCGCCCGGCGTCTATACGTGGGGTCTAGGATCTGAACTCAGGACCTTCCGCCTGCAAGGCAGAGGTTTAACCCCTGAGCTACCTCTCCAGCTCCCCCAAGGATATTTATTTTTAATTAGTATTTATTTGAGAGAGAGAGAGAATATGCCAACAGGCACAGACTGAGTGTACCAAAGCCCTCGTGCCAAGATCAGAGGACAACTTCCATAAGTCGGTTCCCTCTTTTTACCATGTGCATTCCTGGGATTCGAACTCAGGTCTCCAGCTTTGCACATAGACACTGACCGCTACCTGCTGAGCCGTCTCACAAGCCCCAAGGATGTTTTCATGTCCCCGTAGCCCAGGAATGTGGCTTTCAGTGGTTCCACAGATGGTTCCTCAATTCCCTCCTGCCCCCCACCACCAAATTTCCCACCAAATCAGCTCCCATGTAACTGGAAAAGAAGAACCAAAAAGAAGATTTAAATGAATACGAATCTTTTTTTTTTATTATCGAAACCGTTAAGAAAACCTACATTAACAACCTAGGATGTGGAAAGGTTTACGAAATGGCTTCCAAGCCTGGCTCAGTTGGTGGAGTGCTTGCCGAGCATCACAAATCCTGGGTTCCACCCACAGCACCTCATCAAAGCATGCGCCATGGCGCGCACCTGCACTCCCCAGCCCTTGGGATGTAGAGGCAGGAGGACCAGCAGTTCAAGAGCATGCTCAGCTACGCAGTGATTTCAAGGACAGCAAGACCACGTCACAAAATGCAGAAGACAGATTCCCTTCAGAGAGACACGAAGTGCATCTTGGGTTCTGGGTAACGTCCGTCCGTCTGTAGCAGGAAGCGGCTCTCCTCCTGACACAGAGCTGAGGCTCTGAACACTGAGCAACAGCCTTGCGTCTAACTGCAAGGGACCCGCAAAATGCAGCACTCGCTGCTGTCGGCTGTGACGTTATTGCATGCAGCAGGCTGAAGTGAACAATGTGATCCCCGTTACTTCACCCCAAGCGGCTGTCACCCTCTCATCCAGAGCACCAGGCAGGCGATGGAAATCACTGGAAGGGTCCGGTGATTGCCTCACAATCTGAGGCCTCAAATGGCTGACGGAAATACAGTAAGAATAAGACATTGGAAATAGAAGGTAGAAAGGCACAGGCCTGCCAATAAGAAGTAGCCAAGGCACAGAATCCTTATAGTAAAAATAAAAATAAAAAAAGCTTCTGAAGTTGAATATAATCCACTTTTCAAAATTATCTCCAAAAATGTAATAAAAATGAAAGTTAACAGTGGCATAATTAACTTGATTCCTGAGTTGGAAGCTAAAGAAAACCCTGTCTTTTTTTTTTTTTTAAACAAAGGTTTTTTTTATACCATTTTATATTAATACTGTAGAAAATTTTAACCATGGTATTCTGGTCCTATTTGTAGTAGTCCCTAAACTATTCTGTGGAAAAATTATGCTTTAGAAATAAGTAGCCAGGTATAGTGAGAGAACCATAAAAAAGTACCTGGAGGCAGTGAATAGTCTTTTTCAAATCCTTCACAGCTTTAGAGAAACGGCAATGGTTAGAGCGTGGGCTGGTTTTGATTTTATTTTTTCGAAATAATCTAATTGCTGCCAAGCTGGCCTGGAACTCTGGATCTTTCCATCTCAGTCCCCAAGTGCTGTGTTATGGGCACACACACCCCCCCATGGCCGCATGGGTGATTTTTCTAAGTAGCAGCTAGACTGCCTCTGTGTCTGCTGGCTACAAAGTCCAGGATGGGACAGGCATGCTGGTGGCAATCCTTTTGTAGATAGTGATGCCGAGTGGAACGTGTTGGGGGGTGTGCAGTGACATTTGTTGATTTCCAGGCCCGGCGTGTGCTCTTGCCACTGCCCCCTACAGAGCTTTACTGAAGGGTGCAGGCCTGGTACAAGCTCTCTGAGAGCCCTAGAATCCGAGCAGTGTCCCCATCCGTCAGGCCCGCTCCTGTTGCAGTTACCCACGCCGTGTACACACAGCCCCCAGTCTTAGTGACTGAAGATTGCAGACTGGTCCTCTGAGTTGACCAGGTGTTTGTGTGTGTGTGTGTGTGTGTGTGTGTGTGTGTGTGTGTGTGTGTGTGTGCCAGAAGGCACTTGAGTGAATGTGTAGGCCCTAGGTGACTTCAGGTCTCATCCTAGATTGTTTTCCCTCCTTATTGCTTTGCTCTGGGGTTTCCCAGGCTCCACCTTCCAGCTCCAGAATCTCAGGCTGCCACCGCAGCCATCCAGCATAGCACTTGTATGTAGATCTTGGGATCTGAACTCAGGTCCTTTTGTTTGTGAGGCAGAGGCTTTAACCCCTGAATCATCTCCCCAGCCCACTTTTTATTTTACATTTTACTTATCATGCATGTGTGTGGTGTATGGAGGGTGTTTACATGCCATGGTACAAATCAGAAGACAGCTTAAAGGAGTTGCTTCTTTCCTTCTGCTTGTGGGCTCTGTGAATTGAACTCAGGTCTTTAGGGTTTGTGTGTCGAGGGCCTTTCTGTCCTGGGCCATCTTGCAGGCCTGCAGCACTTCTTACTAAGGGCGTCTCCTGCTGTTTCAGTCAGATAGTAGAATCTGGAGTCACCTGAAAGTGGCTTCTCTCCCTGGCATGGCTACTAGTCTCGAGGGTCAGGAAAGCTGGCAACTGCTCGACCACTTCCCGTCCATGGAATTGCCAAGGCCTCAGCACATCAGGGGGTCCCCCAATAGTCTAACTCTTATCTGGGAGCTGATTTCCCCATCAGCAAGACGTGAGAAATGGAAGCTTCTGGTCTCTTCAGACAAGATCCTAAAGTAGATAGAGTCACGTCCACCTGTAGATGAAGCCACCAGAGCTGCCTTCGGGCCTTGAAATGTGTGCCCACCTTTATTGCTTGCATTCTTCATCTACACTCAAATGTTCCCTCTTAGAAATTAGCCCGATTTGACCTCACTTTGCACATTTATGAGGCAGGCATAGGTCACTGGTCACCATCGTCCTTCTCAATCTGTCCTCACGCTTGCTCTGAGAAAGCAGGTAGAAATGTGGAAACTGAGGATGGGCATGAAAGGCCTGGCACAGCCACATCACGAGAGGTTCCAGGTAGCTGGTAGGGAGGGCTCTAGCAGGTCTCTGAGGCTGGAGGAGGACCGCCTGCCCCCTTGGCGGAGCCAGGAGGAAGGCGCGTGGCCGAGGCTGTCAGAAAGGACTCTTGAAGCCGCTGTACTGCCCCTCGCTCTTGGGGAATTTCTTGCGGATCTGCCAGCGGCAGCAGCTGGGCAGGATGGCGAAGTCAGCCATGTCCTGGGAGCCGAAGCGCCAGATGGCATAGCACCTGTAGGCGCAGTGTCTCAGGCTGCGGTTGGTGGTCTCCTCCTCCAGCTCCAGCAAGGGGTCCCGGTAGAGCAGGAGGAGCTGCAGGACGTCTTTGGATAGGACGAGCTTCTGGAAGAGTCTGGAGGTGGTGATGCAGGGCCCCCGCTTCCTCCGGCAACAGAGCTCCTCCACACACCTGCGGCTCTCAGGGAGCTGGGATGGGAGGCAGCTCCCACACTGGCACCACTCCGGGCACGGCTCGCGCTCAGGGGCCGTCTCCACCCTCAGCAGCTGTATCTCCTCCGGTCGCCCAGGAATCGGGGATGAGTCGTGGAGAGACAAGGGCAGCCTGGACAAGTCTGTGAAGTCCACAGGGAGCCTCTGAAAAAATCAACCGTCCAGACCCATCAGCAACCACAAGTCCAGCCAGGGTTCGAGGCTCTCCGGCCTTATTACACGATCGCATTTAAAACTAGGATCGATCGCCAGATGTCATGGGCACAGGTGTCAGCTTGACTGTTGAGGGTTTGAGCTCTGGGCACATTTGTGGAGAACTAGTGGTTGGGTTAAGCCCAGGGCAAGCCTGCAGGAGATTGTCTAACTGATGGGGAAGGCCCAGCCCATGGTGAGTGGGACTAGGCCCTGAACAGATGAATAAAATACTGAGAGTGGGATGAGGAAGTTGGCATCCTTGTGTACACTTGGCCAGACATGCTGGTCGGGCAAGTAAGGATTGTCCCTCTCTCAACCGTTATGTGGTGATGGTGTGGTCAGTTCCCTCGGACCCTGGTGTTGGTGCGTGCTCTCCCGTCAAGCTGGACTGAGAACTCTAACCATTAATCGTAAGAGAAAATAAACCCCTTGTTCCCTTAAGCTGTTTGATGGTGATTTATCAGCAACCATGCAGGCCAACTGCAATACCAGAGTAGTTAATCTTTATTAAATACATGTGCAGGGCTGGGCACACGTTTACGCCATTAAGGCTTTGAAGGACCTCCAGTTGTGCGTATGCTTCTCTCCACTTTACATCTGCAGAAAACGAGATTCAGAAAGCCTGGCAGACTCGCGGCACAGCCTTCACCCTGATTGTCCCTCTTATCTATGTTCTCCACGGGACTGATCTCCACTGCCAAGGACCTTACTACCTTACTGGTTTCCTTGATGACTATTTTTCTTCCATGGGAAAGCAGAGACTCCCTAAGGTGTATATCCCTGGTGCTCAGGACAGTGCCAGCACACAGCAGACTAAATGTCCTTCAGCTCTGTTCTCTCCTTGTCTGCTGGACTCCCCTTCTCGAGCAGATACAAGGGAGGTGCCCAGAACTGACATGACTAGTCTTTGTGGCGCTTGCTTTTATTCAAAAGGTGAATAAGACCTGGCGAAGGACATTGAAACGGAATAGTTCTTGTACATGAATGGTCAGGCAGCAGTACTCGGAACCGAAAAGTAGAAACCTCCCAGGAAGTCATCAGCTAAGAGCAGATAAACAAAACAAAAATCTACCCAGGAATATTACTGAGTCCCAAAAAGGAATGAAATAGGACCGAGGAGATGGTTCAGCAGCTAAAGCACTTGGCACATAAGCGAAAGGACCAGGTCCTGGGGCCCCCAGATGCTATGTGAAATGTCAGTTGCAGCCCGCCTGTAATTACAACCGTAGCAGGTAGAGTCCGGGTTTTCAGAGCAATGGAGGGCTCAGGGTGTAATTAGAGACTCAGGTAATACACGCATCCATAGACACTTCTGGGACTAAAGCTCAGGTTTGCAACCAGAGGCGTCACTCACTGAACGATCTTTCCAGCCCAAGAAAATGACATTTAAAAAGGCCCGTGGGCAAAGCAATCATAATTGGACATTGCATGCCCGGCGCAATGTCCAACACACTATTGACCTCACAAAGTCTAGCATCTGCTAAAGGCACCAAGATCCTTGGAGGCAAGGGATTGACAGCCACAGTAGTGTTCCTATGCTTAAGGGGAACACAGGAAAGGGTTCAGGGAAATGCCACTGGGTCCTTGTACATCATCGGAGAGGAGGGCCCAGAGGAGAGTCAGGCATGCACAAGAAAGGACTCTGGGAATTGGGGCGGGAGGCACAGGGGGATGGGGCAGGAGGGGTGAGGGGAGGAAGAGCAGGGGGTTCAGGGGGAGGAGGAGGGAGGGGGGAACTGGTGTACCTATTAAGTTTGTATGAGCTGAAATAATAATAAAAATGTATTAAAATTAAAAAAAAAAGGCCCATGGGGGCTGGAGAGATGGATCAGGGGTGCCGTGAAAGCAGGAGGTCCTGAGTTCAGATCCCGGGTCCCACCTAAAAAGTGCGAGGTGCACTTCCGGCTCTTGTAGGTGGAACCTGGGAAATCCCAGGGCGAAGCAAGAAGGAGGTAGAAGCAATCTAAGATGATTCCCAAAGTCACCCTTGGTCCTCCACAGGGACACACATTACCCTCTCTCTCTCGCTCTCTCTCTCTCTCTCTCTCTCTCTCTCTCTCTCACACACACACACACACACACACACACTCACACATGAGCGCAGAGTAAATAAAATGAAATATATTTTTTAAAAGGCCCGTGGATGTAGCCCATGGGCACAGTACTTGCCTAGCATGTGCAAAGACCTAGTTTCAAAGCTCAGTATTTCTCTCCCCAAATCAGTCGATCAAATTCACTCACAGCAGTAGAAATAAAATCTCAAGATGATTAAAAAATAGTTTTAAAAAATCTATATGGATTCATGATAAAAAAAAATTTCTCACAAACTAGGTTGAGAAAGCAGTTTTCTGGAATCTGATAAGCTCACCACAAACAGTCTGGTGAGTAGTGAAACAGAAAAGCTGTCTTTCCGGACAGTGGGGTAGAGGCTGAAGTCTCCTCAGCCGCAGGTGTGGCAGCGCTCTGGGGCGCGGGGGGCGTGCAGGGGCACAGCCACAGCTTCCCCGGTCAGCACCTGCTGAAACTGAGCATATGCTGCCACCCACTCTCAGGTGGTCCTCCAGCAGAGAGCCATATGTTTGCCATCACAGTGTGATTGGCATTCACCCCAAAACAAGGAGCTTCCCAAATGTCCATCCACAGTGGAATGGGTAAATAAATTGCATGTTCACAAAGTGGAAGTCATACAATAATGAGAACGAATGTCGCCTTATGTGATGCCACAGATAACTTACAAAAATGATACGGGGTGAAAGGAGCCAGGCATCCAACAGAGTGCATGCTGGGTACTTAGTTGATTTTTCTTCTTAGGCAGGGTCTCATCGTGGTGCCAGCCTGGCCTGAATTCAAGGCAAAAAATCCTTCTGCCTCAGCTGCTCAAGTGCTCAGATTACAGTTGCAGATAACTGCATCTAGCTAGTACCATTCTTTTTTCAGGATTTTGTAAAATTCTGAAAGAGGTAAGACTAACCCTTAGATACGGAGGGAAGGACTATCTTTAAAGGAAGATAGAGGGGCTGGAGAGGTGGCTCAGGGGTTAAGCCTCTGCCTTGCAGGCAGAGGGTCCTGAGTTCGGATCCTAAACCCCACGTATAGACGCCGGTGGAAGGGGGGGGGCGGCCTGCGTTTCTGGTCCTGGTAGGGCGAAGCCTGTGAATCCCGGGGCAGAGTAAACAGGAGGAGGTGGAGGCGTCCATGGTGGTTCCCGAATTCGCCCGTGGTTCTACACACACACACGTACACGCACAATTGAATAAGTAATAAATAAAAAATTTAAGAATAAATAATAAACAAAAAAATGTAAAGGAAGATAGAGATACAACAGGGACTATGACTTTCTCTCTCTCTCTGTCTCTCTCTTTCCTTCTCTTTGTCTTCCTCTCCAGGCAAGCACTTTACCACTGACTATCCTTAGCCCAGAACATCTAATTTTCAAGTCTGGATGCCGGTTAGTTATTTTTTACTTTGTTAAAATTCATTGATCATGATTTGCACCAATATCTAGATATATTTATATACAAGGGCCAATTTTTCTTAAAAAGACTAAATGTTTTCACTTACTGGGACTTTCTGACTCTTAATATTTTGCAGACTTTGCCCAAACAGCTGCTGGTTGATCATCCGAATATAGGGCTCATCCACAAAGGACACATACTTCAATGTCTAGGGAGAAAAAGTCAAAAAGTTTACCTTTTTTTGGTACAGAATTATCAAGAATCATCTGCCCAACACTATCTAAAGGCAGCTGTTAATCCTATATACAAAATGGCAAATAAGCTAACCCAAACTCTGGCTAACCCAAAATGAGCAGTTTTTGAGGTTGAAGGGAAACTAGAAAGGGAACCCCATGTACCTTAACTTGTAGACCCAGCTTGTAACCTTCAGAGTATGATATAGCAGTGCTTTGCTGAGTTTTCTCAATTTCGATTTTCCCAGATATCACTGAACAGCTATAGAACTGCAACTTAAATTGTTCTCAAGTGTTAAATTTCATTCATCCCTACTGGGCTACAGCAATATCAAGTTGCAAAACTGAAGGATTCCTTTTCTTTCTCCTTCTCTTCTTCCTCCCTCTTCTCTTCTTCCTCCTCCTCTTCCCCATCTTCCCTCTTTCTCTTCTGCTCACCTTTCCCCCTCCCTTCTTCTGCATCTTCTTTTTGGTTTTTGTTTGTTTATGTTTGTTTGTTTGAGAGACAAGGTTTTGTAATCTGGGCTAAAATCAAATTTAGCGCCTTCCCGCCTCCTTCTCTTTCCTGCACCGTGCCTGGCCTGGCTGAACTTTTATTTTCCTTGAGAGCACAGGCAATTGGACAATGAGCCGCCATGCGTGCAGCAGTTAGAAAGGAACAGTAATGCTCTCAGATAAGGAAACCCTCCTTGTTTTTGGGTACCGGAGATTTCTCTTTGGGGGAATTTGTGGAATTGAGTGGGGTGGACCTGCCTAATAAAGTCAAAATTAAAACAATACAGATAGGATTGAAATTCCCGGTGCCCACTCCCCACTTTAAGCTCCTTGCCAGAGGCCACTGCTGTTAGCATGTTTGCGACTATCTAGGACCTTTTATATGCATGTATTCATCCGCACCGGCATTTGCTTGCATACACTTACAAATGCACTAGTAGAGAGTATATAGGCAATTTGTGCACTTATTTTTAAGCTATGACTCATAACATAATCATTGTACTTTGTGTGTGTGTGTGTGTGTGTCTGTTTGTCTCTCTGCCTGTATATATTAGAGAGCATTATTTTTACCTATGGAGGCCCAAGGGTAATTCAGGAATCATCCTCTATTTCTACCCCTTTTACTTTGTTCTGTGGTTTTCCGGGCTATGCCTTCCCAGGGCCAGAAGTGCATGCCACGGCCATTTCTGTGTGTGTTTTCACATGGGATCTGGGATCCGAACTCAGGTCCTTCTGCTTTCCATGCAGAGACTTGACTGCTGAGCCATCTCTCCAGCCCCCACGCTGTTCTCGTATTTGTTTTTTCCTCCTGACAAAATGTCAGCTCTGCTGATGCTAGTACTTACAACCGAGAAATGTAAGAGATTCTGAGGCCAGCCTGCCTGCGTAGATTTCAGTTCTACCGCTTACTAGCTATGTGTCTTTGGACAGACTACTTATTCTTTGTGTGTGTGTGTGTGTGTGTGTGTGTGTGTGTGTGTGTGTGAAGGCAAGAAGACAACTTCAGATATTATTCTTCAGGTGTTATCCACCTTTTTTCTTTTGAGAGGGACTCTCTCACTGGCCTGGGGCTTGACAAGCACACTAGGCCAGCTGCCCGAGAGCCCCGGGCTCTGCCTGTCTTTGTTCCTGGCTGCTGGGATTACCGCTCATTGTACAACACCCAACTTTTTTTAAAATTTTTTTATTATTTATTCAATTGTGAGTGTATGTGTGTGTGCGCATGTGTGTGTATGTATGTGTGTGTAGAACCACGGACGAATTCGGGAACCACCATGGACGCCTCCACCTCCTCCTCGTTTACTCTGCCCTGGGATTCACAGGCTCTGCTCTACCAGGACCAGAAACTCAGGCCGCCCCCGTTTCCACCCGGCGTCTATACATGGGGTCTAGGATTTGAACTCAGGACTAAAAACACCTGAGGTTTGTTTATTTTTGCTATTGCCATTTTTTGTTTATTTGATTCAAGGGCTTGTGCTCCCTAGGCAAGCACTCTGCCAGGTGCTAAATCTCCAGCCCCTCCTTCTTTTTGATGGGTGTCTGGTATTACTATCGATTTATTAAAGTTTCTCTCATCATTCACCCAGTGCAACAGGAAAGGATGGTATTACTATGGATTTGTCATAGTTTTTCTCACCATTCACCCCATAGACATTTGGGTAAGTGCTGGTTCTTCCTGTTGATTGTTTATTATTGTTATTGTTATTATTATTATTAATAGTACTGAATATTGAATCCAAGGCCTTTTACATGTTAGGCCAGCACTTTACCATCTGATTCATGTCCCCCAACGTAGCAAATATACTACAGGGGACCATCTCGTACATGTATAACATGTGGTCTCATGTGAGGGTTCATCTGACACATGGTCCCTAATGTAGTAAATACGCTGCGGGGAACGTTGTGTACATGTGTACAGTGCAGCTCTCGTGTTCGGGCAAGTGCAGAGAAGTACAAATGCCATCTGCACAGCGTGACCTATCTGGATGTGACTAGTCGTTGACAGATTATTCCCTGAAGTCATTATACTATTTTGGGAGGTCATGCCAATTCAATAAATGAGAAAAAGTGTGGAAATGGCTCAATGGTTAATTTAAAGCCTTTGCCTCAAAAGTAAAAGGACCTGAGTTCATATCCCCAAATTCCATGTGAAAATGCTGGGCGTATATGGATGCAGCCTGTAATCCTGACCTCGGAAGATGGAGCTTGGGAAACCCCAGAGCAAAACAATAAAGTGAAAGAGCACGACATAATGATTCCCGATGTCATCCTTCGGTCCACACAGATATACACACCCAAATGTGTACACACACCTGTACACATACATATACCTACTCACACGCAAAGCACACACATACAAAATTGTATTCTACACATCTAGCTTCTCCATGTTTGTTTCTTGGTTTCAGAATTGTTAGAGACTCATCCACTGTGCGATCGAGTCTGTCATTTTGTCGTGTTTTCTACACACTTTTCAGCTCTGCAAAAGAGTCTCTGTGCATTATGCCTTACCGGCCTTGGCTCCACAATGGACTCATACTTCTTCCTGTAGTAGTACTCGCTGGCCACGCAGCACTTACAATAGGGATAAACGTGGGTCTGGCAGAAGACGTTTGAGTACATGCTGATGAGGAAGTCAATGAACACAGTAGCCTGGAAAGAGATGCAGCCATGGCAGGAGAAGTCTTGCTGCCAGATTATCGTCTCAAAGCCCAGGGAAGAGATTGTCTTACCAAGCCGAAGTAGGAGAGGGTGGATCCCACATACACCACCAGCTGGATGATGTCGAATTTGCCTCCCTGAAAACAGAAAAGTCAAGTATGGGAACGGAGCGGGCTGTGCTTCCAGCACTTGGGAGGACGAGGCAGAATCCGAGGCAGCCGGGAGACGGAGTGAAACCTGTACCAAACATGAACAGGCAAACAAGTTTGCAAGTTAAGCATTAAAAGGTTTTCCTCCACTGCTTTCTACATGCCGTAGACGCCTGCCAAGGGACGCGATCTCCATGCACAGAGCTGGCTTCTGGCTGCAACCAGCACGAGGACAGTTGTGTGATGGGGACAGAAGGAGAGACTTACCGAGCCAAAAACCAGAATGTCAAAGCGTATCCCAAAGACTTTGATCAGCGTCCTCTTCTCAATGTTGTTTTCTTTATAGTACCTGGCGTGTCTGCAGGAGAGAAGGGTCTAGATTAGCACCGTCTCTTCTAAAGTGCTAGTATTTGATGGAGAGAAAAAGCAAACCCTTAGTCAACCCAGCCTTCCTCATCTGCCTCTGAAGACTCCTCAGCCGGCAGAGGCAAGAACACAGTCCACCCGCGAGTTGCTCTCTGACCAGCTGGAACCAGACTGGAGCTGAAGCAAAATCTTTGTTCAGTTGCCTGCCGTCCCTAACCAATAAAATTCAAATGAAAAGTGGAAAGCAGTGAAACGAATTTATTCAATATGACCATACTGGAGAGAGGTTAGCCTAGTTATTTCCAAAGTCCCTCCTCCAAGGATCTAAGCAGGAGGGCAATGTTTAAACAGAATAGCAAGCAATGAGCACAACCAAGCAGTTCTGTTCCAGGCATGTCCCCACCCACTCACCTGCAAGGTGGTCTGAGTTGTCAGAGCCTGTGAAAGTTCTTTAGAGAGACCAATTCTTCCTCTGGCTGGCGCCAGATCTGGCCAAATTTTCAGTACTCTGATCTCAGCATGAGATTCCTGGGAAGTATCAGATTCTCGAGGAGAGGGGGGACGTCCATTCTTTAGAGTCCTAATAGCTAGTGTGGTGGGGGAGGAGCCCTTGGAATCCCATGCTGTCGGTTTCACCCCATGAATTACTTCCTCTCTTACCAACGGGAACGAAAGAGCATTCCCAGGTTATCTGCTGTTTCCATCCACATAGAAAGGGGAGAAATTGACTTTTTAAGTTTCATATTTAAATGACCAAACTTTAACCATGATAAGCACAGGAATTAAAAAAAATACTTTCCAAGAAATGTGATTATCTCTTAAAGGCGAAAAAATGTGTTCAATGTAGCGATTCGTGCTTATAACACCTTAAAAGAGATTGGAAACACTTAGAAGATAGAAGTGGGAGAGTCAGGAATTCAAGATCATCCTTAACTATATAGCAAGTTTGAGTCTAGCCTGGGCTACATGTGGCCCTGTCTCATTAATATTCAACAAAACAAAACAAAACAAAGCAAAAAAAAAAAATCTACAACCACATCAAGAAACTTTTAATGTGTATCTCTTTGACATTTTGTTGGTTGTTTTAACATAAGGATGTACATTCTCTGAGTTATTAATTTATAATCTATTTACAGTTAGGAAAGCAGCAGACAGATGGGGTGCTAAAATATAGCATGGGGTATCTGAAATTCTTTCTCTTAGAGGTCCTAGAATCGATGTTAAGACCAGTTAGATGTTCTTGGGCACGTCAATGCCTATTTCTATCCAGAGAGTTTCTGCTTTCTTGCATCTGATCATCCCATTCCAAGACACCTCTCCCTCCTCTTCTGTTAGGCGATTTATTTTTTAATACAAATGGCATTCCACACCTGTGGTTGGCATTGCCTGGGAAGGCAAAGAGTGCTTAGGAAAACTGTTCAAACAGGTCTCCTGGGCCCTGGTGCCAGAGTAGTTTCAGAAGGTCTGAGATGTTTCTAGAAGTTTGTGTTAGTAACGGTCAGTAGGCCCCACTCTGAGGAACACTGGGTAAGGTTTCTTTCTGAACACTGTAACAAGTTGAGTCACGATCTCCAAAGAAGATAGGTCCAAGTACTTAACCCTCAAGCCAGAATCTATGAACATGACCTTATTTGGAAATAGATCTTTGCAGATATAATTAATCAAGATAAGATTGCCCTGAATTTAGGGTTGTCCTACACCTAGAAGGAAATTTAGACACAGAGACACAAAGGAGACAAGACAGGTTCCTGCAATGCACCCACATGTTAAGAGGTGCAGGGAGCCAGCAGAATCTGGGAGAGGCAAGAAAGAACATCCTTCTGAGCCTTTATGAGGGAATGTGGCCCTGCTAAGACCTTGGTTTCAGACTTCTGGGCTCCATGAAACAAATAAATGCCCATTGGTTTTAAACCATTTGTGTAGCTTTGTTGCAATAGTTAGAGAAAGCTAATGCCTACTCTGAACCTAGAAATACACCAAGCATCCCTACATCATACATGCCAATCAAATGAATCACATATTCACTGAAAGAGGTTTTTAGAACCATCATTTCCCTAGCTCCCATGAATCATTGTGTTGAGGATAAAATTATGTAATGTGAACTTGAACTTCCTGTATGCTAGAAATTGTGTTTTCTCAAATACCTCACGTAACCTGTAATTTCCTTCTCTTTTGTGTGATTGAAAATAACTTGTCTGCTTGCCTATCAGTTCTCTGCAATTTTATTTCCAGCTTCAGATTTCTTCTGGCTCTTATTCAATGACAAATGCGATAGCAATTTATTCTAAAGAATGCCTCCATCATAGCTGCTTGGGGGTCTTTAGAAAGCAGATCCCACCAGGGGCTGATGTTCTTAGGTTTAGCTCAGAGATTTGGCTAACGTCTGACATTGCCTGCATACTCCTGCTGACTACTAAATAAAAACAGTGGGGAGACCACTCATCCTACCCTCTCTTTTCCATTAATGGCCACAGTCTATTCGCCCGAGCAGATAGTGTCCTAAACTTAGAGCTCTCAGCTCTTTCCTGGCTGAAACATTGGCCCAAGAATCAAAAAAGCCTCAGTCAGCCTGATGTCGAATCAAGACCCTGAAACTCAGATGCCTACAGGGGCCAGGCAGATGATGGATGTTAATGGTGCAGGTGGTGACCACATGGACGAAGCAAAAGACACACGTGCTTTCTCCAAGCACAGTGGACACTCGGCTCCAACGCCATTACCGGCATGGGATGTGACCTGGCGTTAGTAGATACCTTATGTTTTTTTCCTCTAAAAGTTTAGTTTTTCAGGAAAAGCCGGAAGATCAGATCTTTATATCAACTATCCTAAGATTCGAAACATTCTACAGGTACAAAAAGAAAGTAGGAATTTACCAAATACTGTCAAAAGCTGCCTGTCAGCTTACAACACTGCTTTGGGTAAATGGCAATGAGATCTGAGCACCCGCACAGAATTTTCTGGAAGTCATTGAGCGTGACATCAGGAAGGTGAGGTCGCTGTGGAGAGGGACTCATGGCCTCATATGTTAGGAACTGGATCCTTACCCTATTTTTCTTCCTTCTTCTTCTTAACATTGTGATTTTAAAGACAGAGGCTCATGCGGACCAGACTGGTTTAAACCAGAAATTCCCCTTGTAGCTGAGGCTGGCCTTGAACTACTGATCCTCCTCTTTCCAGTATGGGTTTAACAGCCATGCACCACCATACATCTGGCCTGCTTTGAGACAGGATTCCATGAAGTCGACCAGGCTGGCCTTGAACTTGTGATCCTTCTGCCTTGGTTGCCTGAGTAACTAGCATGATATTTTATTCATTCACTTGGAAGCTCATGGATACAGAGACACAATGTAGTCAAGCGAGACACAGAAGAAAACCCACTCGGAAGGCCAGACAATAGTCTAGAACAGTGCTTCTCAACTTTACTGTGCACATAAGAATCTCTAGGGACCTTGGTCCAGTGCAGATGTTCACAAAGTTGGGGGACAGGGCCCTGTGATGCTCTGCATCTTAGCAAGCTTCCAGGTGACACGTATGATACTTGCTTTGAAGACCAAGGGTCTAGATCAGCAGCTTTCAAACTTGAGCCAACAGCGCAAATCTGAAGACTTGTGATATCTGGGCCTTAATCCTGACTGTGGGCTTGCTGAGCCTGAGAATGCGCATTTCTAAGTCCCCACTAAGGTCAATGCTTGGGAACCAAAGTCACGATGTTACAGCATTTCCCAAGTTGCTTCTCAGAACATGGGCTCTTGTCTCACTACCTTGTTCCTTAAGGAGTAAAGCAGTGTTCTCAGGAAGACACTTGTGTGTTCCGGGGTCCTCCCTTGTTTGAGAAAGACTGCCTTGCTTGATTTTCTTCATGACACTTAGAATCAGAATTTGTCTAGTTGGAGTTGCCTGTTTGTATCATTTACATAAATTGCAATGCACAAGTCTTTGTGGTTCCGTTTAGTGAGTTTATACCCGATATAATCATCAAAATTCCTTTGACTCAGAACATCCTATTATTCCAGAAAATTCTCTTATTCCTTCCCCCTTCTCCAGCCCGGAAACCATATTCCGTCTTCTATTTATGTCACCATAGATGGTTTTTATCTATGTTTGACGTCATCCGAATGATGGCATGTAACTCGCATTCATTCAGGTCTTTCCATTCAACATGCGTGTTGGACTAAGGTGCCTCTGTTTTGCATGTATCACTGCTTTGTTCATTTTAAATATGTACTGAGTAGCCTTTGGTTGTGCAGCTATAAACAAATCATCCATTCATCTGTGGCTAGGCATTTGGATTATTTCTGATTTTTCTGCCATTATGAATAAGGCTGCTGTGAATATTTGTGTGGGAGGCCTCTTTACCTCTTGTTTGTTTACTGTTCTTTTGAAAGGAATCTTACGTAGCCTATGAGGCCTTGAACTTCCTAATGTGACAAGATTGGGCTTGATTTCGGGTCCCCCTGTCTTCCCCCTCCCAAGTCCTGGGATCCAGTATGAGTATAAACCTTTGTGTGGGCAGATTTTTTTCATTTCCCTTGAGTAGACTCTTAAGAATGGGATGGTGGGCTTTTTGAATTGCAGGATAGAGGCTTTCCAGCAATCCTTTAGTGTGATGAGACCATGTGATGAGACACTCCCACCAGGAAAGGAGCATTCAGTTCCTCATCTCCTTGGCCAACATTTAAATTGCACATCTTTTTAAATTTCAGCCATTCTAGCAGGTTTGTACTTGTGATTTTAATTTGTGTTTTTCTGACTAATGCCGGAAACTTCCATTTATTTATATTTTGTCTATTGACCCCTATTAGGACGTACACTTCATGCAAGTTGCTACCTCGTCTATCTCGTTTACGGATATCTATCCATTTGTCACGTTGGAGTCTGTTACCTGAAGTTGTAGCCAGGGTACAAGGATTCATTGGTGGACTTATCATCTAGGCGACGGAAGCTGTACTTGGGACGGCAGTGATGAAACCAGCTGTCCAGGTTGCAATGCCAGTAGATTTCAATGCCCATGATTCCTCCCTGGTGGGGAGGGGTCGACATGAGAAGATGCTAAATTTTCTGGGCGTAGGTTCTGTAAATGACAGATTCTCTCTCTCTCTCTCTCTCTTTCTCTCTCTCTCTTCTCTCTCTCCTTCTCCTCTGTCTTTCTTTCTATTCTTCCTTCTATTTTCTGTATGATGGGTATGTGTATGTATGCGTTGTGAACATATATTCACAACACACACACAAAAACGCCATGCGCGGGCACACACGCACATGTGCACATCGCCACTTTATAACATAACTTTTGTCAAACCATTCCTGCATTTAATCTCCTTTAACCACACATGCCCCCATTAAAGATAAGATTTACTGGTTAGACTGGAATTCAGGACCCATCATCTTTTCTGTTCTCTTTGATTAGTGGAAGCTCCTGAGATGTGCACAGGAGGGTCTTGGAAGCACAGCCCTTCCCCTACCCCCAACCCCAGAAGGGAAAAAAAAAAAAAGTGTTATCATGGGAGAGGCAAACTTTGGAAAGCTGAGTGAGACAGGAGGGCAGAGTGTCTCAAGCCAAGCCTAGGATGCATAATGACACCTTCTCTCTCTTCAGTAATCTTGGATTACTGAAGAAAGATGCTGCTTGAAAATGGAGGAGGGGGCTTTGAACCCAGAAATACAAGAGCTGGAGATGGCAGGAACATGCAATCTCCCTCAAAACCTCTAGGTGGCGCTCGACCCCGCCAACACCTGGATCGTGGCTGCAAAAAAACAGATTCAGCACCAGACTGAAAGTAGAAATGCTCCAAGCCACCACGTTGCTGGCATTTTGTTACCCAGCCACAGGAAGTGAATTAATCACGGTACCAAGCGGGTCTCGGAGAGATTGCGGGATTTGTTGAAAGAGCGCTGCTGGCAAAGCCCTTGGCCCTGGGGTTGGATGAACTGGAGTCATGACTTTAGGGCATCCCCCACCTCCTGACATGTCCAACAACATGTAAAGACACTGCCAACCTGAACTGCCACCTCCGAAAAGTTGTCTCCTGTTTCCCGGAAGATGTCGCCTAGTCGGAAAATGGGGCACTGGGGGTTCTGAGTCTTGTGAAAAGTACACGAGATGTTCAAGCCTGGCAAGATGTTTCTCCTGTGCAAAATTGAAAGCAAACAAATATTTTTGCAATCGTGTCTCTGGGGGGAAACCAAGACCCAATAGCAGTGCCTGCTGGTGACCATGGTGTAATTCTTCCCCCTCCCCCACACACACTTGACTGATGTCAAGCTCCCAACAGATGCTGCTGAATTTGACATTGCTTTCCTGCAAACCCAACTGTGGCTCATTGGAGAGCTGTGTGGTAGCTTCTTAGTCTCCTGGGAACCCTGTGGAGTGTCCTGCCACACTACTAGAGACGATCTGTGTGCCCAGTAGCACCTGGCAGAAGTAGCGGGCGCTGTCAACAGACTGTGGCTTCCATACAGCTGCCCTTGCTCACATAATCTCCTACTCGATTGCTCCCGGGAAGCATCAAGTAGTCCTGGCAGCACACAGAGCGCGGAATCTTCACATGGACAGTTGTGTGTGTAGGAAAAGACTCAGCTGCAGTCGCGCTTAGAGACGATGGGAGCTCTGGCTGACCATTCTGGCTGGCCTGAGCCAGAACCAGTCAGCAAAGAAATTTCCAGATTCCTGACCCACAGAAATGGGTAGGGGATAGTTTTTTGTTAACTTAGGCTTCTTGGGTTTGGAGTCATTTGCTACCCAGCCATAGACAGCTGATACAGCGAGACACTTACGTGGTATAATTGTGGCCCGGGAAGTCGATATTGTTCTTGATGAGCACTGTGAAGTTCTCAGCACTGCTGAGCAGTGCGGGTCTGGAAGAGAAGAGCAGGGACAGTGACCTCAGGGAGTCCAGGCAGTGGCCAGAGCCTTTTTCTCCCTTCTCGAGACCATAGGACATTCACAGAGCCACTTCCGACACGGATATAATTGTACGTTTGCCCGTTGTGTGCGTGTTGATAAATGTCTAACTAGCTCTCTACTGGGGAAACAAAAAGAGCCTCATATGTAGTGTTGGACAGTTACTGAGGTGTAAATACGGCCACCACTGCTGGTGCCAAGCTTCTAAAAGGCCCCCGCTGAGCTTGAAGGTGACATGAGGAGGGCATAATCAGTTTGGAGTCATCCCAATCAGCTCCTGCCACCCTTATTTGTAGCTTCCCAGTAACCTTGGAGTCCCCGCAAGAGTGGACAATGATGCATCTTGCCGTGCCCACCCTTTGGCACAGGACCAGATTACCCCCCCCCGGGGGCTCTAAGGAGCTTTCAGTTCTCCATGAGTGAGAAGACCTAAATGCCAGGCCATGGGCGGGTGCCCACCACCATCCATCTATCCATTCATTAGCATGGAGCCAGGCTCCGGGACACAATGAATAGCAAGACTGGCAGCAGTTTTGCCCTTTCGTAGCTGGTAGCTGTCAAAGATGGAGAGAATTGGGGCTGGAGAGGTGGCTCAGGGGTTAAGCCTCCGCCTTGCAGGCGGAAGGTCCTGAGTTCAGATCCTAGACCCCACGTATAGACGCTGGTCAGAAGCAGGGATGGCCTGCGCTTCTGGTCCTGGTAGGGCAGAGCCTGTGAATCCCGGGGCAGAGTAAAGGAGGAGGAGGTGGAGACGGTCCATGGTGGTTCCCGAATTCGCCCGTGGTTCTACACACACACACACACACATACATGCACGCACGCGCACACACCATACATGCACAATTGAATAAATAAAAAAAGATGGAGAGAATTAGCTGCCATTAAATGCCAGCAGAGCCGGGCAGAGGGCATGTGAAAGGAAACACTAAGAACTGTCTCCTATTCCAGGACTTCTAGGACCCAGCCTTGGTGGTGGGTGGCATCATAGTCCCCTGCTGGCCTTCAGTCTCTAGGATCTCGCTTTGGGGCAGCTTTTCCCACTCCCTCCCTGTACGGACTCCTCTACCCCTAATCACCCCTGTGTGTCCAGCCTAGGCATGTGGTCTGAGGCTAACAGAACAAGGCCATCCATCCCCTTGAACACAGTGACTGACTCTTGATAGTCACATGCCCTAGCACGTCAGTGCGAGCAGAACTTCTGTGGGAACAGTTGGGAACGAGAAACTCACTTTTTCTGGGATTTGTTAGTAGGAAGGCTATGAAAATCCTTGACTTCTCTGGACCACAAGGTGAGAAGTCAAAATACAAGAGAGAACAGCTAAGAGAAGGGTGGGGAGGAAGAGAGAAAGAATCTTACTGATATATTTGAAGCCTGGATCAAGCTTGGCTTTAAGCCAGAACGCAAAAAACAGACACGCCTCCTTGTCTGAAGCCAGTTTAGTAAAGTTGGAATCTTGTCACGTGCATACAAACAAATCTTATTTGTGACAAAGTCTGCTGTTACATCTTGGACTCTGAGCTCCATGCTTCCTGGCCATACTAAGAATCAGAGGATTACAGGATCCTGAAAGTTTAAGGGTCGAGGTGCTGCCCTCCTCTCGCATGACATTTATGACTTTCTGTTTTCAATTATACCTCTCTGAGTAGGTCTCATTTGTTGCTGGATGACAAGAGCTTTGCAGCCCATTCTGAGATGTATTGTATTTTACCTAACACTTGGTAGGTCCCTTGTAAGTCACTGCGTAGAAAATAAATATCAGATGCCAACACCATGGTGGGCATGCTGAATGACCTAACAGTTAAAAAAATCTGTTATTCCATATGCTGCATGAGGAAACTTAAGTTAGGCAGCTACTTGCCCAAGGTGGTCAGCCAGGTTCGGAGGAGCAGGCCTGTAATCTAGCATTCAGGAGGCTGAGGCAGGAGGATTGCAAGGTGGAGCTTGGTTTAAACTGCAGAGTTGCAAAAAGTACTAAGGCAGGTTTAGAACAGCCATGCTGGGGTGGTCTCTGAAAGTCTTGGAAGGTCATCCTCCCCTCCAGTGGGTTTACCCTGGAAGAACACACCCTTTGCCAATTTCCCCCAACCCTTGATCTATGAAAGATTACTCTTCTTTACAGATAGGCCCCGCCTTTAGGTGGGCACAAGATCATCTGGCTTGGGCCCCAATGTGAGAGCTAACCAATGAGGAAAAGACATTTTTTTCCCAGACTTGTCTAATTAATGGGGAAAAGCCATTTTCCTGGGCTTATCAAAAGGCATAAATATACTTGACCTTGGCAGCCATCTTTGGCTCCTGCCCCTCCTGGCACTCCACATGTGGAGTCAGTGAATTCATTTCTAGCACCTTGCCCCTCATGGATTGCATGCCTGGAGTCTATGAGTTCTTCAGGGCACCTGCCCTTCATGGTACTCCACATCTGGAGTCTACGAGTTCTAGTCTTTCTCTCTCTAGTAAACTCTATCTTAATCCTCTACCTGTGTTCTGGTTTCAATCTTCAACTCCGAACACAAGAACCCTGCAGCAATGGGGCAGTCATCTGCAACAGAACTACCACAATTACTAGTAATAATAATAATAATAATAATAATAATAGTAATAAACAGCCAAGGGGGGTTGGAGAGATGGCTCAGAGGTTAAGACTCTGCCTTACAAGCAGAAGTTCCTGAGTTCAGATCCCAGGTCCCACGTAAAAACACCAGGCAGAAATGGTGGCCTGTGCTTCTGGCCCTAGCGGGTGGAGGCTGGGAAATCCAAGAGCCAAGCAAAATGGAGATAGAAACAATTCAGAATGATTCCTGAAGTCACCCTTGGTTCCCCACAGGGACACACAGTGCCCTCTGACACACACACACACACGCAAAATAAATAAAGTTTAAAAAAGCAGCCCAGGGATAGACATATGTAGGCTCACAGTATTTATCTGATGAATGGATTGGTGGTAGAGCCAAACCTCGAAAACCACAGCCAATCAAAGGCTTCCTTTCAAGGGCTCCCTTGTCTGGTCCAAACAGTACCAGGCGTAGTCCAGTGCCCGGCCCACAGCTGGGTGGTACCTTCTATAACAAAGAAACTTCCTTAACCTGGGAATGAACTTGGGCTGACAATTGAGGGCCAGACAGGGTGGTGTTGCCTACTACATCCGCCCTGATGTTGGGGACACCCTGGCCTGAGTGTGGCAGCTTACTCTTCACTCCAGAACACTGAGGGCTCGGCCGGAGTCACGCTGGTCTGGAAAGCCATGACACACGAATGCTTATTGGGATTAAAATTCAGTCGCTCAGTTACAGTCACCTTATTTCACACACAGCAACTACAGGTAGTTTGCAGCTAGTGTGCAGGAGCCAAACACTCCCATCACTGCAGAAAGTTCTTTGGGGATGTGGGGGTGCCCATACATATGGGGAGGTCAGAGGTCAACTTTGGTGTTCATTCTTCATGAATTGTCCACCTTGTGTTTTGAAATGGGGTCTCTTACCGGTTCCTGGGGGCTTACTTGTTGAGCTAGGCTGGCTGACCAGCAAACCCCAGGGGTCTGCTCATCTGTTTTTTATTGGTGGGGTTCCACCGCGCCTGAGCTTTTGCAGAAGGGGCTGGAATTGAACTCAGGACCTCATGCTTGCAAGGCAAGCATTCTGTCAAGCTATGCCCCAGCCTCACTATAGAAAGTTCTACTGAACAGAGCTGGTCTAGACTCACCGTACTTGTAGAGAGGCTGACTGAATGTGTGCACATGTGTGTGTGTGAACAGGCAACTGACTTTACAACGAGTGCACGAATATCATTTTATTTAATCCTTATAACAGCCTTTGAAGTAGGCACAGTTATTCATTCTCATTTTAAAAGGGAGGAGCCTGCTGCTCAGAGAGGTCAAGCTACTTGCCCAAGGCAACCGAGTAAAGATGGGGGGAGAGGTGGGGGGGGAGGCTGGAATTTGATCCCGGTCTTTCTCAATGCCCTTGGCTGATATTCAACAGCCTTTGTGGTTTCTGAGATTAACATCTGATCCTGTGTATTAAAGACTCAGTCCAGGGGACCACCGGCTTTGTGTGTCAGTCATATAAGCATCTATTTCGAGAAACTTCTCTCCCTCCTCCCATCATTTCTCCTTCTCTTGCTTTCATTGTCTTCTTCTTCTCCTCTCTCCCTTCTTCCTGCTCTTAATCACTCAGTATGAGCCCTGACAGGACATAGCGATTCTAGCTGTTGCTCTCGGGAAGGACTCAGGAGCATCCTCAGGGGAGGCACCGCTTTGGAAGTGTTCTGATATTTTAGCAGCTGACACGGCCTTGCCAGAGATGACCGCTTGTACCAGGAAAGGAGCTTGGCCGACACAGGGTCCCAGGCCAGTAAGACCAGGCCTTGGTTCAGGTTGTGCCACCCAAGAAGCGGAGCAGCCACGCCCCCCTCCCATGTCAGCCGGTCACAGCCGAGACTACTGTGTCTGCACCCATTCAACTCACCGGGGGGGATCTTCTGCTTTCTCAATGGGACACCAGGCAGAGACTTCGCAGGTCTTTATGTTTCCTTCATAGGTCACACACTGGCCAGTCTGGATTCCTGTGGCAGCCGAGAGGGTTGAAGACCACAGAAGTGAAGAGTCTCAGGGGGCTGCCGTGGCTCGGCCCCAGTGCAGAGGTTCTGCGGCCCCCACAGTCGGTCAGAGCTGCCCTCACAACACACGCAGAGCCAAGCAGAGCCTTTAGGGAGGCTTAGAGAGAGCGCAGAGAGACTCGGGAGTCTGTGGCCCTTGGGGTTCTTTGCAAGAAAAGATGCCCAAGAAAGGAGCTTAGTGTGCATGACTGGAGTCTCAGGTGGGCATCTGAGTCCCTCAAGGGGTACATAGCCGGTGTGCGGATGTGCAGAGAAAGCCATGTGATAAATGTAGGGGCATCTACCTGGAGGGCCAAGGAGAGAGAACTGACGAAGGGCAAGCCATCGAACAGTGACGGTGACAACTCACACACTACGGCATCGGCATCGAGAACAGTCCTTGAGGCCTCACTGTGGGTGAGCTCAGCTGTAAGGGGGTCTTAAGTCTTTGTCACGTGCCTTCTTAAGTTAAAACAGATTGTCGTTCTGTAGGGCTGGGGCTGTAACACCCTGGTTTCCATTCCCAGTGTCAGAAAGAAACAGAGAAAGCATTTGGGGAGGGATGGTGGGGGTGGGGAGGAAGGGGAGAGAAGGAAGGAGGAAGGGGAGAGAAGGAAGGAGGAAGGGAGGAAGGGAGAGGGTGATTTTGCAAGCTAACACGGTTTGCCTCCTGGTTCTGGCCGTTCAAGTTCATGCTTCTCTACTTTTGGGGATGTTCAGGGACAAAGGACTTGCCAAGGGGCTGGTGTTTCTTCCCTCAACAGGTAGGCCCTGAACATGGCAGTTCTGAGGAGCTTCTGTCAGTGGAGGGCTGGATTCACACTCGCAGCTGCAGCTGGTCTGCTGGGGACAGAGTCAAGGCAGGGAACAGCCTTGACTCATGAGCCAGAGGCCAAAGATGCTCAACCAGGCATGGAGAAGGTCAGTAAGATGTCGCCAGCCCATCCACCCTCAGCAGCTTGGGGTGCGGGGAGAAGAGGCTCGGAAAGTACCTTTGCTTTGCGGGTCCCTCCATCCCTTTTTACAATTCCGGTCAGAGGAGCAGAGTGTCCTGGGGCTGGGCAGCTGCGGGGCGGGTGACAAGAGAACAGGGGGTGGGTACCATGAACCACCAAGATGTGGAGACGTTGGGGGTCTGTGTCCATACAAGCCCCGCACCACCCGCATCGTGGCACTGTACACCTAGTGAGGGCAGAGCAAATCAAAAGTGTGGAAGGGGGCAAATGGAAGGTGGTACATTTGTGTATGTCGATGTATAAGAGCACGTGCACGTGTGTGTGTGAATGTAAGCTAGGGGTCTTTACTGTTCTCCACCTCATTTTTGAAACAGGGTAAGCTCCCCCCTGGAGCTTACCAACGACCTTGACCAGACAGAGGACCCAGCCTTCCTGTCTTCACCTTCCCAGTGCTAGAATTACAAGTTTGTGTCACTGTGCCCAACTTTTTATGTAGGTGACGTAGATCTGGAACTAGGTCCTTATGTTTGTGTGGCAAGCACTTTTCTGAGCCATCTCTCCAGCCCCGATACTTGGAGTTTTGTTCAGCTGAGCCCTGACACATGCTACTCATGCACAGTTTCGCAGAGTGAAGGAAGCCAGACGCAAAAGGCCACGTCCTGTCTGATTCCATTTATAGGAAATGTCCTGAATAGGCAAATCCACAGAGACAGAAGGCAGATTGGTGGTTTTCAGCTGCTGGGGAGGGAGGAACCAAGCCTGGTTGCTAATGGGGACAGAGTTTCCTTTTGGGGTCAAAGTTTCTTTTTAGGGATAGAGAGGCATTTTGGAATTAGATAGTGGGATGGTTGCATGATGTTACAGAAATCACTGAGTCAATATGCTTTCAAGTCCTGGGTTTTATCTGTGTATGAATTAAAAATAGAAATAACTAAAACTGTGAACTGCAGATTTCAAGATATCAAGGACCTGCATTCGGGGACGGTTCTTGGAATGGTGAGTAGGGGGCCTGAGCCTAGGCACCCGGTGGCCAAAGAACTGAGCCATGCAGTCAGGTGCCAAGATGCAGCAGTTGATGTGGAAATAAGGGGTGTGACCAGCACATTCCTGGCCTGAGAGAAGGAGGTCAGTTGTGTCTCAGGGCTGAAGGATAGAATGAGGAAAGATGCGAGATGGCTCGATTTGTGCATGTTTCCTTCCCGTTTTACAAGCAGCAGGCTCTCCAGGGGAAGCCAGAACCGACCTGGGCCCAAGAATAGCCTCTGCTCATTGTCCGCAGGCAGCTTGTATCTTGTACAGAGATTTGGAGTGAAGACCTAGGTCTTGGGTACAACGGGCTTCCGTGAGAGCAGCATCCTCTTCTGGATAAGTGACCTTGGCAATCACTTCCCCTGTCCAAGCGCCATTTCCCTTTGTTAAGGGAGGGGGAACAGATTTGTCTACGGTTACTGCGAAGGTGAAGCGAGCTATAGAAAAGGGGGTTGCACATGTGGTTCTCACGGGTTACTGCTTGGGTTGCCTTCTTTCCATTACCCATTAGGTCTTGGATTCTTCTCCTTGGGGCTCCCTGAGTTAAACTATGAACTTTTGATTATAAAGCCTGGATCTTATCTTTGTAGCCTGACTACCTGCATGGAATGAATGAATGAATGAATGAATGAGTAGATGATTGTTTACTGTGGCTCATGAATAATCAAGTGATTTCATTATCAGCTGAAAGGGACTCTCAGGAAAGAATTAAGCAATTCTATTTTTATCACTGAAGAAATCTATAAAACAACGGCATTAGTTTTGTGATTGCTGTATGGATCAGAGTTCTTGGTCCTTCACCTTTGGTGGTGGAGTACTCCCCCCATGTGTACACACACACACAAACATATACACACACACTCACTCACACACATACACTGAAATTGGGTCTATGCTGTAATCACAGGAGACAGCTCAGATGTAGCACATTGCCAGCTGCGCGCCTAAGACTTAAGGAAGCCTGGAACCTTCTCTGTTTTCTTGCCTTTGGCGTCACTGAGCTGCTCGTTGGAGAGAGCCCATGGGCAGAGCAGATAAGAGGAAAACTTTTGAAAGTTCCAGGAAATGAAGATTTGCCCAACATTTTGAGCCTCTAATTAACAGCAACCTTTACTGCTTTGCAACTATAACCCTGTGAGAGACGAGCGAGAACCACTCAGCTGAGCTCAGCCGACCATGGACCCGTGAGTATAAATGAATGAGGCCCAGCAGGTATAGGGTGTGAATAAGTGGACAGGCATGTCCATTTAGGGGGTCAACTAGGTCATAATGAGAGACAGTGAGGATGTCAACATGCACAGAGGACACAAATGTCCATGTAGACAGACCCAGGCCAGCTTGTAGTGGAGAATAAACGTGCACAGAGTCACGTCATGGTACCTTGGAGGCCATAAATGTCCTTGCAGAGTCCTTAGGTTCCACAGTCCTTAGGTCACTGAGTGACCCCGTAATGTCAGGAATACGGTTCACTCATAAGAGCACGCATTTATCAAGGGCTTGCAACAGGTCACTTCCTATCTTAAACATGTCCCCAGATACCCACTCACATGTTCCAGCAATCCTAAGATGTAGGTTTTATCACCTGACTCTCCTGTAGATGAGAATGTCAAGACACATAGAAGGATCGTCGCCTCCCCAACATCACCAAGGTCAGAAGTCACATTCTGTACTCCGTCAGCCTGTCGTCTAAACTCAGGGCGAGCCATAACCTGTATTCCTAACAAGTACGGACAGCATGAAAAGTGTCCTTGTGGGTACAGGGGCAGAATGTGACCTAGTAATGACCAGACTGGGGGACAAAGGAGAAGCAAGGGTCTCCAGGTGATGGTGACACAAGAGTGTGTTCAACTACATTGGCTGCCAGCTACTTGGTACAGGGAACTCAGAGAGACCCTGAGCCAAAAATATAAAAGTGGAGTATCATTGAGGTAAATAGCAAGGGGCTGTCGACCTGGTTCTGAGTTTGGGTATATTTTGAACTTGAAACACCTAGATGCTCAGAAAACTCGGCCTCGTTGCGGAGGAGATGGGAAAGTAGGATTCTTCAGGTCAGGCTGGCCCCACCCCAGACAGAAGACCCAGCTGGACACGGCGGGCAGGGTCCACCATGCATGCCTGGTAGCCCACGGGCGTGTTACCTGAGCGGGCAGCCGCAGGGTGGCGTAGTGGAAACATTAGGGCAGATAAGCTAAGGAACAGCCTGTTCCATCGCAGAGAGCCAATCTAAGGATGGGAGGCTGGATGGGGAGGGAGGATTTTCAGGACGAGGAAGGGAAAAGCAGGAGTCTAGAGAGGGCAGAGCCGAGCGGAACAAGCTGATGGAGAGGTACATTCTGAGCAGCGGCATGAACAGACTTGACCAGTGTGACAGTGCTCCCCAGCCTCCGAATGGGAGCCCCCGGGTTCTAAAGCCTGACTGCTTCTGCAAGCTGTGTGATCCCTGAGGAAGTCGCCTAACCCCTCTGAGTCTGGCCTGTGTTCCCATCTGGAAATGGGGCTAGGGGACTCATCTTCCTGAAATTGCAAGAAGGCCTGGAACCGGCTTGTCTCCCGTGAACTGTGAAATTAAACATGCAGATGCCAGGCATCATGTTGTTATGAACTGCGGAGAGAGCACATGATGGGAAGCGCAGGTCCACACGGGTCCCCAGCACTGCCCTCCAGACGGAGGGGGAGGCCGACGTGGCTTCAAGAACGCTTGTTGCCTGTGTGACCCCTCCAAGCAGTCCCCTGCTTACCTCAGGACACACCCCCTGCTTTTGATCTACTGTCTTGAGAAAATTTGTCATCACAAAGAACGAGTTCCCCTATGGAGAAACAAAGAGAGAGGGAAGCTTGGAAGCACAGAATGACTTACACATCATAATACAGCTTGCTAAGTGCCCGGGGGCGAGCCCTTCCAAGCTTCTGGAAATCAGGGTCGTGGGTAGCATGGACTATGCCAAGGGCCAGATATCAAAGCTACATGAGCCGCCCCACTGGGCCAAGGGGGCGCAGGGGAGCATTCAAATGCATGGAGAAGTCATTTTCCAATCCATCCTCGGAAGCAGCCCCTGTCATTTTTCTGACACAGTAAAATCCCATTAAATGGAGGCTCTGGAGACCTGGGGGGATGGAGGTGGGGTGTGGGCTGTACCCTGGGAAGGCTGTTTGGCCCTCCAAGGCTAAATGGAAGACTGTAAGACTTCCCACTACCTGGGCAATCACAGGCTTTTAATGGCCCTCAGCTAGAGGCAAACACAGCAGCTCCCACTTGCTGAGGTCCCTCCTGCTCCTCTTTGTTCTTTGATGTCCTGGGCTCCTTTTTCATTTCTCCATTTCAGTAACTGTGCTTTTCATTTTACCTGCTCACAAACTGAGCCGGCCACAGGCCATAGGCCTGTACTTCGAGACTCGCTCGCCTATGTCCTTTTTGCATAAATACCCAAGAATGGTCTCTTAGAGACCTTTTCGTTGATTTAAAAAAAAAAAAAAAAAGCCACCAGACCAAGTGGAAGGGCTGGCGCTGTCTGGTAAGCTCGCTGCCCTTCAGTATCCAAGCAGAACTGGCTGACGTGATGGCCCAGCTTCTAAAGGCTACATGCGCATCAGTGTGAGCAAATCAGACCGTGTTGGAAGTGCAGCAGGACACGCTGCTATTTTGAGCAGCCCGGTAGGACTCAATAAAGCCATCTTTGAGCTGCTGGATCTGACCCAGTTTTGCAATTTTTAGGTTTGTCTCAGTTGGGATTTTCACAGCATTTTAAAAATAGGGCCAACGTTTTTCTTTTTCCTGTGGTGACAGGGTCTTACGCAGGCTGGCCTCCAACTTGCTGTGTCGCTGAGGACGACCTTGAATTCTAATCCTTGCAACCTGTGTTTCCTGAGTGCTGAGATCACAGGCCTGCACCACTGTGTGCTTTGCATGGGGTGCTGGGGATAGCATGCTACGCAAGCACCCTGCCTGCTAAGTTGCATCCCCGGCCCCAGCCCAACAATATTCTAAAGGGAAGCCGTAGGTCCTATGGGGGAGAGAGGGACTGTCCAGGGTTGAGCACCGGAGTCTGCTACCAGGTTCTCACCTGCAAGAGGAAGGTGTAGTCGGCAGTGTCGAAGGTGCTGTGCACCAACTTGCTCATGACCCTCTCTTCCACTTCCGCTATCCCCTTCACCTTGGGGTGCACAGAGCTGATGACTGGCTCTTTCCGCTGATACAGCTTATCACTCACTAAAGCGAAGCTAAGGGACAGACCAAAGAGCATCAGTGGTTTTCTCACAAGCTTCGATGGTAGTTTTGTATTCTGAAACACTTCTATTCACATCCTGCTTGTGCTAGGTGACCTGCTTCTCTGTGCCTTGCTTTTCCTCTTCGCAAACCGGGACCAGCCGTTGTATCCGCTTCCTGTCCGACCGCAGACTTCGACTTTTTGGACAGGTTCTCAACTAATGGGCTAGTTTCTGGGAGATCCAGCAGCTTTGTCCTGGGACCAAGTAACTAACACATCAGTATCTGCCTGCCCCCTTTTTCAGTTCATTAAATTCAAACTTCAGTGAGCTCCAATGTCAACGAGAAGGACCTGCCTCAAAAAATTAAGTGGAGAATAAGAATGATGGAGTAAGATACACAGCATCAACCTCCAGTCTCTACATGCACACACTATGTGTGTGCATCCATGTGTACATTCAAAACACACACACACACACACACACACACACACACACACACACACACACAAGTGGACCAAGACATGCTGACTGCTTTTGACCTTTGCTAAGCAATGAAATTGCCCTGAGAGCTGACAGATTTGCCTCTCTTTAGACAGAATATGCTCTTGAAACATTTCCCAGGTGACTCTAATGCACAGCCAAGAGTAAGACCTAGGGAAAATCATAAAAAGACAGTTTCAATTTAGTCACAAGTACCAGCAAGAACATCCTTAGGGCTCAGCAATAAAATCCTTTGGTATCTGTCTCTGGGTCTCCCTTATCAGCGCCCCAAGGAGCAATGTGCAAGAAGGTGTATGCAGCACTGTTGATAAGAGGGAAACTTGAACAACCGTAAGCATTCCAAACACTGAATGGATAAAATATTGCAGCAGTGAACATGAGTGGAGCACAGCTACTTGGTGAACGCACAGGGAATGTGAAATCCACAAGGCCAGTTGCAGTCCACGTAAAGTTCAAACAGAGGCAACGCAGGATGTATGCAAGTATGTGTGACCGCACAGTAGCTCAACTAGTCAGCAGTAGATGAAAGGTAGGCAAATTTGACGTTTCTCTATACAGTGGGTGGAAAGGACAAAGTACTAAAACAGAGAATTCAGGTGAACTTTGCAAACATCGTATCTGCAAAGTGAAAGAAGCCACGCACAAAGATCATTGTGTTTATATGAAATGTTCATGGTTGTTAAGTCCATAAAGACAGAGAGGAGATAGATGGGGGCCAGGGACCATGGGGTCAGGAGAAATGAGGTGTGATATTTTGAGATTTCTCTCTTGGGAGACAAAATGCCTTGGTAAGTAGAGGTAGTTGTTACACAACACTGCAGGAGCAGCATGCCTCTGCTTACCTTAAGAGCATCTCTCTCTCTCTCCTTTCCTTTTCCCTCGCTCCCTCTCTTTCTCTCTTTGTTTTTAACTCGGTCAACGTGGGGGATTGAGGGGGTGGCTCAGCAGGTAAAGCATTTATCATGCAAACATGGTGACTGGAGTTGAGATCCCCGGGACCCACGTAAATGCTGGTGGCATTGTGGACTGTCCATAATCCCAGTAGTGAGGGAACAGAACAGCCAGCTAGCCGGACTAGCTGAATTGATAAGCTCTGGGTTCAAGTGATAGGGTCGCCTCAGTAAGTAAGGTGAAGAGCAATGGAGGAAAACATCCATTGTCAGCTTCTGGACTTCACATGTACACACATGTATATGTATGTCACACACACACATATATATGCAAAAAAATAAAACCTGGTCAACTTTATGTTACATGAATTTCATCTAAGTATATAAGATAAAATTATATATTTTTTACCATCAGACATATCAAATATCGAAACCAACTCAGGATGATGTTTAAAAGGGGAGAGAGGAGAATGGGAAGGATAGGTTCACAGAGAGCAAAGCTATATTAGTATGCTGTATTTCCTAAGTCAGTGGTATATAAATATTGCATTTTTCACAGTACATTTTAGTGTTTTCCTGACAGTTATTACAAAAGAAAGGCTGTCAAGAAAGACATTGGGATTAGAGATCCAGATTGGGGGCCTGATCAGCATACATGAAAGTGGAACTTTCAGTTTAAGAATGTGCAGACAAAGAGAATAATAATTGTTCTCTCACACACCCCACCCCACCTGAACACACACAATACAACACTGAAATATCCTTCCAGAACAGCGCTTCCCACCACCTGGGAAGTTCAGCCTTGATAATTGTATATCCATTCTGCAAAGCGCAATACACAATAGATGGTTTTTCATAGAATCTAACCTGCTCAAAATTACAAAGGCTTTGGGATCAGCCTTTGTATCATACTGAATATGAAAATTCTATCTGCTAACATGCATCAGAGATGCATCGAAGAAAAAAAAGAAGCTGGTATTCTAGCATTTTATTATTGCATGGAAAGCCACTGCGAGTCAAACGAACACATTTACTGAGGAGTTGGGGATTTAACTAAGCTTGATAGTTTGGGGTAAAATTGAAGATGAATATGAGAGCCAGAGAACCTGATAGGTGGAAGAAAGTTAACACAGGAGACAAGCAGACCATCCTGTGGAAGGGAAGCGTGGGTGTTAGAGGAGCAGGGCTAGGGTGGAGGTAGCGAGCAAGTCTGGGCTGGGGGGGGGGGTTCCTGAGACCCACTCTCACCTGACTCACCCAATGTAAAAGCAGGTGCCCACCAGGAAGACGTTCTTGAAGATCCCAATCCATGGGCTATGAATTATAAGGATTTTCACAGACTTGTGACTGCATAACCAGTTTCCTCCCAGCATGGTGGGAAGATCTCAGAAAGGAAGTGCCTCTAACACAGTCTCTGTCTTTTACAAAGTCTGAGTTCTTATCAAGGATCAGAGACACTCTCGCTTGAATTTTATTGGTCAGGGAGGGCAGGGCTTCAGCTCCAGTCTGGTTCCAGCTGGTCAGAGAGCAACTCACGGGTGGACTGTGTTCTTGCCTCCGCCGGCTGAGGAGTCTTCAGAGGCAGATGAGGAAGGCTGGGTTGACTAAGGGTTTGCTTTTTCTCTCCATCAAATACTAGCACTTTAGAAGAGACGGTGCTAATCTAGACCCTTCTCTCCTGCAGACACGCCAGGTACTATAAAGAAAACAACATTGAGAAGAGGACGCTGATCAAAGTCTTTGGGATACGCTTTGACATTCTGGTTTTTGGCTCGGTAAGTCTCTCCTTCGGTCCCCATCACACAACTGTCCTCGTGCTGGTTGCAGCCAGAAGCCAGCTCTGTGCATGGAGATCGTGTCCCTTGGCAGGCGTCTACGGCATGTAGAAAGCAGTGGAGGAAAACCTTCTAATGCTTAACTTGCAAACTTGTTTGCTGTTCATGTTTGGTACAGGTTTCACTCCGTCTCCCGGCTGCCTCGGATTCTGCCTCGTCCTCCCAAGTGCTGGAAGCACAGCCCGCTCAGTTCCCATACTTGACTTTTCTGTTTTCAGGGAGGCAAATTCGACATCATCCAGCTGGTGGTGTATGTGGGATCCACCCTCTCCTACTTCGGCTTGGTAAGACAATCTCTTCCCTGGGCTTTGAGACGATAATCTGGCAGCAAGACTTCTCCGCCATGGTGCATCTCTTTCCAGGCTACTGTGTTCATTGACTTCCTCATCAACATGTATGCAAATGCCTTCTGCCCGACTCATGTTTACTCCTGTTGTAAGTGTTGTGAATCCTGTGTGGTCAGCAACTACTACTACAGGAAGAAATATGAGCCCATTATGGAGCCAAGGCCAGTAAGGCATAATGCACAGAGACTCTTTTGCAGAGCCAAAAAGTGTGTAGAAAATACGACAAAATGACAGACTCGATTGCACAGTGGATGAGTCTCTGAACAATTCTGAAAAGCAAGAAACAAACATGGAGAAGCTAGATGTGTAGAGTACAATTTGGATGTGTGTGGGTAGGTATACATGTGTATATGGGCGTGTGTGTATCTGTGCAGACCCAAGAATGACATCAGGAATCATTACGTAGTGCTCTTTCACCTTATTGTTTATAAATAACAATAAAATTACTATCGAGAGCAGGGCTGCACAGACAGTGGGGTTTGGCTTAGGTGTCAGTTAAACAGACACAGGAGCCCCTCTCTCGTTGCTGGGATTACTGTCACTCCCACAAAGGTTCCTACTCCTGAGGCTGAACGTCAAGTCAAAGAGCACTAGTGTTTTCATCTTGATTCCATTTCATGCTTCCACCAGCAAAGCAAGAGTTTGCACACCGCCTTTTATGAGGGTCTTGACAGCCAAAAGCTTGGTCAGGTGGGCATGGCTGAGGGAGGACAGGATCTGGGCAGCCCACTGGAATGTCAGTGTGGATTCCATCAGAACTGGGATGCCATCTAAAGAGAACGCAGCGCTGCTACAGTTCCAGGTTTCAGAAAGAGGGGTCTAACCATCAGAGTCACCTCAGGACAGAACAAACTTCCCTGGGGTTGCTCGTGGGCGTCGATGCGGATTAGCATGGCAGCGATGATGGTGGTGGTGGTGGTGGTTTCTGTTTAGCGCACCAGCTTCCCACTCTCCTTTGTCTTTTCCATCTGCATGTGAACATCTCTTCTCATCCTAAAAATAAACTCTCTATCCCACCATTCAGGGCCTCTCTTCCTGTGGAGCGAGTCACTGAGTCCATTTTAATGCTTTCCTTTGCTGTTCTACCCACTTCAGTCTGGTTCCCACCCTGCGCAATCCAGAATCTCCTTTGCCAAGCCACTGTACAGACGTGCCACAGACTCAGCCATAGACCCCGCTGACCATGTCTCTTTCTTTCTTCCCTTAGTCTCCAGGAACCCACATTTCTTGGAACGCTGTGGCCACCCTATCTTAGAACCCGTTGGTGGCTTCAGTACTACTGCACCTAAAACTTAGCATCACTGAGAGTTGTGCTATAAGACTCTTGCCTGGGCTGGAGAGGTGGCTCAGGGGTTAAGCCTCCGCCTTGCAGGCGGAAGGTCCTGAGTTCGGATCCCAGATCCCATGTATAGACGCCAGGCGGAAGCGGGGCGGCGCCTGCGCTTCTGGTCCTGGTAGGGCGGAGTCTGTGAATCCCAGGGCAGAAGGAGGTGGAGGCGTCCATGGTGGTTCGCGAATTCGTCCGTGGTTCTACACACACACACACACACACACACACACACACACACACACGTGCGCGCTCGCGCACATACACACGCATATGCACACAGTTGAATAAAAAAAAAAAAAAAAAAGACTCTTGCCTGAGTCCATCTCTCGCTAGTCAGTAGCAGCTGTCTGTGGTTCTGTTTATCTGGACCCATATATCTAATTGCTCATTCGAGTATGCATTTCTATACCCTCACACAAATGCCTTTACCCTCCACCCTCAACTTTTTCTCTTTAATTTTCCACTCCTGGAATTTGTGGCTACACTTCTTGATCCATTTTCTCCTCCTTAGAGATCCTGTTGTTTGAGCTGGGCATTATCGTGCTTGTAATTCCAGCATTTGAGAGGCGAAGGCAGGCAAGATCAGTGGTCTACTGACTTTAGCAGTTCATATAGTCTACAGCACAGCCAAAGACCGGTTCACTATACAGGCAGGAAATAACACCCAAGGAGCAGAGACTGATCTAGAAAAGGTTTTTTGGTAGCCACCATCCAGCCCTTACATGGGAACTCAAAAGCAAGGAGCCAAATTGTGTTGGGGTCTGGGCATCAGAACGTCAGTCCCAGCTGTCTCCTGAATGAACTGGATGCTTCCAGGCCCCCCACCATAGCATGACCCCTAAGATGTCAGATCTTGATCTGGAAGCTGACAATGTTACCTGACTGGGGAAAAGAGTCTCTGAAGACAGGAGACAGGATTCTAAGATGACGAGGTTTTCCGTGACAACCCAGGGAAGCTAGGGAGGAATCCTCACCCCACTGATACTTTGATTTTGACTCCGTAGAGTTTGTTTTGGATGCCTGCTTCCAGCGCTCTGAGAGACTGCATTTCTGTTGTTTTTAAACTACCAAGTTGTTGGGCTGGAGAGATGGCTCAGGGGTTAAGACTCTGCTTCACAAGCAGAAGGTCCTGAGTTCAGATCTCAGGTCACACATAAAAATGCTAGGCAGAAATGGCGGCGGCCTGAACTTCTAGCCCTAGTGTGTGGAGCCTGTAAATCCCAGAGTGAAGCAAAAAGAAGATAAAAGCAATCCAGGATGGTTCCCGGAGTCACCCTTGGTCCTCCACAGGGACACACAATGCTCTCTCTCTCTCTCTCTCTCTCTCTCTCTCTCTCTCTCGCACACACACACACACACACACACACACACACACACACAAAATAAAGTAAAAAAAAAGAATTTAAGCAAAGACAATTTGTGTTTAAAGAAATTCAAAAACAAACTACCAAGTTGATGGTCACTTGTCACAGTAGCTGTAGGGACTTAGTAGTTTGTCAAGAGAACAAGTGGAGGCCCATCTGCTATAAGTTTAAACATTTAAGACTCATAACAAGTCTAATAACTGATAACTACATGCTCCGTATGATGTGGAAGGCCAGATTCAAATGGAGAGTTCCCGGATGCTGGCAATTCTGTGCCAGAGCATGAAGGAAGGTTCCAGATGTGAAGGACAACAAGGTGCTCCCCATTAGCCCTGACGGAGGGTGACTGACCAGGCCAAGAGAAGCCATCATGCGTGGACTTTGCTCTTTGTTCTCTCCGTGACTCTTCTGCAGCCATGGGAAGATGTTCTGAGAAGAGGGGTCTCCAGGGCAGAGGGAAAGTCTTCTCAAGAAAATACCAATATCTTTTGTCTCTGCAATAAAATCCCAAGATTTCTCCAAGGCGGGGACATCAGAGGTGTCTTGGTTCAGACAGTGGATTAGCGGGTCCTAGCAGACCCCATAGTGGTGAGCTACCGGGCTGAGCCAGCTTGTCATGGTCAAAGCAACCCCTTCCAGCTCCTGGTGGGACTGACAGTGGGTCTAGACGGGGAGGCTGAGCGAGGCCAGGAACTACCGAAACAGGCTTCAGAGGACCTTGAAAGTTCTGGCCTTTAGGTTTTGTCTTTTAAAAAAGCACATGTCTTTCTCTTCTCTTTTCTTTCTGATGATAACATTCTTTCTTCCAACAGGGTTTCATGTATCCCAGAATATTCTCAAACTCACCGTGGAGCTGAGGATGACTTTGCCCCCTGAGGATGACCTTGCTCCCCCCCCCATCCTCCTGCCTCCACCTCCCATTCGATGCTAGGACTAGGACCCAGGGCCTCCCGCGTGCTAGGCAAGCACCCTACCAACTCAGCTACATCCCCAGCCTAAGGAGCATTTTTCCCCCCTTTACCGTTTTGGTGAGCCTTTGACCAACAGCTCATTCAGAAATACTGGGCATTTTGTACTTTTGTCTATGGTTTCTGATAGTAGCATTTTAGGTCAATTTCCATTCTATCCTATCTTCATCTGTGTTCTCTTAAATGAGGGTCATCTATAATTTTTGATGAAATCATATAAATATCTTTATCTATATATAATTTTTAAAATTTCCCTTTTTTGATAAACTTATGGTGTAAAAAGGTTTCTGTTTTGTTCCATCTTAGTTCTCTTACTTCCCCTCCCTATTCCCTTATCTCCTTCTCCCCTTAAAATCCCCCCCATTATTCCCATCTCAAGGTGCATTTTTACATGAAAGACATATCTTCTAAAGTCAGCACTTAAGATAAACACCAGGTCTGGGGCTGGAGAGGTGGCTCAGGGCTTAAGCCTCTGCCTTGCAAGCAGAAGGTCCTGAGTTCGGATCCTAGACCCCACATATAGACTCAAGATGGAAGCAGGGGCAGCCTGCGTTTCTGGTCCTGGTAGGGCGGAGCCTGTGAATCCCTGGGCAGAATAAACAAGGAGGAGGTGGAGGCGTCCATGGTGGTTCCCGAAATCGCCTGTGGTTCTACACACACACACACATATATACCACACACACACCCACACACACAATTGAATAAATAATAATAATAAAAAATTAAGATAAACACCAAATCTGGTCAAAATTACATTTGGTGAACTGGGTGTGGTAGGTTACATTTGTGATCCCAGCAGAAGGCTGGCACTGAGGTTGAGACAAATCTGGCCACATAGCATGTTTTAGGACAGCCTTAGCTACACGGTGAAGCCCTGAGTTTAAAAAAAAAACTTTTGGCAAACCCTTAGATTGTCCATATAGCAAAAGCCCTTCTGCCTTCCAGCATGTCTACTAGAAACACTGTCCCAGCTCTGGCAGAAAATACTGTTTTTCCAGTTTTACTCCAGGTTAAGAAGAAGGAATTGTATTATTTTAAGAACCATGTTAGGTGAAGATTTATATCTACTTTTTTTTTTTTTTTTTTGGCATGTGTGTCTATGTCTGTGTGTGTCAGAGGGCACCAAAGGGCACTGTGTGTGCCTGTGTAGGCCCAAGGGTGATTTCAGGAATTGCCCTGGATTGTGCTACCTATTCTTTGCTTTGTTGGGGGAGGGGGTTCCCAGGCTCCGCCTTCTGCCCTCCACCTTCCACCTTCCAGGGCTTGAAGTGCAGGCTTCTGCCTGGTGTTTTTAGGTGGGATCTGGGGTCCAAACTCAGGACCTTCTGCTTTCAGGGCAAAGACTTAACCCTTAAGCTAAGCCCCATCTCTGTTTTAACATACAAGGAGCAAGCATATAACTAATTAGGCTCTTTGTCACTGGTCCTACGCTTGCTGGTCTAAGTAACATTTTAGAACTTAAATAGATATTCATCACTAACATTTGCTGAATAACAAACATATTGGTCAAATAACCTAATAAGAGCTAATGCTCAATGAAATTTGCTCTGTGCTATATGTTTCTCTAATAGCTTTGTTTTTATGAACTCATGTAGGGACGTGTAGTCCCTACAATGATTCTTTTCATCTTATAAAGGAAAAATTGGAGACTCAAAGAGATGGAGGATTTTTGAGTGCACAACTCTACGTCTCAAACCTAAGCTTGGTTGTGGTTACTACTTGGTTGTGGAGACTCAAAGAGGGATGAAAAGAAAAATGCCCGTTTCTTTCACAGAGATAATTTAAAAAAAAGAGAAAGCTACCAGGCTGGAGAGATGGCTCTGTCTCGTAAGCAGAAGGTCCTGAGTCCAGATTCCAGGTAAAAAATGCCATTTGGAAATGGAGGCAGCCTGCACATCAGGCTCTGGTGGGCAGAGCCTGGGATATCCCAGAAGCAAAGCAAAAAGGAGGTAGAGGCAATCCAGGATGATTCCTGAAGTCCTGAAGTCTCCCTTGGTCCTCCACAGGGACACACAGTATCCTCCAATACACATAACACACACACACACACACACACACACACACACACACACACACACAAACTCGAAAGAAAGAAAGAAAGAAAGAAAGAAAGAAAGAAAGAAAGAAAGAAAGAAAGAAAGAAAGAAAGAAAGAAAGAAAGAAAAAGAAAGAAAGAAAGAAAGAAAGAAAGAAAGGAAGGAAGGAAGGAAGAAAGGAAGAAAGAAAGAAAGGAAGAAAGGAAGGAAGGAAGGAAGGAAGTAAAAACAGCAACCATTCATGAACTTGTTAGTTCATACTAGTCATCATGATAAGGAACATTCATGCCTTTTCCTGTATAATCGTCCCAGCATTGTTTGTGTGTGTGTGTAGATCTGGGTAGTATGGTTGGTGGATGTGTGTGGGGTTCATGTGGAGATCGAGATGATATGCAGTGTCTCCAACTTAATCCTGACACAATGTCCTCACTGAACTGGCTGGCCAGCGAGCCCCGGGGTCCTTCTGTCTTTGCTCCCCTGCACCCTCAGCACTGGGGTGCAGATGTGCACTGCTGCTACCAGTTTTACATGAATCCTGGGGTTCCCGACACAGATCCTCATGATGGCATAGCAGGTGCTTTACTTACCATCCTCCCGGCCCCTGTCCCACGAGATGGAGAAATTGAGGCTCGGAAGGTTAAGTGGTCAAGGAGATAGGAGGATCTCCAATAAAGACACCTATATCAATTTCTGGCCTATCCATGTGCACACACACACACACACACACACACACACACACACACACTGTTCTAAAATTGATTGATGGATATACCATAACTCTGTGGACATACCAAAAGCCATTGGCTTGTGGACTTTAAATGAACTGTGGCAAAGAGACTGAAACAGAAGAATCAACAAAAAGGGTCTAAGGGACTGGTCTATGGGAGCATCTCCCCTCCCACGTCATCTCCTTTTCTTTCCCTGTCTGGTTTTGGAAATAGTGTATCATGTAGGCCAACCGTACCTTAATTTGATATATAAGTGATTTTTGCCTTCAAGTATTGTTTCTCTGATCTCCATTACCCTGGCAGTGGACTTTTATCATCTAAATTGTTGGATTTACCTCAGTGTTTGTTCAATGTAACTGTGACACTGCAACCGTTTTGAGTCAGAGCTGCCTGCAAATCTATAAACCATTTACTTACGAAAAAAATATAAGAACCGTGTGGGGCACCTATGAATTGTCTATTCATGAACTATTGACAAAAGGCCTTCTCAACCCTGTACAATGACATTTGTAGGCTAGGGCTCTTCTTGTCCCCAAGCATAAGGATGAGTCATAATCACCAGGGGGAATCCCGGCCTCCTCCCCAGAAGCCCCCTGTGTTGGCCTGTGTCTCCCAGCTTCCCTGGCAGGCCCTGTCCTGCTCACCCTGGCATGGAGCTGAAAGGCAGCACTGAAAGGCAGCAGCAGCTTGTCTCCTCCCTCCTTCTGCGGCTTCCTCCTTCTACAGTCAGGCACCGTTTCTGCCTGCTGCTTCCTTCCAGCTGGCTGTGTGAGGACGTCTCAAATTTGAAAACCACACAGAATCCACATGCGCACCTGAAGCCGCACACTGGTTGTCTAGATCGTTCCCACCGCATGCCCTCACTCACCTAACGTAGGAAAGGACGATCATGTGCAAGAACCACTTAATGGTGCCATAATCTCTGCTCTGGATCCGGATGACTTTGTCTGTCTCATACTGCAAGATGTCATCGCAGCTGCAGCAGCCCGGCATGCCGTAAGAGGCTCACACTCTGCCAGAGCCAGATCTGGGATCAGCACTCCCAGGCTAGACCACAGCAAACCCCCCACCACGAGGACAGCAAACTAAAACTGATTCAACTGATTCTTAGCAGGAAGCTTTAACTCAGAGCTTCTCCAATGGCTGCTGTGGGGGCGGGCCCTGGCAGCCACCCCAGATGTGAGTGGAATAAACAGGGACCCGGTCCTACAGGGCGGGCTGGCAGATGGCCGCCCCTGCTGGCCTACACAAAGATGATGTTCAGAAGCAGGCATTTCTAGAATTCTTCCCCCTTCCCCCATTTTCTTTGATTCTTTGGAGTTCATTTCATTTTGGAAGAAAGGGGCAGCCCTTCAAATGTGGTGAGACCCCGTATTTCCAGTGTGACTCAGAAAAGAGCCCAAATACTTCCATCGAGTCTGGTCCTGCTCAGATTCTTGTTTTTCGTTTGTTCATTTGTTTGAGACATGCTGGTCTTGGATTGTTGTGTAGCAGAGAATGGTCTAGAACCCCTGATCCTTCTGCCTCCATGTCCCAAGTGCTAAGGCGTAGGCTGGTGTCTTTGTCCCCAGTGGAGATGTCTGAATCATATCCACAGTCCTTTTTACAGCCCAGACATACTTACATGAGTAAATAAATGTCCACCCTTTCCTCTCCTCGCCCCTTACAGTACTCTGGTCTGCAGATGATTATGGGCCAAATCGGATTCACTGTGAGGTAGGAAGACTTTATTCCATATGGATCAATCTTTCCCATTCAACCCTCTGACATCCACCCTGCTCCGCGCCCTGGGACGTCAACCCTGGCTTAGCCTAGCGGGTCCCTGGCCCTCTTCCAACCCTGCAAGATGACGCAATATAACCAAGGTCTGTGCTGAATGAAGCGTCCTCAGCCTCTCTGTGAAACTCTGCTCTCAGGTGCTTTTCTGCATCAGGCTGCCAGAGCCTCCAGGCAAACGTGGACCGGTTCATTCTTGGTCACGTGAGCACAGGTAAGAGTTTCCGATAGTTTGGTTTCAGATAGCAAGACTTCTTTAATGCTGTAAAGTCTGATGGTGGGAACTAGCAGGTTGGCTGGCTGGCTCCCTTCTCTACCTTCCATCATGACACTGTGGCTTTGGACAGCTCCGTCCATGCCATTCATGTATTCTAATGTAGCAAACAAGTCGAGTGTTCATTCACTAAAGAATGGATTGTACACTTGGATATATGATACAATAGAATATTATTCAGCCATAAAAAGGAGTGAAATCCTGGCACATGCCCCGACATGGACAATCCTTAAAAGCATCCTGCTAAGTGAACAGAACCAAACACATCTCATGGTTCTGTTTATGGAAATGTCCTGATCAGGAGATTGCTGTAGCATCGTCCTTGCTACCACCCACGGAATTGCATGTGGATCCCTTGTGGTTTTTTCATCATTTCCTCAACTCTGCAAGTTCACCACCAGAATTCTACGCATGCTGCTCTCAGTAGGGCTGTCAGCAACTTTTTAGTTCCCGGATTTAGTGACACACATTGATTTCTATTTTATGTGCCCTCTCAGACACATTCGACACCATGGGCCACACCCCGTGGTCTTGGAATAATTTCTCTCTTTTCCTGATCCCATGTTGTCCTTGTTTCCCTTTTTTTTTTTTTTTTAAATCTGTCTTTTTATGACTCTCTCCGCTTTAAGATCAGCTCTTGTGGTCCTTTCTGAGCATGCTTCATGCTTCAGTCAACACAGGACATACGTGCAATAACAAAGCACCCTTCAATTCTCATGGCTGAAAAGAACTTGGTTCTCATCCGTGTTGCACACCTATAAGGATCATCTGGAAGCCAGGTTGTTTTGAACTCTTTACTTAATTAAATTATTTATTTACAGCTGTGCCTTCCAGAGCCAGAAGTGCAGGCTGCTGTCATTTCCACCAGGCGATTTTTACCTGGCATCCAGGATCTGAACTCAGGTCCTTCTGCTTTCGAGACAGAGTCTTAACCCCCGAGTCATCGCTCCAATCCCCACAATATAACTTACGAAGCCTGGTGCAAAATGAAAATGCGAGATCGCTTATTTTTTAAAAAATCAAGAATTTCTTTTTTTATTATTATTAATACATTTTTATTATTATTTCAGCTCATACAAACTTATTAGGTACACCAGTTCCCTCCCTCCCTCCTCCTCCCCCCGTACCCCCTGCTCCCCCTCCCCACCCTCCTCCCAAAAAATCAAGAATTTCAAGCTGGTAGCAACAAAGCATTTAAATCAAGCTTGGGTCTCTTCTGAGCACAGATCAGACCAGGTGTGACCACATAGGTCCTATGTCTGTGAAGCCGACACATCTGGAAGGAAATAAGGGGGTCTCTGGGGAGGGAGCTAAGGGAATCAGTCAGTATTTGAGGAGACCAGTCTCCTTTCTTTCATCTGATTTGTTTCTATTATATGAATTTTTTAAACCTTTTTTTTAATTCAATTGTGCGTGTATGTGTGTGTGTGTGTGTGTGCGTGTGTGTGTAGAACCACGGACAAATTCGGGAACCACCATGGACGCCTCACCTCCTTGTTTATTCTGCCCCGGGATTCACAGGCTCCGCCCTACCAGGACCAGAAATGCAGGCCGCCCCCGCTTCCGCCCGGCATCTATACGTAGGGTCTAGGATCCGAACTCGGGACCTTCTGCCTGCAAGGCAGAGGTTTAACCCCTGAGCCACCTCTCCAGCCCCTATTATATGAATTTTTTTAATGAATCACCAAATGCAAAATCTCTCTCTAAGCCACGCCTGCCATCTGCGAATCTGTGTGGTCTGCGAACCTCTGGACCTAAATCCCCCCACAGAGAGCTCGGATCACATCTTCAGAATCACATTCCCCATGCTAGGGATGTAACTCAGTGATTGAGCGCTTGCCTGGGGTGCAAGAGACCCTGGGTTCAGGCCCCAGCACCATCAAAATCAACCCATCAATCTAACTCCTATCCCCAGCAAAATAACCCTTCCAGGAGGAAGCACTAATGAAGGAGAAAAAGTGACAGCCAAACAGATGGAGGGTTGTCTCTGAGCAGAGAGCAGGGGGAGTTGATCTTAGCGGGAGACACAGAGTCAGGGAAGACAGAAGGCGTCCGTGCGGGTCAGAGAATAAGCCTGAGTGAAATGTGGACTACGAGGACCCCAGTTTCTTTGTGCAGCAGGACACCAGGCTGTGAGCTCAGCAGGAATCCAAGGATTTGAAAAACGACTTGCTTTGAAAATTTCGTGTGTGGATGCCTGTGTTATATGTTTCTGGTTACCAAAGACTGTTCTTTCTTTAGCTGAAAAGTGTTTTCCTTTGAGAACCAGTTAAAAGTTTATTCAAAAATAGCAGGAGACAATATTTCACTGTTATCTGTGGGTACAGGAAACGGTCCAATTTCGTGAGAATCATAAGCCCAGCTGGCCCTCACTAGCTTGAGCTGTCTGGTCCTTCCTCTTTCTCTGACAGAGGGAAGGGAACATGTGCTGTCTCTGCTTCTCAGAGGACAGGACTCAACTAGGCCCCAACCTGCCACCCCGCTCCAGCTCGCAGGGGAGTGAATCTGTTTGGTCTAGCCACTTCCTCCTGATCCAATCGAATATGATTGTGGGTGGCTCCCAGAGCCGACTTGCCATCTGGGACAACTTCCTGAAAAGGAGGGGGGGAGACAAAGTGACTCTCAGAACAGAAGGCTGCAAGGTGCAAGGCCAGACACCGTGGTTAAACATGTCACTGTTTCGCAAAGACAGGACTCCATCCCATCTTACGTCTCCATTCCACTTCCTGCATCCCAAGCAGACCACTTCACTGATCCCCAAATCATCACTGGTGTTGTGTGGATGTGGGGCGTCACACTCAACCTCATTCAGCTTGATAAGAGCTGGAGTCTGGAGGAGGCATCGGAGGCAGAGGGTCTGTCCAGGCAGCGTGTGCTATGAGCCCAAGGAGTCGGAGGAAAGACACACATGAGACATGTGGGAGGGGAGGGAGAACAGGAGGTACAGTGCCCACAGAAACCACGAGAAGAATGTGCCCAAATAATCTAGTACCATAGGAGATGGGAGCATGAGGACAGAGCTATGTGATTCAACCTGACTAGTGAGGGGGCAACACGGTAGAGTTAAGTGTTGAAACGCAAGACAAGCTGGATAAAAGCATTAAAACCAGGGGAAAGAAATTGCCCCAGGGCCAACTAGGTGATTCAGCCATTAACAGCATGTACTGCTACCAAGCCCAGTGACTGAATGTAAGCTGTAGTGCCCACGTAGTGGTGAAAGGAAAGAAGCGATTCCCACAAGTGTCCACATGTGCACCATGGTACACACACACACACACACACACACACACACACAATTAAATTTTAACAATGGCTCCAAACAGAATCTTGGAACAGTTGGCTAAGTAGGGGGAGGTGGATGGAAGGGAAGGAGGGCTGAGGATGTGAAGGTGTTTAACCATGGAAATGGGATGGGTGCACCGGAAGTGAACTGAGTCAGCCACATAATGGATGGTTCACGTTTTGGATGGAGGAGAAGGTAACAGGTCGCCCCGTGCATAACTCACAGTTACTTCACCGCTTACCCCCCTTCCTGCCATCCGCTTCTTCATCCTTGCGTCTCAGACTCCATGTCCCTGTGGACACTGGGACACCATGCAGCAATGACAGAGCCCCTCGCTGCCTCCGGTTCCCTCCCCCCATGGCAGTTTCTCAGCGAATCTGCCTGCCCAAAACTCCCGCCCTTCTCTTGAACTCATTTGGTGGTCTCAGAAGAGGTGGGCCAGGAGTCTACTGTGTTTTCCCTGCTCAGTGGTCAGGGAAAACCTGGGTCCTGGCATTCAGAAATGCTTTCTTCTGACTGTCATGCAGTGGTGGTGTCTATCTAACAGGACAGCTCTCCTACATGCAGGTGTTTTAAAAAGAATTTAAATGAAATGAAAGAAAAACTAGAAGTATTTAATTGTACCAGCCATATCCCAACAGTCCCGAGTGCCTAGTGGCTCCTCTATTGGATAGTGAATATATAAAACACTGATGAGGCCTGGTGAGGTAGCTCAGCAGGTAAAGTGCTCACAAACCTGGAGACCTGCATTCAATCCCTGGAAATCTATATGATGGGAGGAGAGACCTGATTTCTGGGGAAAAAAAAGTTGTGCTCTGACCTCCACTGGCACACTATGATTTGCATATGTTCACCCCCCTTGAGTGAATGAATAAATAAAACGTTTTTTTAAAAGCACCAAGGAACGTTCTGCATTGTGCAGAGCACACTAGCTGCATTTGCAGGGTGGGAGAGGAGAGGGGAGCAAGTAATCGCGGTCAGAGAAATCCGTCCTGCATGGAATAGGCAGAATCACAGAGGACTGAAGATTCAAAACCGTTGCTATGATGAACGAGACAGGTGCCAAGAGGGAACACAGGAATTCCAAGGCGGCACTGAGAATTACAGACCACGATGGATTAATTCATCATTGCATCGGTCTCCATGACGAAGGCAGGGGTCTGGGTCCGTCCACCCTGCAACCCCAACATTTGCCAAGGGGTTCGATGACTCTTAGGGCTCCTGACGATCTAACTATCTCTGCCTTTCCTTTCCTCTCACTAGCTTTCTTGGATCCCACAGTCCTCGCCAGCCCCAGTTCGGGGGAAATGGCTCTGCAGATGCTGTGATTCTGGCTAACATCACCTTATCTTCCAAAGGGTCCAAATCTCTAGTTTATCAGTAGCCCAGGGTATATAGCAGACACATCCCTCCTTGTCTATTCAAAAACCACTGTCTTTTTCTTTCTTTGATAACCGAATCTACATGTAATATAAAATCTCCAGTTTTGCCCAGCTTTCGAACCCTTGGGAAAGACCACTGTGTCCTCCATTCAGGGGTACCCAGGATAGCAATGGGTTTATGACAGCCAGTGATACATGAGAGGACATTTGTAGGGAGTGGAGATGGGGGTCCAAAGAAAGATGTCATCCCTAAGAAAGAGACTATAAAAACAGGCTGTGGGTGGCTGAGCAGGGATGAAAGAGAATGTCCTTGAACTTCTGATCTTTCTGCCTCTGTTGCCCAAGTGCTGGAATTACAGATGTAAACCTAGCTTTTTAAAATTTTTGTTTTTAAATTTACTTATCTGAGAGAGAGAGAGAGAGAGAGAGAGAGAGAGAGAGAGAGAGAGAGAGAGAATGAGAATACAGTGGCATATAAGTAGAGGTCAGTGGAAAATTTTGGGGAGGTGGGACTTTCTTGTGGTTTCTTTTTTAAAAAACTTTAATGTGTGTGTGTGTGTGTGTGTGTGTGTGTGTGTGTGTGTGTGTGTGTATAAGCGAGGGCACTGTGTCCCCCTGTGGAGGACCAAGGGTGACTTCAGGATCATCTTGGATTGCTTCTACCTCCTTCTTGCTTCACTCTGGGATTTCCCAGGCTCCGCCCACCAGGGCTGGAAACATAGGATGTTGCCCTTTCCACCTGGTGTTTTTACTTGGGACCTGGAATCTGAACTCAGAACCTTTTGCTTGTGAGGCAACGGCTTAACCCCTGAGCCATCTCTTCAGCCCTGTTTTGGGTTTCTAAGAATGGAATTTAGCAAATCAGGCTTTTGGAGCCGTTTCATTTACCTATGAGCAACCTCACCAGTCCTGTTCATAGTCCAGGCAGGTCTTGAACTCACTATGTAGCACTGAATTTGAGACAATCCTGACTTAACTTTCAGCCCCCTGGGTTCTAGGATTATAAGCGTGAGCCACCACACCGGATCTTGTTTTCAATTCTTTTTTTACGTATATAGCTCCTAGCAGAATCTCTGACTCACATGGTAAGTTTTTACAGAAACAAGTGCTGTTTTTATTTATGATCTACCAGAATATCCACACGTGCCTGACAGCATCTCCTTTTTCACCCCAATGCTGCAAACATCACTTTGCAGGGAGGAAACACCTTCTCTGCATGTGAGTCACCATCGCACTCATTAAAACAGAGAAAAAAAATCACCCGTGGAATTCAGGCACAGGAAGCAGATGGAAGACAGCATTCAGTTACTCAGGATGGGAGAGAAGGGGCAAGGTGGGGGGTGGGGGGAGTGGGGGGTGGGAAGGCTGCGGCATGAGGGCCCACAAAACGAGGGCCCACGAAACCATGTTTCCCTAGGTTAATTTCCACCACAGGACTGCCCTGAATTCCAGACTCGAAGTCTGTCCTAACCACATCTTCACTTCCTGCTTTCCTGGAAGATCCATTTTACATGTACACAATGTGACTGTCAGTTCCTTACCAAATGACCTTTTTTTGAAACGACCACCTTCTCTACCCCCGCCCCCAATCAGCAGCACTTTGATTCCAGTGACATTGGCCCATTCGATCTGTGCTATGGCCTTCATGGGGGGGGGGAAATCTCAGCCCAGGTCAAGGACACCAGACCAATGGAACAGGTGGGGACTGAAGTTAAATGTCAGACTGGAGGGGAGCAGCAGGAGCCGAGGAGCAGGTCAGGGGGTAAGCTCAGGATTTCTGGAGTTCCCAGGAAGAAGATGTGGAGAGCCTCTTAGCCCCTTGCTAGAAAAGGGCAGACCCAAGAGTTGACGAATCCCCCATCTTAGGCATCAAATCTAATTTCCCTTGGTGCTTAGGCTCTTGTTTCTCTCTCTCTTTCTCTCTCTCTCTCTCCCCCTCCCCCTTTTCCCTTATGCCTAGAACAGTCTCCCACTTAGCATCTGCCTGCCCTGTTCCTTGCCTTCCCTTCAGCTCCACCTACCACTCAGCCTCCCTGATTAAGTGCAATTTGAATAAGTAGCATTCTTTCTCCAAAGTGCCTGTCTTCCATCTCAAATGCTCCTGGGGCTTCCTTGTGTGAAGAAAGAGCTCTGAGAGCCTAATTTCCGCCGAGGGATTCGAGATTGCTAAGTGCAAACACCATGCCTGATCCGTAATAGCATTCGATGAACTGCAGCTATTAACTTAATGATGGCGATGGTGGCAAAACGGACACTCCAGGCCAAGCTTAAAATCCCAACATTTAAGTAGCTGCTGCAAAGTTTAATAGATTTTTCTGCCATGCCTGACTTCTTCTGGTTCAAACTGAAACCAACAGATGCTTGTATTCTTAGCTACGGATCACTGGACTAAGGTGGACATATATTCAGGAAAATCAGATTATTGTCTAGCTGGTGACTCCTCAGGACCTCTCTTTCAAGAGCATAGGACTGCACATGTAGTTCAGTTAATACAGTGTTCTCGTTCTCCTAGCATGCATGAAACCCTCAGTTTGATCGACAGCACAATTTAAACCAGGAGCAGTAGAACATATCTGTAATCTCAGTACTTGGGAGGATCAAAGGATTAGAAGGTCATCATTGCCTACATCATGAGTTCATGCTAGCCTGGGACACATGAGAAGAAAGAAAAAGGAAGTAAAGAGAAGGGGAGGGGAAAGGAGGGAAAGGAAGGGGAGGGAAGGGGAGGGAAAAGACAAAGACCCCAAAGGATCTCATGAAAAGGAATGCACTAGACTACGGGTCCTCCAATTGATGTTCTTAGAACCATTGCGATTCTCGCTTTGTCTTAAGCTACAGGTTTTCGGGAAGATTCTATGAATGCTGTGTCCTTATTATGAAGACTGTGTATGGGAGTTAGCGTGAAAAAGCGGATTGACGCCCATCCCTCGACCTTGCCGCTCTGTGATATAGAGAAGGTTGTTTACCCTCCCTGAGCTTCGTTTTCTGTGAATGAAGAAGGGGGACCACCTTCCGTCTGGTGCTGTCCATGGTGGTTTCAGTGGCTAAATGGGGAAACTCACCCTCACGCTAGCTGTCAGCAAGGATGGAGCATTTTTCTATCTTTTTTTTCAGATGTGGAACTGCGATTATGAATTATCATGAATTCACCTGCATGAGACAGAGACCCCAAAGAACAGTTGCCTAAATACAGTGCTTTCTTCTTCACATGCTGTTTGGATAAAGGTGGGCCAAAGCCGATGTGCCAGCTCTGGGCAATTCATCCCTGCTCTCGGGAGGGTCTGCGTCGCCACAGTTCAAGACGGCTCCCCATCAGAACCAAAACCCAAACAAAAGGCCCTGAGCGCAAGGAAAGAGAAACAGAGCGCAAGTTCCTCCCTTCAAGGACCTGCCACGATCACTCGCAGCTCATTGGCCAGAAGACAATCACATGGTCATACTCCTTCAGGGGAACATGGGAAATGTAGTCCTTATGGAAATGTTGACCCTATCCCCTGCTAAAACGCAAAGATCCACACAACCAAGGCCGGTCAAGAATTCCCGCCACCAGTTCTAACAAACCAGCCCCGTCTAAGAGCTAAATGAGCAGCTTCTTCTAACGTGAAAGGAAATCTCTGGATTCCCAGAGTATCTGGGTCACTAGAAGGTTATAACAGCACAGCCCAGTTAAGAAAGAGCTCCCAGAAAAACATTTATTTACCCAGAAATATGTAGGTGCAAATGGTCTGACTGTGTTTGTCCAGAGAGGACAGACTCATGCAAACCTCATGCAATTTATTTGTGTGTCTACAGATGATGTGAAAGGATGTCTGAACATCAGGGTCTTTGGTGTGAACCATTTTAGGTTTTTCCTTCTGTGTTGTTGTGATATTAGGGAGTGGGGGGCGTGGCTCAATAGGTAAAATGCTTTCTGAGACTTTGGGTACATCTGTGAAGAGCTAGTAGTTAAAGCAAGCCTGTGGGAGACTATTTAATTGATGATGTGGACATACCCAACACGTGATGTGTGGACCATTCCCCAGGTAGGTAGATGAGAAAGCTGGTCAGTAAGTTGGGATACTTTGAAAACTCAAAGACTAGCTCAAAGAAGCTTACCCCTCTCGGCCCTTCCTGTGGATATAATGTGACCAGCTCGCTTGGTGCCTAATATTGGTATGAACTCTCCTGCCAAGCTGGATATGAACTGTAACCAGAATCATAAGGAGAATAAAACCCTTAGCCAATTTCTCAGGTTTCACCCACCAGGGCTGGAAGCTCAGGCCACCGCTGTTTCTGCCTGGCGTTTTTACATGGGATCTAGGATCTGAACTCAAGACCTTCTGCTTAAGAGGCAGAGTCTTAACCCCTGAGCCACCTCTCCAGCCCTGAATTTTCTGTCTTTGACATTTATTTATCTGTGTACCGTGCATGCAGAGGTCAGAGGACAGTTTGCAAGAGTCAGTTCTCCTGCTGTTTGTATTGTGGGATGGAACTTGGGAGTTGTGAGCCCTTCTACCCACTGCACTATCTTACTGGTCCCCAAGATAAATTTATTCAGTACCCAGCAGAGGCTAATGCTATGGTAAACAATCTTGGGATAAATAAAAGGACAGGGCACCTAGTCAGTTTGGGTGGCGAGAAAAGAAAAGGAGAAACAGTCCCAGTTGGATGGTTCGAAAGCCTCCTGGCCTAGTAAGAGTAATGGGTTAGTACCCAGTTCTCATTTTCCTCTCTAGAGAGACAAAAGACACTCCTGTCCCAAATTCAAGATCCCACTCTGTTCAAAGATTCTTGTAGACAAGTCTCTTCCCCTTTCCTTGCCTCAGTTTCCCGGAGGGTGCCTGCCCAGGGACCCTTCCGTGACCACCTGTGGTACCCACTATAGCCAGCAGAGGGCAGCAACATACCAACAGTCCCCATGGCGGCCACCCCGCTGTTGCCTAACCCTGGACAGAACTGTGGTGGAATCACAGTGACGTCATTCTTTTTCAGATAACCTTATTTCACCCTTGGCACACAGTTTCTAAATGGAAAAAAAAAAAAAAAAAAAAAAAAAGACCGTCAGAGGCCCAAGCAATTTAACAAGACATGCTTAGACAATGTATTGGTCATTTTAGTGATTGCACAACTTTCAATTTAGAGCATTTGAGTTGCAGGAACAGGTAGGCTGGGCCTCAGCATTGACAATCCCAAACATGTTCACCTTTCTCCCCAGTTTAGAAGGTGGGCAAACCGAGGTCTCCAGAGGTTAAGTCATTTGTCTTAGTGCTTGGTTTAGTCTCAGAAGCTACTCAGACGACCCCAGCAATATTAGCTGAATAACAACACGCCCTGGGTATTCTGCAGTAGTTTTGACAGACTCTCCGGATATCAGCCCTGTGTTCAAGAAGCCACGAAGCCCCCTTCTCTGTGTCATTACCTGTTATTAGCTATTCCTCAGGAACTGGAATAGCTTTTGAGCAAGTGGTTTTTAAAAGCGAGCTTTTGGAGGACTCCTCTGTCTGCCAGATTCTGATATGCCTCCCCAACCACACCGGCTCTGTTGCTTGTGGTTGTCTGGTCTGTGTGTTCCATGTCTCCAGCAGACTCCTTGAGTGGCTAAGACCACCGTCAGTGGTGCCTCCAGCTGGGTGAAATCCTGGAGGATTTAGTCTCTGGGGCAGGGGGAAAGGTGGGGCAGGGCGTGGATCTGAGGCGGAGTCTAAGAAATGTATGCCCTTAGGGAGGAGGGAGGAGGAGAGAAAAGGGAGGAGGGAGAAAGAGAAGGGAGGAGGGAGGAAAAAGGAGGGAGGAGGGAGGAGAGAGGAGGGAGGAGGATAATGCCACATAAACGTGAGATTCCGAGTTGGAGGTGTAGCTCAGTTGGCAGAGCATTTGCCAGGCATTCACAAGGCCTTAGGCTTAAGAACCCCATTACCAGGCACAATGGGTGTGCCTGGAATCTCAGCACTTGGGAGATGGAGGTTGGAGAAATTCCAAGTTATCAGCCTTAGAGTGAGTTTGAGGCCAGGCTGGGATACATGAGATGCTGGGCAAAGAATATATGAAGGTTTGACTTCTAACCCCCCCCCCCCCCGGCAGCCACCTTCCTCTAGGGGGAGCTCTAACTGTGGTCCCTGTTGCTGGCAATGAGGGTGTAGAACACAGCCAAGCCCTCCCTGGCCTGCCCCTCATATTGCTTAGCCTTTAACTGTTTAAATCAGAGTTGTACTACTTCCTTTCTGCTCTGACCGCCTCTATTTTTTCCTACCGGTGGAAAATATGAGAAGAAATATGAGAAGAAGCCAAGCCAGAGTTGCTCGCAGCCCCGCCCCTCCAAGACAGCCTCTCAGTCTTGGGCTCTATCTGCTTCAGTCTGCCAGGCCTGGTGCCCCATGTGCACTTTGGACTCCCGCTCCGGGGGCTTGCAGAGCGATGTCACTGAGGCCTGAGGAGGTTGAATACCGGAGACTCAACAAGCACATTGAAGTCAGTTTGAATGGAGGAAGAGGGGAGGAACATGGTGGGTGGTGTGGAGTTCCCCTTTTCCATAATCCAACTGTTCTCAGAAGTCACTGTTATTAACCTTCTGTTCTTTCCCCTGGCTCCTGATTTCAAATGCCACATGACTTGAATCCGCTCAAACCTTGGGGCCTATGTTTGGTCTGCAGGTTGGCACATAACTCGATCAGGCCGACCAGGACCAATAAGGCTCAATTCCACTTGCTGGCATTATCGGAAGGGTGGTCCCCCTAGATTTGAAGCTAACAGGATGGGGCAGCTGGCTGTTGTGAGTAGAGAGGGGGGTATACAAGGAAGGTCAGGGAGTTGGGAGTGTGGCTCAAAGCCCTGGATTCCATCCCTGGCACCACATAAACTGGGCTTGGTGGTCATGTCTGCCTGCTCAGAACTAGCAGGAGGGAGAGGGCAGGGGATCAAAGTTGCAAGATCATCCTCAACTACACAGTGAATTTGACGCCAGCCTCGGACACATGGCATCTTCTATCAGAAAAAAAATAAATAAATAGGTAAAGCCAACACAGAAAAAAAGTAGACCCGGGATAGAGAGGTGACAGAGGCCTAGGGACGATCTTAGAGCTCCTCGAACTGTGTTTAAAGTCCTTGGCTCCTTTGGATTTTCTAGTTATGTCAATAAAGCTGTTGCCTTTTATTTGATTGATTGGTTGGTTGGTTGGTTGGTTGGTTGACTGGTTTTTGAGACTGGCCCTCTGCGTGTAGTTCAAACTGGCTTTGAAACTCCCGTTCTCCTGTCCCAGCCGCCTGACTGCTGGAGTTTAGCAACACACCCACTAGGCCGCCTTATCTTTGCAAAAACAAGTTTCAGTTCATTTCTGTCCTGTGCAACCCCAGTTACAACACAGTTTGTGCTTGAAAGTGATAGAAGAATAGGGACGGAGACTCGGAGGAACTAGATTCTGTTCCGGCTACCCAGCTGCGCCCAGCCCCTTGGGGGGCCTGGAAGACATGTCTGCTAGCTGACAGCCCTTCAAGAATGTGAAGAGAAATAAAAATGTGAAAGGCACTGAGGAAATGTCAGGAGTCATTTTAGGAAAGAGACTCCAGAAGGGTGGAGAAGCACGGCAACCCGGTAAACACAGATGCTGCGGGAGCATGGGGGGGGCAGGGAAACTCCCCTCCCCCCTTCTGTCCTCCCCTTTTCATGTGGATAAATACATCGCACAACTACTACTCAGAGAAATGATAACCAAGGGATAGACGCAGTGTTGGCTGCCTGTGCACAACGCCTTGGATTCCATCCCCAGGCGGGCGTGGGGATTCAGGTCTGTAACCTCAGTACTCTGGAGGGAGAGGCCAGGGAATCATAAGTCTATGTTTATCCTCAGTTGCATAGCTTAACCCAGCCCAGGGCAGAAGAGCCCCTGTCTTCAAGTGGAGCAGAGAGAAGAGATGACTCAATGGGTAACCTCAGTGTCTGTCCTCAGCACCTGCATGAAGCCAGGTGGCAGCACCTGCAACCCCATGAAGGTGGAGCAGATGAATCCCCGGCGGTTGCCGGTTAGCCCCTGAGGCAGCTTAGTGAGTCCAGGTTCAGAGTGAGACGTGAAAGTCCAGCAAGATGGCTCAGCGGGTGAAGGCACGCGTGTGTTGTTCTCTTTCTCTATCTCAAATAAATAAATGCATATTTTCAATATTCTTAAAAACTGAATGGAGCAGGCGAGATGGCTCCATGGGTCAGGCACCTGCATGCAAACCTGGCAACTTGAGTTCTATTTCCAGAGCTCACGTAGTGGGAGGAGAGAACCGACTTCTGAAAGTTGTCCACTGAGCTCCACATGAACATCATGACGCACGCATGCGCGTGCACACACATGCACACACACACACACAGAGTAAAATAAAGTAAGGCAGAAAGAGATTAAGGAAGAAGCCTGATGTCGACCTCTGGTCTTCATACACCCATACAAATACATACATATTCGTACGTATACCTACATCACACAGGTTCACTCACAGGAATACATACATACACCACGCACATTCGAACACACACACTGAAGTGACAGCACATATGTGACAACAGCCATCAACTGGCACTTTTAGAACGGAGGCAATAGGGAGTAGTGGAGACTGTGGCGAACGGGACTGTGCTCCCATGCTGAAAGCAGCCCGACTCTCCTCCACAGCCTAGCCAGGTTTTTTCATATTCCAAAGCAGCTCGGATATCTAAATTTTTAATGCGAAACTTCCAATTTAAAATGTCGACTCTTAAAAAAAAAAAACACTCTGCAAGCCAAGTATTACTTGTCTGTCAAATTTAGCCCGTGGAGATGCTGTTCTGTGACCCTTTGTCTAGGTACAGAGAGGAGTCTTTGCTGGGAGGATTAGTAGGTGGATAGAGGGGAGATGTCCTCGTAAAACTGAGAGCCAGTAGTAGGGTTAGCTCAGTGGTAGAGCACTTGCTCAGCGTGCACAAGGTCCTGAGTTCAATTCCAGGACTTTGCAAAAACAACACCTGAGAGCTGATTGGAATCCATCCTTTTCTGCAAAGAGAGGTGTCCAGCAATTCCTTACACACCCCTAGATACTTGTTCAGGATTCACGTAGGTCTGTGAGTTAGAACAGGTTTCCCTTTTTGTCATGGAGATGGGGAAACCACACATCTCCCAGCTGCAGACAAGGAGCCCCTGGAGGCCCCACGCTACTGCTCAATGGTACTCAAGTTGGAGTCAGCTTTGGCAATTACTCAGAGCAAGGGAAAGAATGCCCACAGAGCTCTTACTTTGTTGCTGATGTCTCTTTGGGGTATTGGAGATCAAACCCAGAATCTCATTACGCTAGGTAAACCCCCACCACTGAGCTGTGCCCAAGTTCCTGTTTTTGCCTTTTATAAAAAAAAAAAAAAAAATGGTTCACAGGTTGGATTCTTTTAAAATCTTTATTATTTCTTTATTTTGAGAAGGAGAAAGTGCATGTGGCAAGCTTACAGAGAAGGAATTCAGAACTCACTTCTCTCTTTTCCCCATGAGGGCTTCTGGGGAATTGAACTCAGGTCCCCAGATCTTGTGGGCAGGCACCTTACTAGCTGAGTATCTCACTGGCCCCTTTGCTGGGGCCTTTTTGACCTCTCTCTTACAATCACAGTATTATTCGCAACACTTCATGATGAAGCAGCTCTCGTCCAGGTAATTTCAGGAAGTAAAGCCTCACTAGGGGAAGTAAGCCACTGGTGGAGGACTTTGAGGTTTGATAGCCAAAGCCTACTTCCTGTTCTCTTTCTCTCTTTCTCTCCTGCCTGACTTGAGGTGCAATGTGACCAGCCACCTCCTGTCCATGCTCCTGTCTCTCTGCCTTCCCTTCTGTGATTAACTTTGTCCCCTCAAATTGTAATTCAAAATAAACTGTCCCTCCTCTAAGTGGCTTGCCACCGCTTGTCAGGTTTTTGGCCCCAGTGTGAAGGAAAAGTAACTAATACAAACCCCACCACCACCCCTCCTTGAGCTCTCCCAAGTGTGTACACAGCTTGGTGTCAAGCCACAGCTTCTCCGAGGGCCTGAATGGATTTGCTACATAAGTTCATGGAGTTTATGCCCACCCAAACTCACGACCCTCTACCACCAAGGCCAAAGAGCAGAGTCCTGCGCTGGAAATATCGGGGATTTAGGACCAGATGAGGGATAGCGTGAGTACTGCCCAGCGGTGGCAGGACCAGCTCCTTCACCCACCCTGACCCTCTTTTTTTGCCATCCCCTGATCAGCGACACCCTGAAAGCCCCTGTTCCTGCAAAGCGTCTGCCAACACGTGGAGATCTCTCTGTCAGGACTGGGGAAGAGGAGGGTAGCAGGGTAGCTGCTCCTGGCATCTGTCAGAGGTTAGAGATACTGCCAAATACCCAACAGAGCAGCTCTGTGCAGCAGACACACCCGTCCCAGTGTCCATAGTGACACGGTGTCAAACGAAGATAATAATGGTAACTGCAAAGGGCAGTCCCATCCCCAGAACCTAGGGACCACCATGTCTGCCCTGTCTACCTCACCTTCACCCCCTGCTGAAGTCCACAGATGGTTCTAGACCAACATTCCGTATCACCAATGATGAACATGGAAGTCACTCAATAAATTATTATTAATTGTTGAAATAGTTATCTAATGAGTATAGATCAATACGTAGTATCTGTTATCACCATCATCACTACCATCACTGGTTTTTCAGCCCTGGCTGAATGCCTGTGGCATAAATACCCTCAGTTTGTTGAATGAATAGCTAAATGAGCAGCGAAAGATTATTTACTCATGAACCACTAATTTATGTACTTTGGAGAGATCCTGGAGACTCCTGAGTGCCAAGCCCAATCTTCTCCTTGTGATCCACCACAGGGAATCTGGTTGGTCAAATAAATAACTGCCAGAGACTAAGCCCACCTCTAGCCAAGCCACAGAGCCTGGGACTAGAACCAAAGTCGCCTAGAGTATAAGACACATGTCTTGCTCAGCATAGGCAAAAAAGGAGCCCGTGCTGGGCTTTGTACAGCCGCGCTGGGAACAAGAACTGTTTTCTGGGCCCAGAACCCGCTCTGTCCCGTGTTTAATTTCTTCCATCTGTCTGGTATCTGACCTCTGCTGCCCTCAAAGCCATTGCCACATATTGTCTGCGCATGTTCCCATATAAGGTGATCTGTCTCTCTCTCTCTCCCTCTCTCCCTCTCTCCCTCTGTTTCTCAGGGTTGGACGGCAGCAGCATTTGCTTCCTTCACCCCGCTTCTCCCTCCCGCTGCCTGGCCTGGCAGCTTCTGCTGCCCGGATGGACGAGTTGAGAGCGGGAGGGGCGGGGGTCGGCCATGGAATGCGGCAGGTTTATTTTTACTCTAGTTGCCTTCTTCTCCTGGCTCGCAGGTCCCAGCCACTTGGGGATGTCACATGCTGATAAGGGGTGGGGGGTGGGGTGGACCGTGCAGTGCAGTGACTGAGATTTGTGGCTCAAATCTACAACACCCCAAGTGTGAGCTGTGGTCATGGAGTTGTTGGGGGGGGTGGGTAAAGGGGAGGCAGACAGGGACTCTGAGGTCATGGGATTCGCCTGCTCCCACTGTCCTGGGCCTGATTCCCAGAAAGGCACGTCTGCTCTTTCTTTCCCAGAAGTAGGGGCAGAAACTGTGTAACCACCAAGGTCCATCTCTGGGAAAACTCATGTGCTACAGGACGAGGAGAATCCAGGTCCCTGAATGAGTGTTTTAGTTGTGTGACCCTAGACAAGCTGCCTGACCTCTCTGCCGGTTTCTGTCTCTATGAGAATAGTCCCCTTCTATTGTGAAAATACACGCTAGGAGGCAGAATCCGTGTGGTCTATTTTGTACCCTGTTGGTGCAGCAGCAGTTGGAAATGTGCTGGGCAAACAGTAGGTGGTCAAATATGTGTATGACAATTAAATGAGATAGTATTTCTCAGTGCTGGGCACCCAGGAAACAGCAGCTTGGCCCATGGAGGGCAGCAAACCCTGAATTAAGCCCCAGGCCTTTCTGGGTGTTGTAAACATAACAATGAACAAGACAGATAGCTCTGGAGTAAAGTGCTGGCTTAGCATGTGTGAGATCCTGGTTTCCACCCCCCACCACTGCCTGGATTTTTCTGTGTAGCTCAGGCTGGACGCTCCAGTTCAACCTCAGCTGTGCTGTGAGTTCAAGGCAGACTGAGCTACACGAGACATTGTCTAAAGCAAAACAAAGTGACAAAGACCCACAAATAATGACAACAAATGTAAGCCCAGACATGTCCCCTTGCCTTCAGGAAGCTTCTATACTCTGGGCTAGACAGCACGAAGTAGACAGTGTTCAGAGTGCGAAGCGTTAAGAACAGAAATTGGTCAGTTATGGAAGAAGCATGTTTTTCAAATCTTTGGATATTGACACATGGTAACAGGTGGGTGCCATGTGGCCACACGCACACACACAAGCACACACACACACGCACAGAAGTTTAGTAAAACTTTCACAAAGCCATCATCCTACATTGTCTGCAAAGACAGCTCCCGGCTTGGACCTATTGCTCTATCATCGTGTTCTTGTCCCTCGAATGTATATGGAGGTGTCTTGTGCCTTACCCTGACCAACAGAATGTTCTGGAACTTCACTTTAACAGGCCTAGAGGCTTCTACTTTTGTGTTCTTGGTACATATAAGGAAACTCTGGCCAGCCCCTGGAATGATGGGGGACCAGGGTGCAAGGAGAAAAACCTTCTTGAATATTCTAGCTTTAGACGAATTCTCAACTAGTTTCAGTCATGCATCCTGCAGGAGTAACAGTTATCAGGCCAAGCCTGGCCTTATCCACAGATCATTCTTTTTTTTTTTTTTAAACATTTTTTTTATTTATTCAATTGTGTGTGTATGCGTGTGTGCATGTGTATATGTATGTGTGTGTGTGTCTGTGTGTAGAACCACGGACGAATTCGGGAACCACCATGGACGCCTCCACCTCTTCCTTGTTTACTCTGCCCCGGATTCACAGGCTCCGCCCTACCAGGACCAGAAACGCAGGCCGCCCTCGCTTCCGCCTGGCGTCTATACGTGGGGTCTAGGATCTGAACTCAGGACCTTCCACCTGCAAGGCGGAGGCTTAACCCCTGAGCCACCTCTCCAGCCCCCACAGATCATTCTTTTAAACCAGTTAATTTAGAGTTATTATTAGGGAGCAAAACCCCCTTATTTTCTCCTCTTCCTTCTTTTTCCAAGACATGATTTTCCATATAGCCCAGGCTGGCCTCTGATTTACGATTCTCCTGCTTCCACCTCTGGAATATGAGGGCAACGGCTATGTGGCACGATGCTCCCATGTGAGGTAGTTGTAATCCCAGCACCCAGGATGCCAAGGCAGGAAGATTGCCTTGAGCTTGATGCCACCTTAAGCTACACAGGGAGGGGCAGATTAGCAAGGAATACATAGCAAGGATTTTTTTTTCTCAAAAGAAAGCAAAATAAAACAAATAGGCGGTCTGGTCTAGATATGTGTTGATCTTGTGGAACCAGCTGCTCAATATGCATCATTTTAGGGATCTCCTCTTTCCCTCGGCACAGGGTCACACAGTGTAACATGTATCTCTGTGTGTGTGTGTGTGTGTGTGTGTGTGTGTGTGTGTATGCATACATGTGCCCATATGCTCATGCTTGTGGAAGCCAGACATTAACGTCTAGCGTCTTCTTCCGTCTTTTTATTACTATTATTTGTTTGTTTTGAAATAGGGTTCTCATAGAACATGGAGCTCATTCAGCTGGACCAACTGGCCAGTGAGGATCAGGAATCCTCCTGTCTTTGCCTCCCCAGCACCACAGTGCCCAGATTTTTAGTGGGTGCTGGGGGTCTGAGCTCAGATCTTCATGCTTATGTGGCAGGTGCTTTAATGACTGAGCCATCCCCCCCAGCCCCTCCTCCCCGGACTTCATTTCTTCTTGTGGCAGAATCCCATCTTGCTATTTTCATGCAACTGTGATCGGCTTGTCCATTCACCTCCTGGCCCCTCGTTTGGATTCTGCGATTCCATTTATGGCATGATCACAGACCTTGGTCGCACGTCATCTGCCCAGGAGGATGAGGAGAGTTTGGCATCGTGAAGGACAGAGCCTGTTTGTGTCCTGCTGTTCTTGGCCTTTGTCTCGTTCCTTCCCACCAACCTTTTCCTGCATCGCTCTGAATTTTCTGATGGCCCAGAACGCAGCTCCACTGCCGGTTACCCTTAAATACTCCCCCTGAATTCTATAAATACACCAAACATTCAGCTAGGGGGAGAAAGCACTTGAGAGTCATCTTAAATAAAAATACACTTTTTCCTTCCCATCACTGCCCAAATGTTTTCGCTCCATCTTCCCCTGCTCTGAGTCTGGGGTGTGCTCTTGGATTTTCAACCATGGTTGAAACTGCATGGGTAAGAGAAAAGGATGTTTAGGCTGGGCATGGTGCATGCCTGGCGGGAGGATCATGAATTCAAGGTCAGCCTACGCTACATAGGGAGAGCCTGTTAGAAAGACGGGAGGGAGGAGGTGGGTCAGTCACAGCATGTGGATAACCCTGCAGAGTGTTTTGGCTTCCTCTGTGGCAGCCTGACAATACGACCTTCTTTTAGACTCTGCTGAACCAGTTGGAGTCAGTTTTGAGAGTCAGCTATCTGATTCTGGACCCTCCGTTAACTAAAATGATGTGAAGGAGGTGTGTGTGTGTGTGGGGGGTGTTAGACAAACCTTGCCAAGTCCTACTGCCCATTATCTGACTCCATGGAATTCAGATTGTAGAGAAGCAGTCTTCCCTACCAGGCCCCCTGTCTACAATCCAGGGAGGCTGAGCTGCACAGGGTGGTCACAAGGGAATTCCTTTCTCTTTGGCTTCCTGTTGAATCCAGCCAATGGAAGACCAGGCAGAGTCAGAGACAAATGTGGAGGTGTGTGGGGTCAGGAAAGAATGCATCCAGAAGAGCTGGTAGGTAGCCCCTGCCATTCAGTGGGTCTGTCGGGTTCTGGCCCTTTCTAGAATTTCATACTTCTGACTCAGAAGCAGCATGCATGCTTTCGTTGCTGGTCCCTTGTTGGTCCACCAAAACCCCACCCGTGCCTTTATGCATGACTCCCTCCTCAGTCCACAGCAGGTAATCTTTTATGCTGGTGGGATTGCTGACTGATGGAGATCATGATTCCTAATCCATGCCGCAGATTTGCAAGAAGAACTGACATTACTTTATTATCTGAAGTTGGGCATCATTGAGCACCTCCCTGTTCCAGGCTGAAAGGAAATGCAGTCTCACGATGGCGCTCATCCTGTTCACACAGGTGCTGAGCTCTTTTGCTGTGATGGAGTTTTGGGGCCCCACCCTCGTGACTGCTGGCTCACTCATCATCACAGCCTGCAAGTCCTTTCATGTCTGATGTCCCTGGGAGGAGAAATGCGTAGGGTATTTCCAAACTTTTCAAGGGCTGCTCTGGTCAGTCTGTTTCCTGGGGTGCGTTTCAGCTCATATACTTGATGATGTCCCCCCTATATCTCTTTTGGGAGCATCTACTATAATCTCTGCAGCTTCAGTAGAATGGAATTACTATGGGACGTACAGATGAAAAGGGCAATGGAGCTTGCTTTGGGAAGAGGAGGAGACGGGACTGTGCTCATATGTTAATATTTGAACAAATCTGCTCATACGTGAATCATCTCCCAAAATTCCCGATACACAGTAAGCACTCGGCAAATAACAACATGCCAATAATTTAAGCCTGTCTGTATTTCAATTTAAGTGGGTGACCAAGGAATCAATATGAAGTGCAATAAAACTTTGGCTACTTTATATAGCCCATTAATCTCAGCGGGTGATTTCCAATCTTTGTGCGCTATTTGCAAACAAAAATCCATTACAAAAAAAAAAACCCTGTTTGACAAAAATGTAGTATAAGGCATGAATTTCACAAGATATCTGGGATCTCATGCACTTCATGTATGCTGTATGTTTTTGCCCTTTTAAAAATGCAGTCTGCTGCCAAACATAACCACAAGATTCAATTGCCAGGACTGAGAAAGCTTAGGATAGATATCTGCAAACCTCAATTTGGGTTTGCATTTCAATTTAATTTCTTTCATCTCCATGTAACCTAGATGGCAGAGGCATTAAGTGGCAATTAATGGATAACGAATAACCCACTTCCGGACCTGTTCCTTGTCTGGGTCATTTTTCTCAGTCTTGAAAGGGAGGAGCTAACGTGGGCAGCATGCAGAGTTGCCCCAGATGGGGTAGCATCTTGGAAACTGGCATTCACTGAATGCTCCTGCAGGGTCCAGAAATATCTCATGGTCAGGATGAAAGGTCTAAATTTAATGCCAAACCCAGAAAACTGGCTTGGTTTCCCTGGATTCTGCATAGGAAAGTTCTTGTTTGGGAGTTCTAAAATGAGAATGGGCTGGAGACATTGTGCTTGTGACTTTTGTGGGGATCTAGGGACTCCGCTGGTACCCTAAGATGTCACGTGTCCCACAGTGGCGGCTGCACTGGAGAAAGAAATCTGCTGGCAGGAGGTTCCCACTGATAGAGGTACTGCTTGATCAATAGAGGTGCATTTTCCCCTCTTTTGCTCTGTGTGTGTGTGTGTGTGTGTGTGTGTGTGTGCCAGAGGGCACTTGAGTGTGTGTGCTGTGGAGGCCCAAGGGTGACATCAGGAATGATCCTGGATTGCTCTACTTCCTTATTGCTTTTCTCTGGGGTTTCCACAGTATCTGCCTTTCAGGGCCAGAATTGCAGGCCACTGTCATATCTGCCTGAATGTAGGTCCTTTTGCTAACTCTAAGCTATGTCCCCATCCCTGTTTTTGCTTTTTTTGAGACAGGGTCTCATGTAGCCAAGCAGTCTGCAAACTTGCCATTGCTACGGAGCTGAGAAGACCTAGGATATCTTGACTCTCCTGCCTCAGACTCCTAACTAGTGGGATCACAGGCATGTGCTTAAACGCTCAGTTTTACACTGAACCTAGGACTTCATGTATCCTAGGCAAGCCCTCTGGCAATGAAACTACATTCATACAGCTTTTGAGACATAATGGCCCAACCTGACTCCATGCCCCCGGTATGGAACATGCACTGTTCTTGTTGGCATAGCATCTCTTCCTCTGCTAGGGAACCCAGCCCTTCCTTTCGGGGAGCCACCCTTACAGGCTTCATTATTGTGGCTCTCAGAATCTTAACTGGTTTGAAATAGGTGTGATGCTAGTGACTGTTGTATAAGTGGAGGCGGGAGGTGGGAGGCCCATGAGTTTGAGGTCAGTCTGAGCTACATAGCAAGTTCCAGGCCAGTCTTCAGGTGATATAGCAGGACTCCATCTTGGGGCTGGAAAGATGGTTCAGGGGTTAAGCCTCTGCCTTGCAAGCAAAATGACCTGAGTTCAAATCCCAGATCCCACATAAAAATGCCAGTTGGAAATGGTGGTGGCTTGCACTTCCAGCCCTAGAAGGTGGAGCCTAGGAAATCCCAAAGCAAAGCAAAAAGGAGGTAAAAGCAATCCAGAATGGTTCCTGAAGTCACCCTTGGACCTCACAGGGACACACTCACACACACACACACACACACACACACACACACATACACACACGTAAAAAAGACTCTAACTCAAAATAACAAATAAAAAGAGTAGACTGAGCAAGCATGCATGGTAAGATGGTGCCCGCCTTTGATCTCAGCTCTTTTAAGAATGCTGATGCAGGAGACTGAAAGTTTGAGGCTAGTCTAAGCAATTTATCAAAACTAGCTCTAAAATATGACAGCTAAAATAAAAAGGAAAAGAATGTTCTGATACATTGTGTACCAATGAGAGTCTCTTTTGAGGGTCTTGCTTTTATAGTGGCTACTCAGACGGCAGAATGGAAACTCATGTTTACTAGGAAAGTGGATGAGACACAGAAAGCATGTCAAAATGGTACCACAATGCCCGTAAATGAAGCCATACCTAAAGGTAGTAATTATTGCTGGATTTCATGATTATACCAAATAACGATCCGCCCATGTTATTTTCATCTTATAGTAAATTAAGTTTTGAAAAACACTCTTTACGATGAGTGATTCCCCACTTTTCTGAAGAACCAGCTCTTGCAGAATCCCACAGCCACAGAGAAGCATGACAGGAAAGCTCAATTGAATTAGTCAGCAGAGTCTGTATCTGTGGGGGGGTGAGGGTGTGTACCTCAATATTCATACATTCCAACCAAAAGCAGAAGTAATCCGAATGCCCACCACCAACAGATACTTGGATAAGCTGTATAATGAAACTTTGCTTAGCTATAAAGAGGAATGAAATAAGCCTTAAAATCTTGTATTCAGTCAAAGAAGGCCACATGTTTTATTCCATTTATATAAAATGTCCCGATGAGGCAGATCCATAGAAACAGAAAGTAAATTGGTGGTTGCTAAGGCTGAGAGCAAGGAGCTGTTCGTTGCAAACTGTGGGCTAAGGGCAGAAGGATACGGTTTTCTTTTTAGAGTAATTAAAGCACCCTTGGATTACGTAGTATTCACGCTTAAAGGGCTTTTTGAATATGCAGAAGGTCATTGAATTGTTCAACTGGATAGATTTGCATACCTGTAAATTACATGTCAATAAAGCTATTAAAATGGACTGGGAGTGTGGCTCACTGGTAGAGTGCTTCCCCACTAAGTATAAGGCCCTAAGTATCATCCATAGTGCTGGAATGAGGAGGAGGAGGAGGAGGATGGAGGGAGAGTGAAGTGGAAATGGAAAGCTTTCAGAATTGCTGTTGCATGTGGGTATAACTTCCCTTTGTCTTTTAAAAACTGGAAATATGATTCATCCAAAGCATTATTGGGGGCTTATACAGACAACTTAACATGGAATCTTAGGGAAAGAAAAAAGAGCTTTCCACGGGTGGCTTGGCTTGAAATAGAATCAGCAGTCTCTCTGTTGTGAAACTTGCTAAGAATTTCTTCTCTGACTCCTCACCGAATCCACCCAAGGCTTTATCTTAACGAAATCACAGCACATCTTCCTTTGGCCTATCAGGTCACCATAGACAGGAACAGTCTCTCTCTCTCTCTCTCTCTCTCTCTGCTCTAAACTGGAATACACAATTTAGGGGTGCCAGGAAGCAAACTGACTGCTCTTGAATGCTTCCTTATGCTCTAGCGTGATCTCATAGCAAACATAAAATCCACTCAAGTTAGAGTACAAAGTCGCTTACTGGAATTTACACCAGAATGCACGCTCCTTACTGAAAAGCTGTTTACATTAATGGAGGAAGAACTGAAAATTACTGCCTAAGTCCCTTAACTCCCTCTAGCCATTATATGTAGAGAGTTCACCAGCAGCAAATCTAACCATGTTATTAAAAACCAACAGCAAACAGGCAAGATGCCTTCCTGTTGAGACATAAAAGATAAAGCAGGTTCATGGGAAGAACTTGATTAGGAGAGCTGTGGGCTCACTGCCATGGGTAGCCACAGTAAGACCCTGAAGCTGGAGAGTGTTTGGAGAAAGCATGCAGACCAAGATTGTAGGCTGCCAAGATGGAGTCTTGAAGGGAGGGAGAGCCTTTAGTTCCGTAAAACAGAGGGCGTTTCTAACTCTTATAGATATGTGTGTGGGTCCACACTATTTGATCTATCCTGTGTATTGGAAAGTCACAGGACACTGATAAAAGTAATTATAAATTCAACAATGTCGGGGCTGGAGAGGTGGCTCAGGGATTAAGCCTCTGCCTTGCAGGCGGAAGGTCCTGAGTTCCGATCCTAGACCCCATGTATAGATGCTGGGCAGAAGCAGGGGCGGCCTGCGTTTCTGGTCCAGGTAGGGCAGAGTAAACAAGGGGGAGGTGGAGGTGGTTCATGGTGGTTCCTGAATTCACCTGTGGTTCTACACACACACACACACACACACACACACACACAGAGGCGCGCGCGCACACATGCACAATTGAATAAATAAATAAATTCAACGTCTTAGGTTTGAGCATCAGATGGAGCTGGGCTTGTGTACAACTTCAAGGGGAGGGGGAAAACAACTTTGCCATAGCAACTCACTGTAGTTGACTTAAACACACACACACACACACACACACACACACACACACACACACAGGCAAAAGCTAAGGGGTCTGTGATCTAATGCTCCCCTGATTTTAATGTCAGACTGTTCTCTTGGTTTTACCTGTATGAACTCAGTCTTCACACCACCCTCCTCAATACCAGGAAGTCATTGCTACAGACTCAATGTAGATGAGGAAATATCCCTGGTCACACAGTGGCGGAAACCCAGGATTCAAACACAGAAGCCAGAAGGTGCCTCCTAACACATCCAGCAAGATCCATTAACTAGACATTCCTTGTATAAGTCTGGTATTGTTTCCTCCAAGGATGATTTAAATTATTTATTTTTTCCATGAATGTAACAGTTGTTTCCAGTTGGTTATGAGCATCTACAAGTAGGCAACAATTTTAATTTCTCTCTAAGCACTCGGTAAGGGTCTCTTCCCCCTGACAATTCCTCATCAGTCAGAAAGCAGCCTACAATGAAACCTGTCTTGGAAGATTCTAGACCCTCTGCGCAGAAAACTCCCTTTTCCTGTTTGGATATTTTCTCCTGGTCCTTAAACATCACTCCTCTGTTTGATGGAAGCTTCTGGACGGTGTGATTCCTTCAGTCCCCAATGCTCCGGACCTCTCATCTGTGCCTCATTGACAGAACACAGGTAAGTCTTGCTCTCTGCTGCGTTCCAAGCAGCCACGGGTAAGCAGCACGGGTAAGAAAGACTAATTTATCATTTACTAGTTTGGGGTTGTGGTAAGCTTGGTGTTTCTGCTAGAGCATTTGAGTAACCAACCCAGTTTTTAACATAGGACTGATTTGTTTTGTTCATTACAAACTGATAACTGCTGGCACGTGGTGTAGTCCTGGACTGGGTCCTAACAGAGAAGAAGGTTCAAAGTACTTTTTAACTCTTGAACCCCTGAAATCGACCAGTGCAATGCTGGGCTACTTGATTCAGTGACTTCTACAGAGGACAACTTCAGAATGTGCTCTGCGACCCTTTCAGACACCAAAAGGGCTTTAGGTCGTTTACTCTTTCCGTGCAACCTAGCTCTGAGTATATCACAAAACAGAAAGAAAACACTGAATTACAACAAAAGCAACCACCCAAGTCCTGGCAATGGGGCCCAACGATGAGTCGAGGATGCTGCAGCCCAGATGAGGCGTGTGCCAGGCTCACGGTGTTCCCAAGCACAGTCTGTCTGCAGATCCTTCTATCGAAAGCTAATTTTGAAGCTAAAGCCAAACATGGCCTCACCCCAAATCCCAACAAGCCCCATTTGAAAGAAGTCATCACCCCAATGTGGCAAACCAACGAGCGGGCTCAGCGCGCAGCGAGTACTTCCGGAACAGAGCTCCAGCACGTTCCAGGGGGCGACCCCGCGCCCCTCGAGAAGCGCGTGGTCGCCGCCTCGCCCGAGGCCCGTCGCAGCGCGCATGCGCAAGACAAAAAAACCCGGAGCCACCGGAAGTGACGCGCACGACCTAGCAACCGTTGCCAAGGAGCGGTCTCCAGGCGCCAGCAGCGCCCGTGCGCCTCGTGAGGGGGCGGGGAAGTTTTTTCGTGAGGAGAATTTGAGGTAACCTCGCCAACTCGCGGTCGGAAACTCCCCCAAACCCTGAAATAAGGGGGTACCTCCCGCCCCGTGCCGCTCCGGGTCCGCGGCGCCCAGCCAGGGGACCTCCCTCTGGAAGTCGGGCCTCGTGCAGGCGCGGGCGGCCTGGGGGGCCCCGGCTGCGCTGCGGGGCTTGGGGCGATGCTCCCTCCCCGGGTTTGTGGGGGATCTGTGGGGTCCCGTGGGGGCCTGTGGATCGGCGATCGGACCCGGCCGCGCCTCGGGGCGACCTGTGCCAGATAAACCGCGTCCTGGTTTTCATCCCCCCCCCCCCGCCTCCTCGGGTGCTGATGTGGGGGGGCGGCGAGGCGCGGGAGAGGGACAGTAATTGCTTTTGCTAATTTTAGAGCCCGGAGCCCGGCGGGCACACACAGCCCGCCCTGTCCCAGTGCCATCTTTGTCCTTAGCAGGGACCTCTGCAGGATGGGCGAGTGGGGGGCCGAACCCCACTGGTCTCTTCAGAATTTTAGTATATAGTATATGCAATAATGACGTCCGTACCTGTGTGTAAATGTATTTTAATCACGTTCCCCTCTCGTCCCACTAGCCCCCTTCTACGTTCATGCCTTTAAAATTTTTACTCATCCATCATTTCATGCACAGATGGACACATGATGTGCGTTTCTTTGTCCTTTTTTTGCGGTGGTCCAATGATTGCATTAAATCTGCTTTCAGAAGCATGAGCACCTTACCAGGGCTACACAACCCAAGGAAACGTCTCTTCTCCCCAACAACCATGAATCGCCTTTAAATACTTGGAGGCGGGTCCCTTGGCCTAGAGTTTGTTCCTTTTGTGGAAACCTCTTACACGTTTATCCAGACGTTTGCTTTGATTTTGTGTTTCTTCAAAGGGAAAAAAAAAGATCTATTGATAATTTCTAAAGTTAGTTCAAAGTAAATAGATGGGATACAAAGGCGGGTGTTTACTTGAATGACTTAAAATACTTTTTGCATTTGAAAACTTGCAAGGTTTGAAAACTTGTGTAACGGTTTTCCTTTTCTACAAGCTTGAAGGAAAGAGTGTGTAAGTGGCACGGATTCTGCTAGTCTCTTTTGACTTTTTATACACTTTAAAAAATTCTTTTTGCCTATTTATACAAGCTCAATAGGCACCTCCCTCCTGTCTTCTCCCTTTTCCCTCCATGTCCCCTTTCCATCTCTCAACTTTTTTTTTTTTAATTTTTTTTTATTATTATTTATTCAACTGTGTGCATGTGTGTGTGTGTGTGTGTGTGTGTGTGTGTGTGTGTGTGTGTAGAACCACGGACGAATTCGCGAACCACCATGGACGCCTCCACCTCCTTCTGCCCCGGGATTCACAGGCTCCGTCCTACCAGGACCAGAAGCGCAGACCGCCCCCGCTTCCGCCTGGCGTCTATACGTGGGATCTGGGATCCGAACTCAGGACCTTCCGCCTGCAAGACGGAGGCTTAACCCCTGAGCCACCTCTCCAGCCCCTCTCTCTCAACTTTTTATACGTTTAATTTATGTACTCATAATTTCATTATTAGGAAGAAATGAAAATATCTTAGATCTTGGTATTTTCTAAATATCCACCCACCCAATTAAAAAAACATTTCAGAACAAGATGCTCATTATTCAGATCATCTTGAGGAAAACAGCATTGATCTAGCTCATAATTTTTATTAGAAGGGAACACTGAGGTGACATTTTCTTTTCTCTCTCCTTTTTTTCTCTTTTCTAGCTTGACGGATTGACTGTAGACTGGATCCTCCTCCCTTAGCCTCCCAAGAGCTGGAATTACAGGTATGTGCTGCTAGAAGTAGCAGTTTTCCTCCCTCTCTGAGTCAGGGTCTCAAGAAGCTTAATTACACTCAGTGTGTAATTAGGGGGATCACCTTGAACTTCTGTTTCGCTTGCCTTGGCCTGAGTGCTGAGATTACAGCCGTGGGCAAACCACATGCATATTATACCAGGCTAGAAATCCATCCTAGCATTTCACACCCGTTAGGCAAACCTTTCATTGACTGAGATTCTCCTCCAGCCCCACAATTCAGTTGTTAAAGTTAGTAAGACAATTTACTTTGGGGAAACTGTTTTAGCATTTAAGAATCAGATATTCAATTTTTAAAAAGTTTTGATCTTTGATAACCAGCTTTATTTCCTTAAGTTTTCATCTTCTGGGTTTTTCTAGCTCAAGGCCTGTGGACAAGTTCATGAGCCCAGTGGAAGTCTCTGCTTTAGGCTCAGTGTGTGTTCAAAGTGGAACTGGACAGATGTTGTCCTCATGCAATTAACAGTTTTGCAAGAAACAAGAATGTGGGCATAGGAACTAAAACACCGTAAAAGCAGCCCTGGGGCAGCAATGCAGGTGGTCAGCTTGGAGGGCAGCCACCACTGTGCTGCTGCTCCAGGAAGAACTGGCCAGTGCTTGAAGGATGGTTGAAATCTGCACCTCCGGAGGAGGGAGAGGGAACAGTCATTGTAGGCAGAGAAAACAGCATTAATTGAAGGTAGTCAGGTGGAAAACTATATAAGAAGCAGTGACTAGGCTGAAGTCTGGAAAGGTGAAAAATAATTTGTAGCTAAATTTGTGTAAGGTTAAGTAAGTTGAGCTAGACCATAAATGTCTCGAAATCTAGCGGTTTAGACTTTATTTTGCAAGAAGACTGCAAATGACTTGGTAAGGGGAGAAGTGGAGACCCGAAATCTCTAGACTGTTTCCTCTTTGAAGACAAAAGGAAACAAGAGCTTGAATTACTCAGGTGGCAGCATTGAGGCCCTACCAGGCTGGTCGTAGAGATGAAGAGTACTTGGCAGAAACCAAACTAACACAGAAGAACATATGCCAGGCTGATGTGTTCGGGTGCCACTAGCTTCTTTCCGTTGGGACCAACTATAGATGTGGTTTCAGGGTTGTCAGATCTGATTTTCAAGAGAAACAATATCTCAATTTGAATATAAAAATCCCCGGATGTTTTAAACAAGGGCTTGCTAATTAAAACAAAAAGCAATTAGAAGCATCTTTCCAACTGTATGTTATTAACCCAGGGTAAATAAATTTATATGGGTCTGGAGAGATGGCTCATGGGTTAAACCTCTGCCTTGCAAGCAGAAGGACCTGAATTCGGATCCTGCATGAAAGCACCAGGCAGAAAGGGTAACAGCCTGTATTTCTAGTCGTGAAAGGTGGAGACTGGGAAACTCCAGAGTAAAGCAAAGAGGAGATAGTGTAATCCAGGCACACATAGTATCCTTTGATTCACACAGATACACATGCAAAATAAATAAAATTTGTGCAATTGTATAGGAGAGGCATACAGAAGTTATTCGTTTGTTCATGTTAGTACAGGTGATTGCTGTCACAGTTAATGCATATACAAAAGCATTTAATGTTAATTAATGACTTTATGTACAACTTTCATAATTAAATCTCCATATTCTGATTCCTTTCAACGAAACGGATCTTCTCATAGCATTTTGAATGCAGGTAGAGTTAAACCTTCGTGCCTACTTCCAATGAACATAATTCTTATTTTCTACCAATGCTTTTGCGATCAAGATTGAGGACTTTTCCCTGTATTTTTACCCTTTAGTTTTAAGTTACATGACTTAATTATGAGTGATCAAATCAAATTCATCGTGGACAATCTCAATAAAGATCCTTTTAAGAAGAACTATAATTTAATTACGTTTGATTCCCTGGGACCAATGCAACTATTACAAGTTCTCAATGATGTTCTGGCTGAGATTGACCCAAAGGTAAGTTTTCTCTCTTTTGTAATGAGAAGTGAGTCAAGCCAGCCAGTTCCTGCCTCTAAATAGCCTTGAGTCTGGAACAAATTAATCTCTGAGCTTTATTTTTCATGCTTGAAAAGTACATTATCTTTAAGGGTTCTCTACTAAACTCAAGGTTCAGTTATCTACTTGTACCTTATTTAGACATTCTTTCTCTACTTCCAGATACAGATTTGATCTTGGAATACAAACACTTTTATAAAAGGTTTTATTGTACTTCAAGTTTGCTCATGTCTTTCATATATTAGTCTTTTCCATGGGGACTTTTTTTTAAAGTTTGACATTTTAAGTAAGAATCTCGATTTGACTTGTGTGCTCTCTCACTTGGAATCTTGGCCCCCATTACTTAATCCGTGTTATGAAGAGACCATTGTGTTCTAGCAAGACAATTTTGTCAATGGGTTTAAATATTGTTCTTTGTAAGATATGCAACAATGACATATTTTTCAATTTTTTTTTATTTGTTAGCAAGATGTTGATATCAGAGAGGAGATGCCAGAGCAGACAGCCAAACGAATGTTGAGCCTTCTTGGTATCCTTAAATACAAGCCTCCAGGAAATGCCACAGACATGTAAGAATATGCCCAAGCATCACTTCCTTTAAGCTTGTTTTAATGCCGGATCTTCATATGATGCAGTCTTTTTAGGCTACACCTGTTCCCTTGGTTTGATGGTCTGGGTGGGACATCACAGATTGCAGATGGTCTGAGGTGGGACATCACAGATTCAAGTGATCTTAGTCCTGATATTTCTTGTCAGAAAAAAAAAGTCAGGTAAACACCATTTTATAATTTATCTGTCATTCCATGTAAAAACAACTTAATCAACAAAGGGGAATTTCATTGCTTTAATCACTTGTCATGATGTGAATTTTTATATTAAAACTAACAACAACAAAAAACTTAAACATTACCCAGCCAATGAAATATTAAGATTAACTCTGTCAATTAATTGTTTCAACATAACTTTCTTGGGTACTCCAGTGATATACTTACGATCTCATTTTCTAATATAAAAATGAGTTTAGTTTTAGGTCTGTCTTTTAAAAGTAGTTATATAAAGCAGTCAAAACATTGTAAATCACATTTTAAATGAAGACTGTGTCTTTTCCAGCTATACTGATAAATGTGTCCGTGTGTGTCTCTGTGTGTGTCTCTATCTCTGTGTCTCTGTCTGTGTCTTTTTTAGGAGTACGTTTCGTCAGGGTTTGGTGATTGGAAGTAAACCTGTAATTTACCCAGTGCTCCATTGGCTTCTTCAGAGGAGTAATGAACTGAAGAAAAGGGCATATTTAGCTCGTTTTTTAATAAAACTTGAGGTACCAAGTGAATTTCTCCAAGATGAAACTGTAGCCGACACCAACAAACAGGTACATGATTCAAGAATCAATCTATCTGTAGTGGATTTCAAAGTGTGTATATCCATGTGCATATCAGCTTCTCTTCAGCTGTTTTTGTAGCTCTAAGTGGCACCAGAAAGAAAAATAGTGTCTACTAATGGTCATCTATAGTGATGTCTTTTTTTTTTAATTTTATTTAATTGTGCATGTGTGTATGTATGTGTGTGTGTGTGTGTGTAGAACCACGGGCGAATTCGGAACCACCATGGACGCCTCCACCTCCTTGTTTACTCTGCCCTGGGATTCACAGGCTCCGCCATACCAGGACCAGAAATGCAGGTCGCCCCCGCTTCTGCCCAGCGTCTGGAATCCGAACTCAGGACATTCCGCCTGCAAGGCAGAGGCTTAACCCCTGAGCCACCTCTCCAGCCCCTATAGTGATGTCTTAAAATAAGGACTTTTGCACACAAATGCTGTTTTAGTGATGGTACTTTATGAGTGGGAAAAACTTTGCGTGTACTACTGAGCACTTGACTGATCAACAAGGTGAATTAACTTGTCATTCGAATGAGAGAGAAACAGGCTGTGCTCATAATTACACCAAAACGAATGGCAGAAATGACACTATTCCTAGGACATGCGAGTCCATGCAAGGAAGTAGCAGACAAGCCAGGCTACATTTTAAGTTTCTGACTGCTGAGAACTCTGCCTGGTCTCTCGTTCCATGTCCTGGGGTCCCAAAGTACATTGCTGGTCAAAAACTTGAGGAAGAGAAATCAAGCTATATTTCAAAAGACTGATTTTTAAGTGCCTCTATTTAGCTTTTTGCACTTTTATTTCGTAGTAATCAAGCTGATTTGTGCCAGCTGGTTGTGAATAGTTTGTCAGTCTTTTCCAAATAGACTCTGACTCCATTGGGACTGCTATCAAATATTACCATTACTATCCATTATTGTTTTCCTCCAGGATTGCACAGTGACTTCTGTGTGTTAGTGGCTTAAGTTCTGTATGTGTGTGTTCTTATGTTTCATCCACGTATTGCTGTTTTGGAGGCATAGCAGTTGCTCAGTGTGTAGTCATTACTATAATATTTATAATATTATAAATGAGTATGTCAGATGTTGTAGCAGATACCATGGAGAAACCTGGAGGGATGATACCATCCAGTCACATAATGCAAGAAGTAAACAAGTGTAAATGTGGAATATTTTCTCTGTTCCCCCTTATTAATAAATTTGATAAAACCTAGTTTTTCATTCATCTAGAAGAAGTTTATTAATAGGTTCTATTAAATATGTTCAACTAATTAATGAAAGAATTAATGGCATAAAGATATTCTTGAAGCATATCCGAGCAAGTATACTAGAGATTGAACCTAGCCCCCTTACATGCTAGGTTCATACTTCTGAGCTACCCCTAGCCGATGTGGTGTTTGCAATAGTTTTGATGCTTTTCATTCATTGAGCGATTCTTTATTGAACATCTGTGTTATGGATTATGTGCTGTGATTGGCCCTGGGGTTACAAAGGCATGCATAGTGAATATAATTCTTGCCCTTTTGGCAGTAGCTGTCCACTGGAAGCAGATAGACAAGTCACTAGTCACTTATACAACTGACAGATAATGGTGCTAGGGTGTGCTTCTGTGAGAATATGGTATTCTCTGAAACTGGTGCATCGAATCAGTCACTCAGGTTAGGAGTGAGGAAGTCAGTATTCTTGGAGGGAATAGGTTACATAAACTGGAGGTATTAGCGTGGACTTTTCCAAAGTCTGAAAGGTCAGCATAGCTACAGTTTAGATTATGAGATAGGGAAGAGACCACAGGTGAACCTGGGGAAGTATTTAGTGGCCAGACTGTACATATCTATTTTATATGTGCTATATAAATATTTAAGAATGTGAGGGGTTTTTTTGAGGGGGGCTTGAGGTTAACTTCAAATTCACAACCCCCTGCCTCAGCCTTCTAAACGCTGGAATCACAGTCATGTACCATCAGGCACTTTAGAGTGTATTCTGCTGTTAATTATTTAAATAATCACTACAAGGTGCTAGTAACCTGATTAACAATACTGGATTTAGTTATTGGTTTATAATTTACTAACTCATTTTTTTTAGTATGAAGAGTTGATGGAAGCCTTTAAAACTTTGCATAAAGAATGTGAACAGCTCAAGACATCTGGATTTTCTACTGCAGAAATAAGAAGGGTAAAGAAAAAAAGTTCTATCTGTTTGGATTTGGATAATACTGGACTTAGCTTTTTTGTTTGTAGCTATTTCAGTATGAGTTTTAAGTATTTGGAGATTGGTGATAACAATGACAGCTTTCCTTCTGTAGGATCTTTATTTTATATATGTTGTTTTTTACGAGAACAAGAGAACGTATGGAGGTCAGAGGAAGACCTTACCTTCTGCCATGTGGGATTCTGGGAATTGAACTCAGCTTACCAGGTTTACGAGCAGGTGCCTTACCCGCTGAACTGTCTCTCTTGGCCCGCTTTGGTATTTTTTACTGAAAAAGTTTTGAAGCCAGTGAGTTCAAATGTATTATACAGAACACTAGTAGAGATTTAAAAAGATGACATTTTGAATCTTTATTTGTATAATACAGAAAATACAAAAAGGAACAAAGAAGGAAAAAAAATCTGTCATATATGTATTTAAGATCACACTGTATTGGGGCTGGAGAGGTGGCTCAGGGGTTAAGCCTCCGCCTTGCAGGCGGAAGGTCCTGAGTTCGGATCCCAGATCCCACGTATAGATGCCAGGCGGAAGCGGGCGCGGCCTGCGCTTCTGGTCCTGGTAGGGCGGAGCCTGTGAATCCCGGGGCAGAAGGAGGTGGAGGCGTCCATGGTGGTTCGCGAATTCGTCCATAGTTCTACACATACACAGACACACACACATACACACACATGCGCGCACGCGCACATACACACACATATGCACACAGTTGAATAAATAATAGTAATAATAATAATAAAAATTTAAAAAAAAAGATCACACTGTATTTCAGTATCTTGCTTTTTAATTACTAATGTGAATATCTTTTCATTGTTCTATAAAATAATTTAAATACCAAATTATATTCCATTGTATGGATACTTCAATCATTTTTAGTTTTTGTCTTCATTTTTTTGGTGTATGTGTGCGTATGTATGTGTTTATATGAATGACAAGGTACTGAGTCCCTGTGAAGGCCCAAGGGTGACTTCAGGCATCAACCTGAATTGTTCTACCTTCTTTTTGCTTTGCTCTGGAGTTTTCTAGGCTCTGCCTTCTAGGGCTGGAAGTGCAGGCCACTGCTATTTCCACCTGGCGTTTTTATCTGGGTGCCCGGATCTGAATTCAAGACCTTTCTTCTGAGACAGAGGCTTTAATACCTGAACCATCTCTCCAGCCTCCATTGTTTGCTATTATGAATAATGTGTGTTTATTTTCAATATAATTTTGTTGTAACTATGATTATTTCTTTGGAATACATTAAATCACATGAGATTTTTTTTTAGGACCTTTGATACATGATCTCCAGAAAATATTTTCATAATCTCAACAGGCGTTTAATGTTTTCCTGAACCACTTGCTATTCTGACTTTCATAAATTTTGTATTTTTAGATTATCAATGCTATTTTTATGTCATTAAATCAGGATCAGGCTGGAGATGACTCAAGGGTTAAGCATCTGCTTTGCAAGCAGAAGGATCTGAGTTCAAATCCCAGATCCCACATAAAAACACCAGGGGGAAATAGCGGCAGCTTGTACTTCCAGCTCTGGAAGTCAGAGTTTGAAAGGTGAAGCAAAAGGTGGTAGAACAATCCAGGATGATTCCTGAAGTCATCCTTGGGCTCCACAGGCACAGTGCTCATTGATACACACATACGCACAGACACTTGCAAAAAAAAGAAAAAGATCAGCGTTATCCACTATTGCTTCCTCAAGAAAGCCTTATCTAATTCACTAAATACATTAATTTTCTTCATCTTCTGGCACTCAGTGTTCTATAGTTACTTTAATCTCTCTCTCTAAGTCCTTGTAAGCCCTAAAAGGCAAGAACTGCATCGGTGAATTGTAACCACTGTACTTCTAATACCTGTCACAATGACATGTGATAGGTTCAGTAGGAATTTGTCAAAAATGGAAGATAAACTCAGATCTACTAGATGAGAAGGAACGATACAGAATCGATGCCCTTAATGATAAAAGAACTGTCTTGTTTTAATTTAATTCATTATTAAAGTATTCCTAAGGATGTACTTTGTAGAAAATTTAGAAACCGTGATTAAACCCACTGGTGAGGTAGCTCAGTGAGTAAAGACACCTGCTTGAAAACCTGAAAGTCCACGTGGTAGAAGGAGAGAACTGACTCCTGAAAGTGGTCCTTTTACCTCAACCCACTGGCATAGTGTGAGTTCTCTCTCTCTCATATTGTTTAAATAATTAAGAATAGAAAATAATTCACTTATAATCTCTTGCTCTAGAGATAGCTACTATTGACATTTTTTCTTAAAAATTGAACTGTATATAAATGTAATAGTTTCTTTCAGGTAATTCATGTCATGACTCATATCATTAAACATCCTGCATAATGTTAATGACTTTCATTGTGTTAGACTGTAGGTTATTTAATCATTCCCAGATTGTTTCATATTTAGATCATCGATATAGGTGGAAATCCTTATAGGTTGAGGCCTTTCCATGAATATTTTTTGAGAACAATTTCCCAAATACAGAGTTGCTGGCCAGAAGGGACGCATGTTTAGAACTTCTCTACAATGCTTTCATACAGTGCTGTTAATAGTGAGTTATAGTGCCTTTCTCCTCAAATTCTATCAATACTGGCTGCCACTGAATATTTTTCTTGTAGTATAATATGACTGTATTAGTATTTTTTAGGTCTAGGAAGGATTTCTGTTTATCTTTATTACAAAGTAATAAAGGTTTAAAGGAAGATAATCCTTTTTTAAAAATCCTTCTTTTCAGGAAGAGAACTGGTTAATTGACAAAACCAGACCCAATTTTATATCTTGAGAACACCATAGCCTTAAAAATAAATTTGATGGAAAATTGGCAGAATATATGCCTTGGCATTTAACAGACCAGATGGGATGTCGGCAGCTGTTGTTCATGTATTTAGACCTGTACACTTTCCAATATAGAAGGTTTTTGAAAAATCATGTAGCCATATATGGAAGTAGAACACAAGCGTGCTGGTTGGCAGCTTCACCTTGCTGCGTTATAACCTGCTTTTCTGGATAAACACCAAGCTGCCAAAAATTTTTCCTTTCATAAAGAACTCTTGAGAGAGAATCCCTATTCCTCGCTTCTCTGGTTCTAAAGGACAAAAATGGTGGATACACAGCCATAGGAAGACTTATCTGACCTAAGTATGCTTTTAATGTTCCCTTGGCTCCTTTCTAGGACATCAGTGCAATGGAGGAAGAAAAAGATCAGCTCATTAAGAGAGTGGAACGCTTGAAGAAAAGGGTGAGTTAAGAATTAGCACTGTAGACTTCGACCCCAAGTCCCAAAGACTGTTCAGATTTATGACTGCCAATGCAGATGGAGCTGGGCATGATGTCTATCCGAAAGTGGACTCAAGAAACACTAAGGAAAGAGAATCTCCCTAGGCAGAAGCCCAAAACATTTAAGGACCTGGAATCTAGAGCTTGGCTTGTCTTCTCTGGAGAGTACTGTTTACCACAAGGAAATGATAAGTGGATGTCTGAGTCACATGACCTGCTAATGTCGTTCTCAAATCTGACAGTAACATGTACTACTTATTCCCTTACTGTAGGTGGAGACTGTTCAGAATCATCAGCGAATGCTTAAAATAGCAAGGCAACTTCGAGTTGAAAAAGAGAGAGAAGAATTTCTTGCACAACAGAAGCAGGAACAAAAGAATCAGGTATCCACATGAAGCTTACATTCTTAGAACAAGAGAAGTAGCTTCTTTTGGTAATTTCAATATGAAGAAGAAAGAATTTTAGAATTTCAAATATATAGACCCATATTTTTTTCTTTAGTGCTGTTCAGTGTGTGTGCACACATTCCTTGCACACAGACAGGATTAAACCTGAAGCTCTGTACATGCTGAGCTAAAACCCAACCAAGACTACATTTTTTCTTTCTATTTTGTTTTCTGTTTTCAGTACTAAGGATTAAACCCAGGCTTTACTTTTTATTTTGTTACTGGGTTTCACTAAGTTGCCCAGCTGACTGAGAACTCACCATGTACCCCAAACTAACCTTGAGCTTTCAATCCTCCCCAATATTTTGTGGCATTGCCAGCAACAATACCTTATTTTGGATGTAATACTACATATGTACTTATATACTGTGTGTTTAGACTGTGTTTATGTCATGTTATTCTAACATTGTAGAAAATTCATCATAATGGGAAATAGTAAGATTAGCTGCTAATGAAACCTTTAGAATCTTTAAAGCTTGTCCTTACGTCTGAGACCAAGAACATCCTTTTTGTTCTACTGATCATAGTACCTTGTACATTTTACTGCAGTAACAAATAACCAATGCTTGAAAATCACCCTTGCTTTATGTTTTCACACTTTACTAAAGGAAAAACTATTTGGCCTAAAAGTATTACTTGAGTTTATTGGAAAATTGTCTTAAAATCTAGACAGACTTAAACTTTAAAAATATATTTCAAGTCAATTTCCTTTCTAAATGGTCAGTGCAAACTGACAGTTTAGATATGTAGCTCTGTTGGAGCTTGCCTTGACTTTATGGTAGCCACTGTAGCAGAGGGCTTCATCCTCTAAGCCTCGCATAGTTATTTAACATCAGTTTCTCATTGAGTTATTATAGTGAGAATATTAACATTTTTTGGATTAAGTAATCCATGATTCACAAGAAAAAATCCTGTTGCCAGTATTTCTTTAACTGATATTTTTCTTTAATCATTAAATTCAACAAATAATTTAAGAAAAAACTTTCTGAAAGCTTTGTAGAAATTTATACAAAAGTGTATTGAGAAATCTAGTTATATCTTTGGTTATGTAGTTTTTTTCTTAATCCTTGTTTCTTCCATCATAAGAATTCATGCATCTTCCCGTTGTTTGCCTTTGTGAGCATTAAGCATAAATCTAATTGATCTTTAAAGCTGTTTCACGCAGTGCAGAGATTGCAAAGAGTACAAAACCAACTGAAAAGCATGCGCCATGCCGCCGCAGATGCAAAGCCTGAAAGTAAGTGGAAGATTATATGACATGGGTGATTAGAAAAATACCAGTTTAAGTCAAGATGTTCCGGTAATGGTGAATGGCAATCAATTACCAAGGAACTGATGGGAATTAATTATCTGAGCATCATCATTTCCTAGCTGTTGAACAAGAAACTTGATGCGGGCCTCTGTGGGTTTTCCATCTGATTTTTAAAATAATTCCTACCCAAATTTCCAGTCAGAGGGTGAAAGCAGTGTGTCCTGTGGAGGGCACTTCCCCATGTGCTCAGGGTGCATCTTGTGAGAAAGATGGACAGAAAAATAGGCAGCATTGCCAGGACCCTAAAGAAAAGCAATGACGCATCGAGTTTTGAGACTGAAGCTTTTACAGCTTGGCCGTCCCCGGCTGTTCTCTCACATAGCTCTGCACTGAGGACAAACCGTTCTAATACAGTGCTCCACGGAAAACCATCTCGGCATTTTGGGTGTTGGCTCAACCAAATATCACACAAACTGAAGAGCCATGCAAACTCTCGTTTGTGTTGGAGAAATATTGCAAAGTAAATATCTGATTGAAAGATGGGCTATTAATTTTTTGTAGTAATCAGTAAATATGTGGTACATAGCATGACTATAATAAAAATGACCATTACAAATACTGGCTCAGATGGGGAGAAAAATTGGGACCCTCATGTTTGTGGACATCTAAAATGATACAGCTGCCTTGGAAAACAGTTTGGAGATTCCTCAAAATGCATAGTTGGCATACAAATTATTGTTTCTCATCCTACGTACATATCCAGATAATGAAAAACATCTGTTCACACAAAAACACATGTCCAAAATATTGCTACTCATGATAGCCAAAAAAGTAAAAAGATCCTATATGACCCTAAGCTGACGAATAGATTAACACGTTAGCAAAACATGGCATATACATGCAATGGATTATTACTTTGCCACCAAAAGGAATGATGTGTTAATATAGCTTTATTTCATTGATCCCAAAAAAATCACCAAAAAAAAAATAAACACAGAAAAGAGGCAAGCACTCGCTCCTGTCTGTGGGCTATATCCCCAGTCTTTAATTACGTCTAGCCTTTAATTGAGATAACGAGCATATCTACCACCCCAAATTTTTTTTGCCTCTCTCTCATCCCTCTCCCTTCTCCAAGTAATCATTGATCTTTTTTTTTTTTAAATTTCCATAGGATCAGCTTGTATTTTTAAAACTTTCTTAAAGTAGAAAACTAGCGTTTAGAAATTTCGTATCTTAGAGCACCTGCCCCTCATGGGACCCACATGTGGGGTCTGTGAGTTCATTTCTAGTTCTTTGCTTATCATGGATTCTATGCCTGGAGTCCATGAGTTCTTTGGGGTGTCTGTCCCTCATGGCACTTCGTATCTGGAGTCCATGAGTTCCGTTTTTTCTCTCCTCTAATAAACTCTACCTTAATCCTCAAAAATTTTTATATCTTAAAAATCATTTTAGGCTTTGATTTCACACATCTCTTGCTGCATGAAGTATGTTTTAAGAGCCCAAATGTGAAAAGGCTGATCTAACAGCCAGAGAAGCCACTATGTTGGGTAAATGGGAAACTGTCTAGGGACAGTTGCCTGCAAATTGTGCATCATTAACGCTTTCCTTCGTTCCCTCTCTCCAGCACTAAGAAAAGGGCGAGATTGAAGGAATGAATGGAAAACTTGGGAATTTGCCATTAATAAAGTTTTACTTGTCCTATTAGCACAACAGAACTAAAAATAATTTTACAGCTTTGGGCCAGATTTATTATGCAATCTTTGTACGTAGATTACTTAAACCGGAAACCCATTGTTTTTAATAGTCAAGCCAGATTTTATAAACATGTAATGGAAAGATCTGAAATAAACTGTATGAAACACTCTGGCTGGGAAATTATAACAAACCATTATTACTGAAAATTTCTATGTGTGCAGTTGTGTGTCTGCCAGAATAAGGAAAAAGTTTGAAACCTTGAAAAAATCTTGTATGTGTGTAGTTGTGTATCTGCCAAAATAAGGAAAAAATATTAAACCTTGAAAAGAATCTTTTTAAAATTTTTGCTTTTAACTACAAACTGAAAGATAAAATCTACCAAATCTGAAGCACTTATAGAAGTTTATACTTTTATTTCTCTTTTCCAACTTTAACTGGTCCTTTAGTCCTGTTTTCATTGGTTGAAGCTGACACATTATAATGTGTTACTAGTTCTGAAGTACTGGAAGTTCAAATTGCATTAGAAATTTTGTAAAAGAAAAAAGTAAAATGGCAGCTTGTAAGGATTGTACCGGGTTAATTCCATTTGTGTTTCATTTGGTTCATCGACTTCTTAAATTCTTAAAAGGCAAAAATAGGAAGCAATGGTGTATCTGGTTCTTCAGATATTGAGTAGTTGGTTGTAAAGTTAGAAGACCATAGCATACCTCTTGTTAAAATTATTTATTCTTGAAAATTGTGCTTTATCCTTGAATTCTATTTAATTCTAATTAACATCAGATTCAATAAAGAATCTTTTATAGTACTATACAGTTGTTACATAGCAAGCTTTTAATACATATACACCATTATTTTATACTCGAAGCATTGTGTAGAATATTATATACGGCACATATTCTTTTGGGTTAAATATTCATTTACTTTGTTTTTTAAAGGTTTAATGAAGAGGCTGGAAGAAGAGATAAAATTTAATTCATACATGGTAACTGAAAAATTTCCTAAAGAATTAGAGACCAAGAAAAAGGAATTGCATTTTTTACAAAAAGTGGTTTCTGAGCCAGCTATGGGCCATTCTGATCTTCTTGAACTTGAATCTAAAGTGAGTGATGATCTTCTCAAAGCTCCCTAGTGTATTTCATCACCAGTCTGTGAAGATTATGTGAGACAATTTCTACCATGTCACACTCAGACCCTTAAGCCAAATGTGACAGGAGGTGACAGCTTCTTTGATGAGTTGTCCCCGTGAGAATTGCAGAGCCCAAGGTTCTTACTAAAGCCAGCAACTCGAGTATTTAAATTAGTGCAGATAATTGATGTAAAGGTTTATATCTTCATAATTACTCTGATGGCAGGTTTTAAAATATCTTAAATATCAATTTTTGTTTCTAGCATATAGCATTCTAGCATATAGCAAAAGATAATAATGCTTATTATCTTTTTATTTAAACTGATTAAATTTTGTTTTAAATCTGGTATTATATTTCATATTACAACTTTTGTTATCTATAAATAAAACACTAATTATTTTCATGTTTTTGAAAATATCATGTAGCTGGGAAGATGGCTCAGTAGAGAAAGAGTTTGCTTGAGCAGCACAAGGACAGAGTTTGGATTCCCAGAACATGTGTGTCACCTATAGGACTAATCAGGAAGCCAACTCACCATGAGGACTCCCAAACTTTGCCTTCTGTGGTGTGGTAACCTACCTGTATCTCAGCACTCAGGAGCCAGAGACAGGGCATCCTCAGACAGATCCTGACTAGCCAGACTAGCGACAGTTGATAAACTCTGAGTTCAAAAGAGACTCTACCCCAATAAGTAGGTGGAGAGTGATCCAAGAAAACACCCACCATTCATCTTGGGCATACACATGTGCCCACACACATACCAACATACATATACACACATGCACACCACAACACATAGCACACCAAAAAAAGTATTGAAAATTGATTGAATGGTTTGACATGGTAATTCCTTAGTATATTTAATAGCCACTACAACTAAATACCTAATTCTGACCATGTACACTCTTTCAATTCACTTAGAGAAATTAAATGTCCAAGTCAAGTTTGACTCAAATTTGAAGACATAGATTAACAGGAGAGCTCTGATTTTTCAGATTACATATACTGAAAATCATGTTCTGTTTTTTTGTCTGTTTGTTTGTTTGTTTGTTAAGGAAATAGTCTTAATCAGTTTCATTACTTTGGAAAAGACTGAATGACCAAGCTGAATAATAGCTCTCAATTACATCATGTTTAGGAAGAGTTTTAGATGTTCCACTTCAGTCTTAGCTGGATTCTGAATTCCCTGTGTGTCCATCTGGATTTACTTCATAATTTGTTGTGACTTGAAAGCCATACCCAGGTTAGGGAATAAATTCAGTTTTTGAAATACCATTGGTTTTTTAATAACACATTTATATATGGATGGTTGAATCCATTTGACTAATCAAGTTGCATATATGTACATATGTATGTATCAAAATTTAAGTTGCTTCTAAGTAATATCAGTCTATTCATATTACCATCAAAGCACTGCTGGTAAGAACTGTACATTCAAAGTTGAGTTTGGCTTAATGTTACTAGTTCACCTAGTTTGTGTTCTATTTTTATTCCTCTTTTTCATGTGTGTGTTTATTTGTGTTTGCGTGTGTGTGCATACATGATATATGGCATCATCATATGCATGAGTGCGTGCGTGCATGCGTGCGTGCGTGTATGTATCAGAGGGCACTGTGTGTCCATGTGGAGGACCAGGGATGACTTTGGGAATCATCTGGATTGCCTGTACCCCCTTTTTGCTTTGCTCTGGGATTTCCCAGACTCCATCCACCAGGACTGGAAGTACAAGCCTGCTGCCTTCTCTACATGGGACTTGAGATCCGAATTTGAGTCTTTCTGCTTGTAAGGGCAGATTCTTAACCCCTGAACCATCTCTCTAGCCCCTGGCATCATTCTTGATTGCTCTTCTATTTTATTCTTTTAAGGTTGGGTCTCTAATTAAACCCAGAGCTCACCTATAGGACTAATCAGGAAGCCAACTCACCATGAGGACTCCCAAACTTTGCCTTCTGTGGTCAGAATTAAAGTGCATTGCTGTACCCACCTGTAATTTGATGTGGGATTCAGGGATCCAAACTTTGTCCCTTTGCTTGTATAGCAAGTACTTTAATTGAGAAGTCTCCCTTCCCCAGTTGGTTTGTTTTTAAGGCAGGGTCTTACCATGTAGCCCAATTGACCTCGACCTCGTGATCCTCCTTATCCGGCATCCCAAGGGCTGGAATCACAGATGCTTACCAGCACTTCTGGCTCGCAAAACAAGAGTTTCACCAATCTTCACTTTGCTATTGTTTTAGGTCAATGAGATAAATACAGAGATCAATCAGTTGATTGAAAAGAAAATGATGAGAAACGAGCCGATTGAAGGCAAGCTCTCACTATATAGGCAACAGGTAAGATCACCCCTTTGACTAGTATATTTAAATGTGTACTTTATCAGAACTACTTGTGTTATCTTTATTCTTCAAGTAAGAAGGATTATCTTTATTAAAGTAAGAAGGAAGTAAAAAATAAAAGTTTTTCTGTCATTCATATACTCCAAGTTGTAACAGGTAGTGGAGAAGCTAGTTCAAATGTGAAATGAAATATAAATATACCTAGTAATGTTTACTGTCTTTAGTGGCTGCCAGTTGTGGTGGCAGAGTTGCTTGTACTTTTTGAATGGAATTATATTCTTTAAATGGAAGATCTATGTTTACTGAGTTAAAATACCTGTTTTCAGATTTTTTTAAAAGTTTTTCTAGTTTTACAAACATAATGAGGGATTGTCCCTTCCTACCTCTCTTTCTTCCCCCCTCTTCCTCTTCCACCTGCCCTCCTTTCGTCAATCCATCCCTCTCCCTCCCACCTCCTGCATGTCTGTTAGTGTGGGCCCCAGGGTTCCCTTTGGGTCGTCTGCTCTAGCGGGGGCTCAGGCCTCTGTGGTACATTAAATGGCCCTTCTTTGGGGAGACCCACTGATAAGGGCACTTCCCTTCATCTGTCTAGCCCTACCCCCAAGGTTTACACTGCATACAATTATTTTTCCTGGAACCTTGCTAGTCTGTGGGGGCATGTTGGTATGCCAGTCATTATGCAAGTCTGGTGAGGACAAGTCTCACCAGAGTCCTCATGGTGAATTGGCTTCCTGATTAGTCCTATAGGTGAGCTCTGGGTTTAATTAGAGACCCAACCTTAAAAGAATAAAATAGAAGAGCAATCAAGAATGATGCCAGGGGCTAGAGAGATGGTTCAGGGGTTAAGAATCTGCCCTTACAAGTAGAAAGACTCAAATTCGGATCTCAAGTCCCATGTAGAAAAGGCAGCAGGCTTGTACTTCCAGTCCTGGTGGATAGAGTCTGGGAAATCCCAGAGCAAAGCAAGTTCCTGGATGCAGCAGCCCTGCCTTGAGTGAAATGTCTTGACTGGCAGTGGACCTCCCCACCTTTAGGCTCTTACAATCTTACCACCCTTTCTGCAAGATTCCCTGGCCTTAGCATGGGGAGAGATTTGGGTGGGCTGATTCCGACTGAACATTTCACGGTAGCCAGAGCTCTGCATTGGGCTGGTTGTTGTCTGGTCATGGCTCCTTCGTTGCACCAGGCTGCATCTTGTTTGGGTGTTGAGATCTTTTCCTATCTGGTGTGGGAGTTGGTTCTGGGGGGTGGGGGAGCTCATGTTTTCAAATTTTTTTTTTAATGAAAGCATTTGTTCATTTATTCATGAATGTTATCAAGTTCAGTGTGAAGTTGGTTTTTAATGACTTCTCGTACCTTCTGACTGATTTTTTAAATAAAAGTTAATGATTTTGTTAGTTTTAATTTTTCATTTTTAGATAAATAATTGTATAATATATAAATTCCAACTTCCCTTAAGATTTTTTTTTTGGCTTGTGTGTGTTTGTGTGTGTCAGAGGGCACTGTGTGTACCTGTGGTGACCCAAGGGTGACTTTGGGAATCATCCCGGATTACTCTACCTTCTTTTTTGTTTTGCTCTGGGATTTCCGAAGTACCACTTTCCAGGGCTAGAAGCTATTTCCACCTGGCATTTTATTACACTGAAATCCAGGATCCAAATTCAGGTCCTTATGCTTTCCAGGCAGAGACTTAATCCCCAAGTCATCTCTCCAGCCCTCCTTTCAAATTCTTATGCTTCTAATTCCTTTCTCTTGTCTATTAGTATTGGCTAATACCGATATTAAATTGTGTGAACTAATTATATGGATTTTTAAAATATTTATTTGAGAGAAAGGAAAGCAATAAAAAGAGAAACGAGAGAGGAAAAGAACGACAAGGCACATGCATGCATGCTGTGGTACATGTGTGGAGGTGAGAGGACGACTTTCCCAAGTCAGTTCTTTCCTCCTATGTGGCTTCCAGGGCTTGAACTCAGGTTTCAAGCAGGCATCTTACCTGCTGAGCCAGCTCACTAGTCTCTTTAATATATTTAGCTTAACAAGACACAATTTTTTTTAATATTAACTTCTTTTTTATTATTATTATTATTTATTCAACTGTGCGCATGTGTGTGTGTATGTGTGCGCGCGCGTGTGTGTTTGTGTATGTGTAGAACCACGGACGAATTCGTGAACCACCATGGACACCTCCACCTCCTTCTGCCCCAGGATTCACAGGCTCCGCCCTACCAGGACCAGAAGCGCAGGCCGCCCCCGCTTCCGCCTGGCGTCTATACGTGGGATCTGGGATCCGAACTCAGGACCTTCCGCCTGCAAGGCGGAAGCTTAACCCCTGAGCCACCTCTCCAGCCCAACAAGACACAATTTGGCTGATGTTTCTTATGAACTTGAGATTGTGATTCATCTAAGGAAATTCCCCAATAATTGCTAGCTAATATGAAATACTGTATTCACCACTAAGAGCAGTCATTTGGATTAAATAAACACTTGAATAATTCTGGTGCATGACTTCCCTCAAAGATGTTTTCATAACTTTAGTATATTGATTGAGAAGACTCAAATATTTTTATAGTGCATTTTTTGGTTTTCCTTCACTGTATTTATATTTCTATGACTTTTATAAAGTATTTTTTAGTTCAGTGTTTAGTATACATTATTTTCATGGTAAATATGTAACAGATGAAGATGCCTAGTAGAGCAAGCAGTGTTGTAGGCAAAGCAAAACCAATACTAAATGTTTACTTTGGTAAAAATATGAAAAATTATAGGAGATTGTACAAACTATTCGTTGATTGTGTGCCTTATTTTATGTTCATATTAAATGCTCAATTAGGCTTCCATCATTTCTCGTAAAAAAGAAGCAAAAGCTGAAGAGCTTCAGGAGGCCAAAGAGAAATTGGCCAGCCTGGAACGAGAGGTGTCGGTGAAGACAAACCAGACCCGGGAGTTTGATGGTACTGAGGTTCTGAAAGGAGATGAGGTAAGTTGAGCAACTCATGGGTGAAGATTCTGACCGTTAGGTTTGCATTTGAAACTATTCATGTGTTCACCTTCCCTGTCAGTGTTAATAAGAAGGTAATCTTATTTTGTAAAACTTACTATTTAAAATTGAATTTAAAATTGAGATATTCTTGATACAAAAATGGGAAAGTTGTCAGCATCTTGTAAGATAGTATTCTAAACTTTTATATTTTAATTAAGTGAACTTATATTGGATTTATTTAATATAAGTATTAAATTATAGAAGCGAAGCAGAACTAGTAGAAATAAACAGATAATATAAAATTTCATCTTTGTTGATAAGGATAAGTTTCATAAGGATTCAAGAAAGTACTATCTCTGAGTTACTTAGGCAGTAATGTGTGTGGCCAGCATCCATTAAAGTTTAAAAATAATCATATCTTGAATTGCCGTGTACTTTAAAATTTGAATAATGTCTATCAGATTTGTAAGTTAGGACAAAGAATACTATTTATTGATGGCTAAAATCAAGTAAAAAATGTGTTTCTTTTTCTTGAAGCTAGTTCAACTAAACTGACTGAATAGGTGAAGCCTCTATTTTCTTTTTTCATTTTTTTATTTTTTATGTGTGTGTGAGTAGGGTACATACATGTCTCTCTATATATATTTATATAAATATGTATTATATATATATGAATGTTTGCAGGTGCGTTGGGTACGTGTGTGTGAATACATAGGTGTGCGTGTGCACAAGCATGTGAAAGTGCAAGGTTGATGTAGGGAATCGTCCTTCTCCCACTCTATTCTTTTGGGACAGGGTGTCTAAATCAAATCCAGAGCTTGGTGTTAGGGCCATCCATCTAGCCAGCTTGCTCTGGGGATTCATAGTCTCTGCCTTTCAAGGCTGGAATAATAAGCAGACTGCCATCCCCACCCAGCATTTTACATAGGATATGGGAATCCACACTCTGAATTCTGGTCCTTTTATTTATGCAGCAAGAACCAAATGCTTTGAATGACTAAATAAAGTCACATGCTTTTATCTTAACTCAGTGCATTCTTACTTGGTAGTTCAATTAATAGATCACACTTGGATTCCTAAATATTGCCTATATTCTACCAACTCTTACAGGTTATTAAATTTTTGTGTAGGTATAAGAACTCAGAAAAGTTACTTTGAAAAAGCTGTTTGTATCTAAACCTCTTTTTGAGCTTTGAAAAGTTAGTCTACTGATATTATGAATAATTAGCAATATATCTTCACTGTGCCAAGCAGTGTGAATTATTCCTGTGGTACCATTTTTTTTCTCTAGTTCTGCTGATTGTAACATAAGTAGCAAATTTAAGGGGGTAGTACTTGATTGAGAAAAATCCCTTTGGGATCCAGTTGTTTTGATTTGCACCTACAATATTACGGAGGCAGCAGGATCACTGGGCGTTCTAGGCCTGGGTCTCAGGGTCTCAAAAGAAGCAATAAAAAAAGAAAGTTCCTTTGTCTTTCACCACCCACTGCCAGGTTTAATGATACTTGGAATCTGAAAGCGTGAGCTTCAATGGCATCAGCTGTCCAAGAAAGAAAAGGTTATGTGGCAGTTTTGCTTTACTGAGACCGTACTAGTTCTAGCAGTTTTATCTTAAAAAAATGCTACCCAGCGACAGGAAATTATAACTGTTATGGCCATGGTGAATCATGCTTTGAGATTGGTATTAGATGTTCTCTCTATGCAAATGTGAGAGAAAAGAACCCAGTGCCAAGTTATTAGCCTTTATTTTTGAAACACACTGATGAATAGAGGTATCCAATGATATCCAAGGTATTTTTTTTATTTCTGTCTGTCTCTCTGTATGCATGTAAGCGTGAGTGTGAACGTCAGCTTCCGACAGTTCTTGCCTATCCACCTCCCATTTCCTATAAGTGTGACCCTCATACAACGGCTTCTAGTTTTTGTGTGGCCTCTGGGGACCCTAACTCAGGTCATTAGGCTTGCATTACCTACTGAGCATCTCTCTATCCCAAAGGGTATTTGTTAATGCAGAAAAGATAGCTTTGGAAGCGATAAGGTCAACTTAAGTTTTGAGTAATTTCTGATCAAAACTAGAACAAATCAAGTAAATTATTTGGCAGTTACCTAAAAGAACAGAAGGTATTGGGGAACATTATGCATGATTTTATAAAGAACAAATCTTGGTAGACCAATTTTATTTTCAACTTTGATAGAGTGATAGAACATATGGGGAAAAGGGAGGAAGTTTTGTTGCTTAAAATTATATAAAGTACCTGAACTTCACTGGGATTTCTGATTTATTGTCACATGGTAGCCACCAAAAGCGTACTTATTTCATTTATGTTAAGATAGTTGGTGAGAAAGTATTAAAACACAGCAACATACACTGATAGGTCGCCCGGCTCCAATGGGAGGCCCCACACCCACATGCATTGGGGTAGCACTAATGGATTAAGTGGGTCATAGAAAGAAAAACAGGGTGCTGGGAGGGGAAGAAGGGAGGGAAGGAAGGAAGGAAGAAAGAAAGGACAGACATGCATGTAAGTATGGAACATGCTGGGAGAGTATGAGGTGAGTGAGGTAGAAGGGGTGGTGGATGATATGATCAAGATGGATTGTATATACACATGACGTTGTCATAGAACAAGCACAAAAATATTTTTTTGAAAAGGAAGTACTGGGGCTGGAGAGGTGGCTCAGGGGTTAAGATTCTGCTTCTCAAGCGGGTTCTGAGTTCAGATTCCAGGTCCCATGTAAAAATGCAAGGCAGAAATGGTGGCATCCTACATGTCCAGCCCTGGTGGATGGAGCCTGGGAAATCCAAGAGCAAAGCAAAAAGGAGATAGAAGCATCCAGGATGGTTCCCAAAGTCACCCTTGGTTCTCCATAGGGACATATAGACACACATACACACAGAGACTCCCCTCCCATACACACAGTCATAGAAAAGAAGTACTAGCATGAAACCAGGCATGGTGGCATATGCTTATAAACACTGTACTCTGTAGAGATTGAGGTTGGAGGATTGCTGCAAGTTTAAGACTAGCCTGGGCACCAAAATGAATTCCAGGTCATCTGGGATTGCATAATGAGACCATGTCTCAAAAAAACAAAAATAAAGAAGAAAAAAAGGAATAGTGACCCAGTGTTTGGAAAGAACGCAGAGTGAAGAAAGGAGGGAGGGGGCTTACTTTTTTTTTTTTTAGTACAAAGGAGTTTTTATACTCTCAATACAAATATTATAAATATTTAGGTTTTGCATGCATGTGTATAGGCTTATGTACAAGAGGACACTTGAGCATCTGTGTCTATGCAAGCCCAAGGGTGACATTGGGAATCATCCTGGATTGCTCTATCTCCTTATTGCTTATATCTGGGGTTCCGCAGGCTCCTCCTTCCAGGACTGGAAGTGTAGGCCACCACCATATTCACCTGGCATTTTTACATGGCATCTGGGAGTCTCAACTCAGATCTTTTTCCATGTGAGGCAAAGACTTTCATTTGGGACCATATGCCCAGCTCTGCACTTAAATACAAATAATGTAAAATAGTAAAAATACTGCATACACCTATAATGTCAGCACTTTGGGAGGTTAAGGTGGGGATTGTGAGTTTGAAATCAGCTTTGTATACAGAATGAGTTTAAAGCCAGGCTTAAATGTAGGTATACAACTGTAATTCCAATTTGAGGAGGTGAAGACAGGTGGATTCTGGGGGCTTGACTAGCCAGCCAGCTCAGCTTCAGGTTCACCAAGAGACACTGTCCCAAAAAGTAAGGTGGAGAGAAATAGAAGACACTCACAATCAACTTCTGACTTTCATATGTGCACACCTATACGCACACGTACACACACGATATGAATCAGTGAATGGATACAATTAAAATGTCATATCCTGTTTATGATCAAATTATCCTGCAATATTTTATATTTTGGGTTTTGCATCTTAAAAAAGATGTGGTCATGCCAGAATCCCAGATGAAGGTGACTGAAATAGTTGAAAAAGTCTGAAAGCATTTATAAAAGAGGGAAAGATGGGTGCAGAAAAGCTATGAGCAGGTCTGAGACTTATCCCTAGAAGCTCCTTGCAAAGTTGACTTGTTCTGCATCAGCAAACCTGAGATTTGGAAGCATTTCAACCACTCACTAATAAGAATGGCTCACTGTATGGAGAGCATAGGAAGAGCATGTCTTAGTGTGAGTCCTTCCAGAGGACTGGAATTCTGTACTGGCAGAGAAGGCCTTCAGGGTCTTCTCCAATAAAGCCCTGACACTAAGTGTCTCATGAGCTTCCTGGTGGGCGCCATCCGTGTGTTTTTGCAACTCGTCACCGTGCTACCGTGTGCTGCATGATTCCACAGAGACACACAGAGACTTGCAGCTTCTTTCCTTACTACTTCACCCCATCAGCATGTTTCCTTTATTATGTCTTACACCTTTGTCTGTAACAAGCAAATCTGTATCAGAGGACTCCTGGTAAACATGGCTCGGTGCTAAGCTTGTTTGTTAGATGATGGAATTTGGGCCAATGGGTGGCGATTAAAAGAAATTGGTGTAAGGATGATTTTCTGCCCGCCAAGCTTTCTTCGGTCTCTGGACCTTGGTAGTAAAGCAGAGGGCTCTACCATTTACCATTTGAAAGAGTCTCACAGGCTGAGAAAGGGCCATGTGAGAAGTACTGTGTGCAGTCAAGAGAACATTAGGTCAGGGTTTGAGGCCTTATGATCTTAAAAAAAATCTGATGGTTCAAATATCTGAATTGAAATGAAAGTTGAACTATTTCCTACCCCAACATGCAGTCTCTCAGTCTCCTTTCTAGAAAGAAACTGCTTATAATATACCTCCAGTTGATTACTTCTAGTCTTTTCTTTGGAGACAGATACAAATATAAATAACACTTTTGTGTATTTAGAAAAATACAAAAAACATTTATTATTTGTGTTTGCAACTTGTTTCTAATAGCACATCTGAGAGATTTTTCTGTAAATACATGTACAGTCTATTTTGTAGAGAGCAAAGTATTTTATTTCTGGGCCCAGAATGACGGTGTGCAAATCTCTGTCAGTTCTCTTGAAAAATAAGAATTAAATGTATTTTGACACATTCTAATATAGTTCTGTTCGTTCCAATACTGGAAACAGTTTTAAATATTAACACAGTACTCTTTGAATTAAAATTTTTTTCACAGTTAGCTTTTTGTTTTTTTTTCAAATGTTTGATGATTTGAATTGTATATATAGCAACACATAAGATCTGAAGAAATGACTCAGCAAACAGGCAGTGTTTCTGTCCCCTCTTCTGACTTCAGCCATATCAGTTCTAAATTTTTTCTGAATAATGTATTGGAGTTCCAAGAATGAGTTTGTTTGAAAATAAAATTCCACTGTTAAAAAAACCAATTGAGTACTGTGGGATGGCTCAGGGGGTAAAGCGCTTGCCATGCAAGCATGAATACCTATGCTAAGACCTCCAGAACCCACTTAAAATTGAACATTTTAGGGTGTGTCTGAATCCTAGTACTCCTACAGCAAGATGGGAGGTAGAGACAGGTAGAAAGTGAAGGACCAACATCCCTGGATGTCCTCTGACCTACACACACACACACACACACACACACACACACACATTACTGTTTTGAGGCTGGGTGTTTAATTAAACCCAAAGCTTGCCAATAGGGCTATTTGCTCTGGGGAGTCCTTACTTTGTCTTCTAGGACAGGTACACCACCATATCCACCTGATATTTATATGCGATTCAGGAATCTAAACTAAAATCCTTTCGTTTATGAGACACTAAGCCATCTCCTCAACCCAATACTTTTTTGAAAAAGACACCCAGAAAGAGAAACAGAGATGGTGTGTATGGGAGGAAAACTATGCTTGGCATAATGCATGTGTGAAGGTCAGAGGGTAACTTCCAGAAGTCAGTTCTCTTTACCATATGGGCTCTGGAGAGGAATTCAGGTCCTCAGGTTTACAATATGGCTACTGTACCCACACAATATACAACACAATTAAGGTCTTTTTTTTTGTTTCTTCTTTCTTAAGAAACCAGTCCTCTCCATGATGGTATCTTATTAACCACTGCTTAGCACCAAGCACTTGGAATGAAAGTCTGTTTTGAGGTCAGAAAAGTGATAATGCTAAAAAATATCTTAGTACTTCTTTCTATACTTCACAAGAAAAGCGATGTATGTAACTTTTCCTAAACATGGCTGTTTACTTTATCATGCAGTTATTGTCACATATCTGACAGCCACAAAGTTGATTTTCTGTTTAATTTGGCAGTCTGTAACCAGATCTTCTGGTGTCCTGTTTGTCATTTCATAGACAACAATCTTAAATTTGGAGACTGCTCTGGTGGAAGATGAAAGAATAGAATCAGTTCTTGTTTGGGGTCGTGGTGTGACAATTGATATTTAGTTACCTCAAGGGCTCTGATATCTCTACTTGAACAACTTGAGAAAGAAATCAGCCCCAATGATTCAGCATTAGTATCTTGCCCCAGAGCTTTTATGCAAATAAATGTAGGTCTTTTGGGTCTGAATTTTTTTAAACAGATTTTCATAACTGAACCTCTAGTTAATGTTGTTTTGAGAGGTTTACGGCATATGGTTATGTACCCCATTGCATTTTCTCTCCATCCATTACAAGAAGCTCAGCTGTTTTGTAGCTATAGCAACTTGGAAAATGTGCATGGTCAAATAATATTTATGGGTAGCTTTAGAAACGGCCAACCACTTCATTGTGCAGCTACCAGCAGAAATCCTAGAGCTGGATTGGAAAGACGATGAAGTCTTCTTTAAATACTTCAAAGAGACACACAGGGAAGATAAGGGCGTCCTGGCAAGATTTGCTGCAGCTGTCAGTTCCCAAAAAACTAGGAATCAAATTTTGACACTTGTAATTGAATCATCCACCCTTCAACTTCCCAGAGAGCGAGGCAAACCTGTGATATTTTTAGAACCTTTCAAGTCACATTGTACTCTTTATCACAGCGGAGCTGGAGGCCCCCAAGATTTCCCAAGAGATAAAACAAGACATAATCAAGTCAATTTGACTCAATCCATTGTAATAGAAGTGGCATCCTATGCATGTTCTCTAGGTAACAAACCCAAAATATTAAAGCTTCCTTTTTTTCTGGAGTGTTAAAACTACTTGGACAGCAGCTGAAGCGCTCATTAGCAGCAGGAACAGCTGTGTGATGGTGATTTGGTTGGTAATAGAAGCACAGAGAGTGGAGGGTGTGATTTAGTGTGTTTCACAAATGGAGAACTGGGTTTCCACCAGTTTCATTTAAGACAGATTTCTAACAGCATATATCATTATAAACCCAAAAGGAGCAGTTAACTAACCACTACCGTATATAGATAATTACATTGTCCATGCTTGGCTTGCTGAGATTCTAATTGAAAGTGAAGAACATAATATTAACAGGTTGGAAAAGGTTAAGACTCGTATTTCTATGTATGTTTATATAGTGCTATTTATGCTGAGTGTTTTGAAAAGACTCATTTTAACAGACAACAAAGGTGCTTTGAAATATTTTCTTTTTTTCCTTAAACCATCATTTTTGAGATACAACTTCAGAGACTGTAAATGGTATGGTGAAACATAGCATAAAAAGATGGCCTCCCAGGTTCTCTGCAAGCCTGATTCAGACAGAACATGACATCAACCAATGGGGGAAAAAATCTAGCCATTGGACACATTCATGCCATTTTTAAATAGTTGGTGGTATTTGTCTCCTAACTGCTTAACTGCTTCAGGCCTATCCCCGTAGTTTTCATGTTTACAAGTCTCTTGGCAACACAGTTGACAAAGATGTGATTTAACTGAAGACATGAAAATAGCATGGATGTTAGACTAACAGGACTAGATGGCAAAAGTACTCGTTCTAATCCACCTGTTCCAAGAAGAAAGTTGAAACTTTGGCAAAAATTACTCATTTCTCTAAATTGTTCCTGATGCTTTCAAAGTATGTGGAGCTGCTTATAATTATTGAATATGGTTGTCTTGGAAAGCCCTCCGTGAAAATAATCGAATACTAGATACTAAGGTAGCAGATTTGCAATATAGAGTGATGTGTAGAATCCAGTAATTTCTTTTGAGTTCCCAATAAGCTTGAATATCATTGGTGAAAGAAATAAAGTGGCCCAGATTTTAGTCATTACTGTAAAAGGTTCTATAACATTTAAGTGGATAAAAAGAGAAAGAAACCTGCCAAATTCTATTTTGACCACAAAGGAGCTGACACTGCCTCTGTAAGTCATTAGTCCATTACCCCAGCCACATGTGTAGATGGAGAGTTGAATCCACACCAAGCCCCAGCCACACAGCCTGAGTCTTCTGACCTAAGCATGAGAGCAGTGACGGGCTTCACAAGTGACAGTTCAGATGACATGTGTGGATTAGCACAGAGATGAGTAACAGCTGCTGTCACGAACTTTCCTGCCCAGGGACAAGTTCGCATTTCACTTTAGTGACATTTTTGTTTGATTGACCTGTTATAGTGCTAATGAGAAGCTTTTCTATCTATCTATCTATCTATCTAGCTAGCTAGCTAGCTAGCTAGCTAGCTAGCTATAGCTATCTATCTATCTATCTGTACGTGTGTGTGTGTGTGTGTGTGTGTGTGTGTGTGTGTGTAAGTGTAAGAGGACACTTGAGTGTGTGTGCCCGTGGAGGCCCAAGGATGACTTGAGGAATTGTTGCAGATGCCAACCATTTCTCTGGGCTGGGATCTGGGGATCTGAACTCAGGTCCTTTTGCCTGAGACGCAAAGGTTTTAACCCCTGAGCCATCTTCCAGCTCCATGAACAATTCTTATAAAAAACAATCACCTTAAGATAAATTTGAGGGAGTCTTACAGGGGAGATGAAGGGTTGCAATGGGAAAAGCAGATGGATGGGGATTTGGGATTAAGGGGTAAAAATATTATAAATTCACAATATGCATGTATGCAATATTAAAAAAATAAATTCGAAGTACATTATAATAGACTTCTTAAAATGACAAGATAGGGCTGGAGAGGTGGCTCAGGGGTTAAGCCTCTGCCTTGCAGGTGGAAAGTCCTGAGTTCGGATACCAAGCGGAAGCGGGGGCGGCCTGCGCTTCTGGTCCTGGTAGGGCGGAGCCTGTGAATCCCGGGGCAGAAGGAGGTGGAGGCGTCCATGGTGGTTCGCGAATTCGTCCGTGGTTCTACACACACACACACACACACACACACACACACACATACACAGACACATGTGCACGCACATACACACACATATGCACACAGTTGAATAAACAATAATAATAATAATAAAAAAATTAAAAAAAAATGACAAGATAAAAATGTGCAGGAATTAGTCTTGTTAGTGGAAGGCATATAAATAAAACATTTTCCCTAATTAGTTGATATTTTTATATTTTGTCAGCAGAGATGAAGAAATGATCAACAGAATGCACAACCTTTTGGAACTTGGTTGTAGCAATCAGTGTGAGAATTCTTAACTACAAATATGAAATAAAATGTAATTTTTCTCACAAGTTCTGAAATAAGGAAAAATACTTCTATAAAGCTTTTGTCTGCTCTTAATTCAGATGGCAACAAAAATTTGTAACAGTTTGAAGGATGATTGTACTAGTCAAGATTCTCTAGAGAAACAGAACTAACAGGAGAATATATAGATAGGTAGTCACTGGGCTGGCTTATGAGATGCAATCTAAGTTGTCCAGCGATGGCTGCCAGTAGTTGCTCAGTCCAGAAGCTGAACGTCCCAGTAGAGCCAGTCTGTGAAGGCTGCTTGGATTTTCATTCCCTATGGCTGACCTGGCTCTAGCTGCTGCCCAGTGCCAAATCTGCCACAACAGAAACCATTGCTGAGTCTCAGACTCGCTTTCCTTTTAGTGCTTTGCTTTTATTTGTTTTGCTGAGAGATGGTCTCACTATTATAACCTACTGTGACCTCAAATGCAGTCCTCTTCCTGGGTCCCCTGAATCCTAGGATTAGAAGTATGTTTCCACATGCTTGTGATGAATTGCTTCTTTCACTCACTGTCTTCCTCAGCACACCTGCTTTGGCCTCTCCACCTCTGCAGTCCACATCTTCACCTCAGTGCTGGCGTTTTCCATGTTCTTACTACCCCTTGCCCTATGTCCTCAGCTGCCTGCCTGCAACCCCATCATCCTCCATCCTTGGCACTCGCCTGCTGACCTGCATTTGATGAACGCTCTCTGTGTTCCTGGTCACAACCCACTGGTCCACCTCTGCTCCATTCCCAGAACCCTCTCATGTCCCCTGGCCTCTGGCCTCTCTGACCGCACCCCTGTCCTCACTTCCCACATCTGTGGGCATCACTATCACACCCCTGAAGCAGGAGAGTATAGCTCTTATTCACTATCACATACCTGAAGCAGGAGGGGAGTACAGCTCTTACTCTGGCTCTTGCAAAAGGACATGAAAGGTTACTGGTGACTTTCTCTGTGCTATTGCTTAGGAACTAAGGGAATGTGTACTTATGCTAAAATACTTTAGAATGTTGGCATATCAAATTGCTAATTTTCATTTCTAATATGTAACTATCAGTAGATAAGTGTGCATAAATAGAATCATTTTACAATTTTCAGTAGTTTAGAAAGTATAACTAGATATGGTAAATTTCTATAATTTCAGAATTTGGAGAGACCAGCCTGGGCTATGTAGAAAAGGTCCCTAAGATTAAAAGGTTTGAGAATTGCAGATGCACAGGGAGACATAAAAACTCCAATAGAAAAATGGGTAAATAGGGCTGGAGATATGGCTCAAGGGTTAAGACTTTACCTTGCAAGCAGAAGGTCCTGAGTTTGGATCCCAGGTCCCACATAAAAATGCCAGGCAGAGTGGCCTGCTCTTCCGGCCCTTGTGGGCGGAGACTGGGAAATCCCAGAGCAGAGCAAAAAAGAGGTAAATGCAATCCAATATGACTCCCAAAGTCACCTTAGTCCTCCACAGGGACATACGTGCCCTCTGATACACACCTCTCTCTCTCTCTCTCTCTCTCTCTCTCTCAAAAAGTAAATACAAAAATTTTAAAAAGGCAAATAATTTTTCAAATCTCTATAGATACACACTTATTGACAAAGGTGGAATTTTCTTAGAAAGAAACACAAATTAAAATATAGTATTTCACTTACTTCAGATTGATTATAAAAGTATAACAAATACCCTTTCAAAGAGCAGTTTGACAGACAATAAGAAACCTATGTTCTGGAACTTTTGGCTATTTCTAGAAAAATGTCCTGCAGAAACTATGAAATGTATGTTTGAGCCAAACCTGGTGATACACTGCTGTAATTGTAGAACTCAGAAGGCAAAACGCTGTCTCCAAAAAAGAGAAAAAAGGGGGAGGTGGCTGAAAAGATGGCTCGGGGGTTAAACGTCTGCCTCAAACGCAGGAGATCCTGAGTTCAGATTCCAGATCCCACATGAAAATGCCAGGCAGAAATGGCAGTGGCTGTACTTCTGGTCCTGGAAAGTAAAGCCTGGGAAATTCCAGAGCGAAGCAAAAAGGAGGTGGTGTAATCCAGGGCGATTCCTAAAGTCACCCTTGGGCCTTCACAGGGGCATACAGTGCCCTCTGCTACACATGATCGGACACACAGATACACATACAACAATTTTTTAAAAGAAAGAAAAAAGGTCTGAAGAGTCAGTGTGTTTATCAAGTTTTGTTTTGCTTTGTATATTTTAAAACTCAGGAATAACTCTAAGCCCCAATGATATTTAGAAGGTACTTCCCAGTGGAATAAAAACATTGATGATGTGTTTCTTCATAATTAGATGGGGGTAGCAGAGTCTGTACATTTGATGACCACCATTGACTCACAGTGTGGGACTGTGACTAATCTGACCCTGATTACCATCCTTCCCCTAGGTAGTAGGTACAATGAGTGCCAAATAATAACCTGTTCTTATAGGGTACAGCAAATGATTGTGGAATTGTTCTTTCACGAAAGGCATTTCTAGCTTTTAGCTTTTAAAAATAGCTCTGGAGCACATCGAGATAGAGAAGGGGAAATTGGCCTAGATATTACAGAGGATAGCAGATGAGCAGCTTGATTTCATTTCAGGCAATTTGCCCAGGACACTTTTAATAGAACATATAGTTACTCTAGGGATCTGAGTCTGTGGTTATATCAGGCATGCACATTTATTCTTTAAGAGGAAAATTAATGAGTTATTAGATTAAAGGTACATTACTATTACTTAAAATTTTAGGCCAATTCCTATAATCCAGCCATTCAAAAATTTGTCTTTGGGGAGTGAATTCCTGAGTATTAATGTAATCTTGGGTAGAAAAATACTTGGAACACCAAGTCTATAATCCCAGCACCCAGGAGGCTAAGGAAGAGTATGTTGAGGTTCAGGAGTCTCGACTGTATAGGGAGACTCTCTCTCAAAAGAAAAATAAGGGCAGGAGAGATGGCTCAAGGGTTAAGACTCTGTTTTTCAAGCAGAAGGTCCTGAGTTCAGATCCCAGGTCCCACATAAAAATGTCTCCTCTGAAGCCTACACTTTGGCCAAGCCTAAGAAGTCCCAGGGGGAAGCAAGAAGGAGGTAGAAGCAATCCAGGATGATTCTTGTAGTCACTCTTAGTCCTCCACAGGGATACAGTGTCCTCTGATACACACACACATACACACACACACACACACACACACACACACACACACAAATAAATAAATATATTAAAAAAAGAAAAAAGAAAAATAAGTTTTTTTTAAAGGAAAAGAAAAGAATGAATAGATTTGAAACTTCTTTCTTTTAAACCTAAGCTCCTTTTTAAAAAAATTTCTTTTGTTCTTTGACACTTTCATACTTCTTAAACTGTGGTCACATCCCCTGTGAAGTTGTGTAACTAAATTTGGGGGGGAGGAGTCACAAAAATTGACAAGAGTGAAAGATTTCTAAACATTAAACTGGAACTTAATTCAGAATCAGTCATGCACTTGATAAACATGAGCTCATGTTGTGTCAGGTGACATCATTCCAGCCTTGGTTTTGAACATGCAACACCATGCTTTGCACTGCATGTGCTGCCATGCTGTGTGGCCACTAACACTGCCCAAGACACCTTGGCGTAGATTTGAGGCTGTTGGCTTGTTAGGAATCTGGAGATTTTACTGTACATATGAGAAGGCTGTTAAAGAAATCCAGTGGTTTCATTGTGGAAACCAAACCATCCTGCCATCATTCCTCAATGTGTATCAAATTAGTTAAATATTTGAATTTCATTGTGTCTGACTTGAATTGCTGACTCAAGTTTCACTTTAAAAAATCATTAAAATTAACTTTGGTTAGGAATCAGACAACTTTCCAACAGTTTCTGAGATGGTGTTAAACATACGTCTTTCATTTTATACTCCATATTGATGCAAAGCAGCATTCTCAAATGAAAATGTTAGTCACTTGTGAAAAGCATTGACAATACTATACTTTCTGCAGTATCATATATTCAACCAAGATTTAATTCTTTTTGTAAAAATAAGTACATCTCATTAGTATGCAAATTTGCTTTAATCTTTGATAGATGGTAAAATAAATTTCGTGAGTTATCAGCAAGTGTTTGATTTATGTACTTATTTTATAAGCTTATGTAACTGGAATCTCATAAAAATTTCTTGGATAAAAAGAGGTCAGGAGTTGGGCTGGAGAGATAGCTCAGATGTTAAGACTCTGTCTCATAAGCAGAAGGTCCTGAGTTTGGATCCTAGGTCCCACATTTAAAAAAAAAAAAAAAAAAAGGCCAGGCAGAAATGGCAGCAGCCTGCATTCTGGTTCTGGTGGGTGGAGCTTGGGAGATCCCACAGCAAAGCAAGAAGGAGGTAGAAGCAATCCAGGATGATTCCCTATGTCACCCTTGGTCCTCCACAGGGACACACAGTGCCCTATGATACAGTCACACACACACATACTAAATAAATAAAAAATTTTAAAAAGGTCAGGAGTGGAGTTTGCAAGGTCTTCTCTAAAGCATTACATATGCTCTAGTTTTTTTCAGTTTAAGTCAGATATAAATGAATGTTTATAAAATGTTAAAAAAATAAGAATTGGAAGATTCTGTGAAGACTTTTTTTCTTCTTCCATTTTCATGTATATGTGGGGAGATATGCGCTTGAGTATACATGTTTGCATGTTGTGTAGGCACATGTGTGTGCTTGTATGCATACACATGTGTTTTCATGCATGTGAAGACCTAAGATTAACACTGGAATCCAATCACTTTCCCATCTTATTCTTTTTGAGGCAGGGTCTATAATCAAACCCAGAACTCACTGATAAAGCTAGTGCGTGTAGCCAGCTTGCTAGGGGATTCCTAGGTTTCACCTTCTGAGGCCGAAATTACAGGCAGCACGCTACACCACCCAGCATTTTACATCAGATATGGAGAGCTGAATCCTGGTTTTTACATATATAGCAAGAGCTTTAACCACTGAGCCATTTCCCAAGCCCAAATAAATTATAATCCTGTTGATTTTGAGTAGTTTTTTATATATTCAGAAAATGTTTTTTAAAAATAATTAATCTTTCTGTTTTTGAGGAATTTCTTTGTATACTCAGGAAATGTTTTTTAAAATAGTAAATTTTAGAAATGCCATACTTCTGCTACTTTACAATAGAGTAGAATACAGTAGAATTACTGATCTTATCATTTGCTTAAAAATCGGAAAGAAAAATCCCAATGGGATAGTGGCATTGAGTGAATTTTTCCTTTTTTCTCTATTGTGAGGCTTTAAGATTATGTTCATTACATCATTATTATAATATCATTTATTGGAGCTCCTACCTTTAAAAAAATTTGCTTTAAGAAGCACTGGGCAGGTTTGGCGAGATGACTCAGCAGGTAAGGTACTCACCACACAAGTCTAACCACCTGAGTTCAGTTCCCAGAATGGAAAAATGGATAGGCGAACAAAACCAACAAAGTAGTCACCTGACCCCCACGTGCCTACCACAATGTGTACCTCACTTCTATCATGCACACACATACAATAATAAATTGTTAATTTTTAAAATATTTCTGCATGTGAGTCTATGTATGTTTGTGTATCAAAGGGCACTATGTGTGCCTTGAGGCCCAGGGGTGACTTGAGAAATCACCCTGAATTGCTTCTACTCCTATTTGCTTTGATTTGTAGTTTTCCAGGCTCTGGCCTCCAGGACCAGAAGTACAGGCCACTTCCATTTTCACTTTAGGATCGGGATCCAAACTTACTCCTGAGCCATCTCTCTGGCCCAATATTAATTTTTTTAAAAAGAAGCACTGGACATTAAAAAGCTTCAATTCTTAATGAATTAGTCCATGTTGACTAATATAGTATAGCTTTCTTTTGTTTTGAAGTGATGTGCTTATGGTAGCCCATGTTCTTATAGAAATTTTTATTAAAATATATTTAATAAAAAGAGCATATATATAGTATTGTATATAGTAGTGCCTTAGGCTGTGCTCACATGTTGTTTCTATTTCCCAGAATGCTCATCTTTGCGTATTTCTTCTTTCTCTAACATATCCCCACTCCTTTACTTTTGACTTAAATATAAGTTACCCAAGCGCCATAACCCAGCTGTGTTAATCTCAATTCTTACTTTTCTATCTTCATCCCACGCTATTTGTTCTCAGGACTCCTCAATTTATTATAACAGTCACCAGTACTGTAAACCTTAAGTTGACATTTCTTTTCTCCACTATTCCTTAAGTTTGATGAGTGGAGGATCTTGTTTGAAGTGGAATCCTTTGCCTCAGTGCCCGTATGTAATAGATAATAAGTGATAGTTATTCCATGAATTTCTTTGAATATTATGCTCAATTCCTTTGACTTTCCAGATTCTAACTGGTGATGCGGTCTTTCCATTAGTGTAGGGTAGTCCTAACTTTGATATCATGGGTAAGTTAATGGGTGAATTAAAGGACTGTGAGCTTCTGGTAATGAGTCTCCACAGCTTTTTAAATGTCAGCATGAGTACATCGAGTCTCAGCTGCTTCTTAGGGAAACAGCCACAGTCCATTCCTCAAGTAACAGTCACTCTTGGTGATTCTGATTTTCCATATTACTCCAGTGAAGCCACTGTATATCAAGAATATGTACTGTATACCAAGGATATGTACTGTATACCAAGGATATGTACTGTGTATACCAAGGATATGTACTATATACCAAGGATATGTACTGTATACCATAATGTGAACCATGGTGAGACCAGAACCAGAGATATAGTCATCTCCTTTACTTTTTAAACCTTTTTACTTCTGCGAGGTTGAATTTGTTTTCTCACTCCTTACTTATAAAGTTTAAAGTGAGTAGCTGTTAAACTTTCATTTACTTTGTGTGTGTGTGTTAAACTTTCATTTACTTTGTGTGTGTGTGTGTGTGTGTGTGTGTGTGAAAGAGAGAGAAAGAGACTGATAGGGGTATAGATGTACCATGGTGCATATGGAAGCTACAGGCCAATTTTTGTGGAGTTTTCTCTGTTCACCTTTACATGGGGAAGTTCCAGGGATAGAACTCAGGTGGACTTGCACAGCAAGCTCCTTACAGAGCCATCTTGCTGGTCTTGCAAGATACATCCTTATGTAAGGACGTAGAATCCTTAGGTGAATCCAGAAACTGAAATGTGATAGTTAATTGAGCACTGAAATTAATTTATTATAGTTTGTTTTATGTTAGTGAACAAAGTAGTCCTCTGATACCTCTGAGTTCATGTCTGATTTTTGGCTCTGGTCTTCCCATCACAACACATCTTGTGCTTTTTTACAGTTCAAACGATATGTCAGCAAACTTCGCAGCAAGAGCACAGCTTTCAAAAAGAAGCATCAGATCATCGCTGAGTTTAGAGCTGAATTTGGTCTCTTGCAGAGAACAGAAGAACTTCTTAAACAACGCCAGGAAACTATTCAACATCAACTGGTAATACAGTTTTCTCTTGCGCTGCTAAAAATGCAAATGCTAGGAAATTTATGGGTTGTAGATTTATACCGAGGTCATTGTTTTTATTGGAAAGTCAAAATTTGAAAGACTTTAATTTCCTTTAACTAATTGCAGAGATGTTGATTTTTAATGCATCAGTGAGCACTGCCTTTAAAATATATGTGCTGGCTTTGAGATTATTAATAGAAGTTGGAAGTCCAAGTAAGTTTTACTTTTGGTTGGCTAGTTAACATGAATAAATTATGATACCAAGAAAGTGACTGTAAATCATTTATTTGTCATGACCTAAGCACATACTTCCAGGAAGAGAGATGCCATGTGGAAGTGACCTGCGGGCTTGTTCCTAGTGGGTTTGTGCCTTGTTGTCAGAAAAGATCAACACAGAGTAACTGCAACGTCATCATCATCATCGTGGAAACTAGTTCTGCATTTCTCTGGGTTTGACTTGTTTTTCTCTTAGAACCCATGAGGAAGCTGTTTTATCAGGATGCATTTATGAAGCAGCAATCTAGATAGAGGTCAATGATGCTTCACGCTTAGCTGATGGTATGAACTTGTCAGCTTCATACTAATGAGTAGTAGGCTTTAAGATTTAAGAGATTTAAGATTGAAAATTTACTGGGAACCAAACATGGATTCTAACAACACAATTTTAAAATCATAGTAGTTAATTGCATTATTATGCACGTCAAATTATTTTCTCATTTCCATTGTGATTCTTTTGATCTTGTAATTATTAAACATTTGGGATTTTTTTAATTGCACGCATATGTGTGTATGTGTATCAGAGGGTACTGTGTGCGTGTGTGTGCGCGTGCGTGCGTGCGTGCGTGCATCAGAGGGTACTGTGTGTCCCTATAGAGGTGTAAAGTTGACTTCAGGAATCATCCTGGATTGCTTCTACCTCCTCCTTGCTTAGTCTGGGATTTCCCAGGTTCCACCCACCTGGCCAAAAGTGCAGGCCGCTGCCATTTTCACTTGAGACCTGGGGTCTGAACTCAGGACCTTCTGCTTGAAAGACAGAGTCTTAACCTCTGAGTCACCACTCCAGCCCAACATTTGGAATTTTTATGTTGCTATTCTGCTGTGGGTTTCTAGCTCCACTCAGACTATAAATAGCAGAGCCATCTCTTTCTTCTGTCACTAGAATGTTAAATGTGTGTCATATTTTGTCATTATTCCCATGTTTCATTTGAGTTTTGTGTTCACTTTTTTTTTTTTTTTAGTTTTCATTATTGTTTCTTTCCATGATTCAATTTGGATTTTTTTCTCCTTCGCTACCTTCCAGTTCTGTGTGTGTGTGTGTGTGTATGTGTGTGTGTGTGTACATTGTATGCTCCTACTCTGCTGCATAACCCATTATTGAATTATTAAACTTAATCATTAGTTATATTTCTCAATCCTAGAATTTCCATTTGATTCTATTTTATAAATTCTAGTTATTTATATATTCTCCCAACTTTTCATTTTATTTTTATGAATATGTTAGTCATCTGTTTGATAGGTTCCTGTCTGATAAGCATCTATTTCTATGCTCTCTCTCTTTTAAGCTATTTGATCCTGTTATTTTTCTTGTCTCTAATTTTTATTGAATATTCGATATCACATGTGATTAAAGTTTCAAAGACCTGCCTACGTTCCTCCTCTTTTAGAAAAGTATTTCATTATCTTCTTCCTTAAAGATCTCTTTGATCCAGTTGAGAGTGGGTTTTGTGAGGGCTGACATTCTTAGTTTTCACTTATGGTTAAGATACAGCCCTTAACCTCTAGGAGAGATTCTGGTCATAGGAATCGATTCTTACTCCTAGGGCTTGACTCCTCCCATTGATTATCCCTATGCTTGTGAGGCGCCGTCGTCTGAGGCCTCATCTGGTGGCTTGAATATTTTACCTCAGCAAGTATTTTGTTAAACTGTTGATATCTTTGCTTAGCTTTTAAGCAAGTATTTACCAGTATACAGTTGGTTTGAGTATCTGCTCTGCTTTTGTATATTTAGAATTTTTATTTAGAATTTTTATAATGTCTGAAAAGGAAATTAGAGAGTTCTATGTAATTCCCTCTACCACTTTAGATCACTGTTGGCATCCTAGAATCCCATCTCATTTGAATGTGTGTGTGTGTGTGTGTGTGTGTGTGTGTGTGTGTACATACAAATATGAGTGGATACATATGTTTCTCTTTGAGACAGGACCTTGCTGTGTGTCTAGGCTGCTGTGGAACCTTGAACACTTGACACTTCTGCCTCAGACTCCTGGTGCTGGGATTGTAGGCATGTGGCATCATGCCATTTCCATGGGGTTTTAAAATCTACCATTTCCCTGAAATTCCCCATCAGGTCACCGGTGCCGTCCTGTTGCCAAGTCCAGTGACCAGTTCTTAGTGCTGCTTTGTATTCAACCTTCGAGCAGCATTTAATAGTCAGTCATGCCTCTGTCCTATAAAAGTAAAAGTGTTCTCAGTGTCTGGGGAGATGGCTGAGTCAGTAAAGTACTTGCTGTGCATGATCAAGGAGCTCAGTTCCATCTTGGCATCCATGTGGAAGCTGGGCAGAGTGGCACGAATGCTTCTAGTACTGGGCAAAAGGATCTCTTGAACTTGCTGGCCAGCCTCTCTATCTGAACCAGGGAACTCCAAGTTCAGTGAGACCTTGTCTCAAAAAATAAGGTGGACTCACTACAGAACTTTGTCCTTACAGACCTGCATATTACTGACATGCCACAGTGACTTGTCCTTACAGACCTGCAGTGACTGACATGCCACAGTGACTTGTCCTTACAGAGCTGCATCATGACTGACATGCCAGCATGCCCCATAAACTACAAGGAACTGAAGAGAGATAAGAGCACACAGTGGAAACCCTGGGGACTAAAGCTGGATGAGCGAAGGGGAATGCACCTATCAGTGGGGGCGGGGGGTGGTGGTGAAGAGAGGCAGAGAGGCAACTTGGTGTGTCATAAAGGCCAGAACCCCCACAAGAATAGACAAGCAAGAGGGAACCCTGCGGTCCATAGAAGCAGCCAGGCAAGAGGGTGGGAGGAAGTGGAATGGATCGCTGAAGGGAAGGGAGGGAAATGGGAGGAAAGGGGATGGAGGGAAGCAGGGATTAGTACTCAATATGCTTGTAAAACTAAAAAAAATGTGAGTAATGATTAATGACAACACTCCAAATCAGCCTCTCTACATGGGCAAGTGCCCACCCTGCCTCTGCGGTTGTCTGCAGAGCACCACATTTGGCGCTTCTTTCCAACTGCACTGCTGTTCCCACGCTGCTGCGGCGTTGGGAACACTTCCTTATTCCTCCAGAGGTCAGACACGCTCTCTAGCGAGTTTATGATTGACGTTCTCACCTCCTCTGTGTATCTTATTTATTTCCCCATATTGCTTATTTATATCCAATTAGAAGTAAGCTCTCTGAGGGAAGAGGAAGTTCTGTTTTGTTTTGTTGCTTTCTGTTATATACTGCTGTATACTGGTATCTAGAACTGTGCTTAGCAAGGTTAAGTATTTAATGAACACATCTTATCACTTGTGAATACATGATTCACCAAGTATTTATGGAATGCATACTGTGTTTTAGATTCTAAACTAAGTATATAACATTATTCTAGAGTCTAAAATTAGCAATATACCATAGTAAAATTTAGCGTCAGTTCATAACAGATACGAAATAATAATTATAATCAGTAAAGGTTGCCCTTTAAGACTCTAAGCAAATTTAAGTTTTTGAAACTTTGTAACAGAAATACGAAACCCATATACTTCTTATGGAAGATGTCAGCACTCATTTTATGACTTTTCCTTTTCTCACTTTTAGCGAACCATTGAGGAGAAAAAGGGCATCTCTGGGTACAGTTATACTCAGGAAGAGCTCGAAAGGGTGTCGGCGCTGAAGAGTGAGGTCGATGAGATGAAAGGACGGACCCTGGATGACATGTCTGAAATGGTGACGCTCCTCTGCTTATTGTCCTCTGCTGCCGAAGCCAGCCGCTTGGCTTATTGTTATTTAATTATTTGTTTACTGTGCAGTGTGTGAGTGTGTGTGTGTATGTGTGTGTCAATGTGTGTGTCAGTGGGCAGTATGTTTCCCTGTAGAGGCCCAAGGGTGACTTTGGGAATCATCCTGGATTGCTTCTACCTCCTTTTTGCTTCGCTCTGGATTTCCCAGGCTCCGCCCACCATGGTCACCATGATTTCCACCTGGGGTGGAGGTTGGGGGTTTACATGGGACCTGGGATTCAAACTCAGGACCTTCTGTTTTGAGGCAGAGTCTTAACTCTGAGCATCTCTCCATCCTGTCGCTTTGATTTGATTCTCATTCAAACATTCAAATTTTTGTCTCTGTACAATGTTTACTTTATATTCTTTCATCTGTTTTTCATCAGGCTCTTGGACTTTTCTCCTGTACTAAGATTGTTCAACTTAAAACAATTTGTATTTTGTGTATTTATAATACTATTAAAGAAATGCTTGTGATAAAAATAAGTTTTACCAGATTATGCCATCCTGCCTAACAAATTGTTTTGTTTTCATGTTTGTTCTTACTATTTTTCCATGTTCACAGTGCAGCCAGAATATACTTGCACATTTTTATCAGGTCTCATAATACTGAAATATTTCCCTGCTTATTGCCAAATAACTGTTGTCCTAAATTCACAGACTGCCCTGTCTGGCCCAGCATTACATTAGAGCCTTTTTTTTTTTTTTGAGCCTTTTGTATTATACCAAAGTCTAACTCTAGAAGTGCTAGTAGTTAATAGAGAAGAGACTTCCAGGACCCTGCTCATCCCTATGACAGGTAGCTCTTCTGATTGGTCATTCCTTGCATCATTCAAATTAGGCATTTTGCATATCATTCCTTCCATGTTTGTGTCTACTTCATACCTAACCTACACAACTACATATATTTTATGTAATACAACATGAATACATTGGTACATGAGAGCCTGGTGATTATTTTATTTATTCAGAGTTATATTACAAACATTTTTCCAAAATGGTTACAATTTTGATTGTTTGCATTTTGAATCTTTAAGTGGTATTCCATCTTGCTAAGGAGTTAAAATTTACTAAATACTTTTCTTGTTGTTTGGCACTGAATTAATATACAGAGTTTTATTTTAACTCTTTAACTGCAATAAATATTTTCAAACATTTTTCTTTTTAAATTTTTTTAGATGTCATGTTTTTGCTTTGTTTAAATGACAGGTAAAAAAACTGAATTCCTTGGTATCAGAAAAAAAATCAGCTCTAGCTCCAGTTATAAAAGAACTACGACAGTTGCGTCAAAGATGTCAAGTAAGTCAATTTGATTTTATGGTATTTTTAGTGTTTTTTCTTGGTAAGATATACTAGTTAGATTCTAATATTTTACTTGTGTAATAACAGAAAGGAAATCATTGATGTGATTCTGAAAAAATGCAATAATGTAACTTACAAAAGTTTTGTTGAATTTATGCTATTTTTGTCATAAATTAGAGAGAGATAGGTAAAAGGAAAAGTAGGAACTTAAACTGAAATTCAAAACAGATGAGATTTTTCCCCTTAAGTCATATGTATGTGAGAGCTGTAAATATGAATGAAATCACATTCTCCTTTGGCTTTGGTAAAGTCTGAGAACACCACACATGCTGATAAGTCAGCCTTAGATTAATGAACTTACTGTGCTGGGGGGAGGGCAAATCATGATCAAACTGCAAGTACAGTTACCTGAAAGCTAGTTTTAGCTTGTCAGAAGTTAAATGCCCTCACACGTCCACATACACGGCCTCTGCCATTGGGTGTTAATAGGTGCTGTTTCTTCACACTCTGTAGTACGTAAGTTAGAGTATGAACCAGCCTGTATTGCCTGAGGGTAGAACTAGAAACCAGTTCTTCATGAATGCCATCTGTCAGCGTCAGATGTAGGATGAAAAGCCACCCGGGCCTTGAAATCAGTTAGGCATAATTTCCTTTTACAGAAAGTGCCATGGTTCTGAGATAAGTTGAATCGCTTATCTAGGTAGACAAGTGGGAAGTGCAACCTGACTCTCTCGTCTCATTTCAATCTGCTCATTACATTACACTGCTGCCATCACTAAGGAAATGGAGGGGACAAGCACTGCTTTCTGAATTTATACCCTCCTGAGTGAGGTGGAATATGCATGTAAAGAAACCAAGCAAATGAAACATAACAAAGAACAAACGCAGGGCTGCAGAGGTAGTCAGAAGGTACAGCAGTCGCCACACAAGCAAAATACTGGAGTTTGCATCCTGGATCCCTTGGAAAGTGCCAGGTTACTTGGCAGGCTTGGAATCCAGCCCCGGAAGATAGACAATCCTCGGAGCAAGCTGCTAGACTAGGCCTAATGACACATGCTAGGTTTAATTAGAAGCCCGACCTCAAAACAGTAAGAAGGAGTCCCCTGAGCATGCATGTACCCTATACACATACATACAAACATGCATACAAACATACATACATGCATACAAACATACACACATACATACATACTTACATACACATGAAAACGGGAAAACAGGCTGTAAAGATGGCTCAGGGATTAAGATCCTCTCTTGCAAGCAGAAGGATCTGAGTTCGTATCCCAGTCTCATGTAAAAACTGTACTTTCTGCCCTGGTGGGCAGAGCCAGGAAATCCCAGAGTGAAGCAGAAAGGAAGTAGAAGCAATCAAGAATGTTTCCTGAAGATACAACTTGGTCCTCCACAGACACATAGTGTCCTCTGAGAGAGAGAGAGAGAGAGAGAGAGAAAGAGAGAGTGAGAGAAAGTAAATAAAAAAGGGGGGAAGTAACAAACATAAAAAGTACATAATTAGATTTATTTACCTTTAAGAGAAAGCAGATGAAATGATCAGAGAGGTTTTTGTTTGCTTGTTTGTTTTGGAAATAAGGTCTCCTGTAGCCCAGGCTGGCTTCAAACTCAGTGTGTAGCCAAGGATGACCTTGAACTTCTGATTCTCTTGCCTTTCTTTCCCAAAAGTTGGGATAAATCATGTGTTATTTATATTCTTCTAAGGCATAAAATTGCTAGGTAAGCAGTCTACCAGCTAAATTACATTCTTAGTCTAAAATAGAATTTTGAGATAGATTTTCATACCTTTGTTTTCTTTTCTTCTTTTGAGACAGCATCTCATGTAGCCCTCATAGTTGTTTTCATGCATGCATTCACATTTTTGGATTTTTTTAAACTAGTTTTCTTGAGTAAGCAAATTGGAATATGTATTTCCAGTGATGACAAAATGTCTCCCTAATAAGTAAGCTAATAAATCTGTTTGTAAATTATTCTTTCTTAGTCAATTTAAATTTTAAATTAGTTTATGGAAAGTATACTTTATATAATAAAGAAAAGGTGTTATGGAAATGAAGGAATCAGAGCCATCACATTTCCATAGTAGGTGGAAGGACACTGTAATCAGACAGCATTTTGGGCTAAGTAAGCTTGAGAAGCCCTAGCAGTTCCAGCTGACTGATGATGTTGATAAATTTAATGCTCATAGTATTTACTGTTAGCTGTGCACAGTGTATTCTGACGTTACTCATTTAGGTCTTACACAACCCAGTGAGGCAGGAATTTCCAGTATGTAAATAAACAAATAAAGGCATAGAAACTAAAGCACACAGAGGGGCAAATGGCAGAGCAGGTCCTTTGCATAACCCTTTACCAGCAGTGTGACTAGTGACTCTGTGGCTGCTTTATTTCTGCTACAACCAGACTTTTCGTCAACACTTCTTTTCTGTCTCTTTTTATCTTACGAGTAGTATGTTTATCTGGCATGCTCAAAGCCACCCTGGGTTCAGTCCCGAGAACCAAATAAAACTAGGGGAGCCGGCAAGCAGCTGTAATCCAAGCACTCTGGAGGTGGAAAAGGATCAGAAGTTAAGGTCATCTTGAATCATAGGAGGTTCAAAGCAGTTAGGCCCCTGAGACCATGTCTCAAAAAAAGAGAGAGAGAGGTGTCTGTCCTTGTGGAGGCCCAAGGGTGACATCAGGAATCATCCTGGATGGCTCCACCTCCTTATTGGTTTGCTCGGGGGTTTCCCAGGCTCCGCTTTCCGGGGCCAGAAGTGCAGGCTGCCGCCATTTCCACCCAGCATTTTCATGTGAGATCTGGGATCCAAACTTAGTTTCTTTTGCTTGCAAGTCAAAGGCTTTAACCTCTGAGCCATCTCCCCAGTTCTCTCTCTGTCTCTTTAGTGCGCGCGTGCATGCATGTGTGTGTGTGTGTGTGTGTGTGTGTGTGTGTGTGTTCCAGCCATTTTTTATATTTCTAACTTCAGCGTTACTCATCCATTTCATTGTGTAGTGTCCCTTATTCCCCACCATAAGGAGCAATGAAACTGGTTTTGTTTTGTCTTTTATTTTGTAACTTTTCTCACTTTCCACCTCCTTTGTCAGCTGGTTTTAGTCAGTTGTATTATCTTGTTTCTTAGTTTTTGTCTTTATGATTTGAATATGTTTATACCATTGTATGTTTTTGGTATCTGGTAAAGATCTCCTTTGGCATTCCTCCCTCCCTCCTAGTGATATCTTCTGCCTTCCTTTCCCTTTCTCTTCCTGTCTGCCCTTTGTCTCATTTCTCTTCGATCATCTCGAACTAATTCTCTAAATGAAACCTGAGAGATGGTTCACAGGCTGCCGTGAGGTTCTAGAGGTAAAACGCTTCCCACGCAGGCTTCGTGACCTGATTTCAGTCACCAGAACCCACGTTGAGGTAGATGGAGAAAACCTTCACCAGCATGCTATGGAGCATGTGCCACCGCTCCAGCATGATGGATAAATTAAAAAGGAAATGGCTCAGAGAAGCCTTATGCCCCATGAGCCTCGCATGTTCTAGTATTCATCGTCCACCTATTTCAGCAACAGCTTTGCAGATCATGTTTTCTTTCCTTGAGGATATTTTAAGTACGGCTCTGAATCTACCAGAGTTAAATGTGGCTGTAGAGGAGATCCAAGGTCAACCTACTTTTTAACTTGATCATGAAAAGAGGGTGAGTTTCCACTTTTGAGTCCAGGCTTTTCCATGTGCTCATCAGACCAGCTTCTTCAGTGTGTTTAAAAAACTTCCTGGTGAATAGCTGTGTTTAATGGGCATAATGTCTTGTTGAAACTCTTTTAGACGAAAAAAGTTCTAGAGATAGATGGTGGTCACATTTGTACGATGGTATGAGAATCCTCATGCTGCTCGGCTACGCACTTAAGTCAAATGCCGCACAGTGCTTCTCAGTCCCAGCACCCAGGAGGCAGAGGCAGGAGGAGGCTGCAGATTCGAGGCTAGACTGGTCTACAGTGTGAATTCCAGATGGTCCAGACTGCTTCGTGAGATCCTGTCTCCAAACAAGCAAACCACCATCAGCAGGAAACATGAGGAAGAAAGAATTCTAGAATCCCAGCACTTAGGAGACCGAGGGGAGGATTTTGAGTTTCAGGCCAGATAGTGAGACCTTATCTCAAAAAAACCAAAATACAAGTCTGGGCACACGGCTTAGTGGTTAAAGCGCTTGTTGGGCAGCAAATGGACTGGCGTTTGTGTCTGCATATGCGGTATAAAGTGACAGCTGGCTGTCCAGTGAGATGACTCAATGGATCAAGGTGCTGCTGATACCTGGTGATTTAAGGTCAGCCCCCAGAAGCAGCCCACACAGTGGAAGGAGAAAACTGACTTCTACATGTTGTCCTCTGATCTACAGACACACACAGACACACACCATGACACACACACACCATGACACACACACATCATGACATACACCATGACACATACACACACCATGACACACACCATCACACACACACACACCATCACACACACACACACCATCACACACACACATCATGACATATACCATGACACACACCATCACACACACACCATCACACACATACCATCACACACACACACATAGGCACTCTTTCTTTCTCTCTTGGTTTCTCATAATTTTAAAATGTATATTTTATTTTATCTTATTTTATTTTATTTTAGTGTGTGTATCAGAGGACACTGTGTGTGCCTGTAGAGACCCAAGAGTAACTTCAGGAATCACTCTGGATTGCTTCTATCTCCTATTTGCTTTGCTCTGGGGTTTCCTAGGCTGTCTTCCAGGACTGGAAGTTCAGGCCACTACCATTTCCACCTGGCATTTTTACATGGAATCCAGGATCCAAACTCTGGACCTTCTGCTTTCAAGGCAGAGACTTACCCCCTGAGTCACCTCTCCGGCTGGGAGACTCATCCTATTGATAATCTCTGGGCTTGATTAGAGACACTGCCTTGAAAGAGTAAGGCGGAAGAACAACTGAACATAATTTCTGATATCAAATTTGGGCCTCCACATGCACATACATGCATGTACACATTCACATACATATGTGCTAATACACTTGCAAAGACACATGCCCTCCACATACACATACACATGAAAAGAGGGGAAAGTACAGACAATAAAGATGATTAAGATGACAAACTTCATGCAGGCATGTTTTCCCTTCCTGAAAAGCTCCTGGGTAAATTACATGTTTGTTTGTACTCTCCACATTCTTGCTAATGTGTTTGGCTTGGGAGGCCCATGGTGCCTGCTTATGGAAGCACGCAACTGGTGCTTCTTTGTATTTGTCCCCTTCCAGCTTTTGGTGTCCTCATTTGTGTCCCATGAATATCTCATCTATAGATACACCTATCTGTTTAATTGATGGCTTAATCCCATTTACATTGGCTGTTGTCGTTTACACATTTGAGCATTTTTCTCTTCTTTTATTTTTATTTTATTTTATTTGAGGGGGAGAGGAAGGGCAGGTGGGAGAAGGAAAGCACATGGTTGCTATGGCAGGTGAATAGAAGTCAAAGGACAACTTCCAGAAGTCACTTCTCCTTCCACCACATGAGCTTCCTGGGATTGAAGCTTCGGGTTGCAAGTTTGTGCTGAGCTCTCTTGCTAGTCCTACCTTTGCCTCTCATGTATCCTTTGCACTATGCTCGTTTGCTTAATTTCTTCTTCTTTTTTTTATTATTTATTCAGTTGTGCGTGTGTGTGTGTGTGTGTGTGTGTGTGTGTGTGTGTGTATGTGTGTGTGTGTAGAACCACGGGTGAATTCAGGAACCACCATAGACCGCCTCCACATCCTCCTGTTTACTCTGTCCCGGGGTTCATAGGCTCCACCCTACCAGGACCAGAAACACAGGCTGCCCCCGCTTCCACCCGGCGTCTATATATGGGGTCTAGGATCCAAACTCAGGACCTTTTGCCTGCAAGGCAGACGCATAATCCCTGAGCCACCTCTCTAGCCCCTGCTTAATTTCTTCTTTTTACCTTCCATTGTATAAGCCTGTTTTGCTTCTCTCTTACTTTTTTCCTTTTTTGTTCTTTTTCTATCTTCTATTTTGATTGTATGATTATATCTTAAATTTTTAGCCTATATATTCTTGACTTAATAAATTCTGAATGCAATGCAAGAATTTTAGAATAATTTCACATTCCCTCCTGCCTCATGTGTTGTTAGCTTCTGGCATTTTACTTCCTTGTTCCCTCTACAGTTCTTAAACCGGTTGTCATGGTGGTGTTACTGTTTATTACTACTTTATATAGTCATTTTCCTATTTAGATTTACCCACAGTTTTATGATTTCTTGTACTTCTTCAATCTAAGCATCCAGTTTCCATCTTCCTGAAATTCAATTTCTTTCTCTCATTTTCTCTCTTTTTCCTTTTCCTTTCTCCTTTTCTTTCTTTTTTTAAACAGGGTCTCATGTTACCCAGTCTGGCCTCAAAAGTACCACATAACAATGACCTTGAGTTCTAATCTCCTCCAGAATGCTACATTACAGGCCTGGCACCAGATGTGGTCTGCCTGTGTATAGTGGTGTTGATTTGGCTCCAACCCTGGGTTCCGTGCTTGCTACGCGGCTTCCATCCCCAGCCTGTTTCATTTTCTTCTAGTGTTTCACTCACTAAAGAATCGTTACAATAAGAGATTCATCCTTTTTTTCCATTTTTTTTTCACTGTAGAAAGTATACTATCCCCCCTCCGCTTCTTTTTTTTGGGGGGGTAGATAATAGCTTGGTCAGGAAAAATATATTTCAGCACTGTCTCAGGTTAAAGAATCAGTTTGTCATATTTTAAGTGAGGTCTTATAATTGGTTTTGATTCTTTTTCTTTAATGGAATCCAAATTTCACTCTCATGATCTAAATGTACTTATTTTCGTTTATTCTCTAGAATTTCCACTAATGCTAGAAAAAATTTTCATCTGACCTTCATTTTCTCATCTATTTTGTCATCTGTTTTCAGCCAATCCTATTTGATGTGTGTTGGACATATTTATGCTTTTTCTCACTCCACAGACTCACTCATGATTTTCATCTTTTTGTCTCTGTGTTAAATGTTGAATAATTTTCCAGCTGTTTTCTAGTTCATTCTTTTATCTCCTTCTTATGTCTCATCAGAGGCTCAATTGTTAACTGGTGACAACTTTTTCATCTTTATTTCTCCTCTTTGTGTATTTTTCTAATACTTTCAGCTTCTTTATAGTATTTGGAATTTTTAAGCGTACTTGTTTCTAGTATCTAAAATTCCTTGAAGTGTAGTCTGCTGCTCATCTGTTGCAGTCTTATTGAATGTATTGCTTCCTTGTATGCTTTTCTCTCTCAGGACAGTTGGTCTTACCCTTAAAAGCCCCCCTTCTTTTGTTGTTATTCTTTGAGATGTGGTCTCACACTTTAACTGCCATCTTCTTGCCCCAGCTCTTACACGCTGGGATGGCAGGCATGTGCCACCGCGCTCCTGCCAATCGGCTTTGTCTCCTGATCCCGGGCAACCGTCCCTCGTGCAGTTTTGCTGTTACTTCGTGTGTGTTTCAGAACTGGCACAAGCTGGGAGCTCATTTTGAGCTCTAGTGCTCCAGTTTAGGCGTTCTTAACACATGTGGGTGGGGAATCCAAGCTCAGGTCCCACATGGGTCTCCTTTTCTCATCTCCCTCTGCCACGCCCTGATTTATTTGTCATCAGACTCACAGGCAAAAAAGGCTCTCAGCCACTGTAGCATCTTCTTTCGTTGAGAAGCCTAGCAGTTTGTAAATATGCTTAGGGGTGTGTGTCCTTGAAAGCTGCAGCCCTCTTTCCCCCATCTTTTGTATTCTGAGTCACCCCATCTCATATGCAGTCCCAAATAATAAAATAATAAGGACAGCATGTACATTAGTCATCTATGGTGTCATAGTTAGGCGCAAGTATCAGCTTGACAGTTGAGGATTTGAGTTCTGGACACATTTGTGAAGAATTAGTGGTTGAGTTAGGCCCAGAGCAAACCTGCAGGAGATTCTCTAGCTGATGGGGAAGGCTCACCTCATGGTGGGTGGAATTAGGCCCTGGAATAAAACACAGAGAGCTGATTGAGAAAGTTGGCAACCTTTTGTACACTTGGCCAGACATGCTGGTCTGGCAAGTAAGAATCGTCCCTGTCTCAGCTGTTATGTGGTGATGTGGCCAGTTCCCTCGGCCCTGGTATTGATGCCTGCCCTCCCGTCAAGCTGGACTGAGAACTGTAACCAGACTATCATAAGAAAATAAACCCCTTGTTCCTTTAAGCCATTTAATGATGATTTATCAGCAACCATGCAGCTACCATATGGTAGCTCTCCTGTTTTTAAGGAAATTGTGCTGTGTGTCCTTCTCAAATTGATATTAGTCCTTGCTCACAAGTTCCCAGGTTGAGAGCAACTTAGAGTTCCTGGGGAGGCCTCGGTGCCAACTGCCCACTCTCTACAGTTTCTCCTGCCCTTACTGGATATTAAAATCCCTCTGCTGCCAAGACAAACTGCTCTTTCCCAAGGGAGCCGCTGTCTTCCCTGAGGATTTGGTTCCTCTCTGGATTTAAAAGGATGTTTAGGGCCAGTAAAATGGCTTAGAAGATTAAAAACCGTGCTTACCATGCAAGTCTGACAATCCAAGTTTGAGCCCCAAACTTATAGAAGCCCAGTGTTGTGCCTCGTATCTGATATCCCAGCATTCCAGTGGTGAGGTGGGAGGGTAGAGACAAGAGAATAAACTGGAAGCTCACACAGGAAGCAAAAGACTCTGCCTCAAAAGATGGGAGAGGAGAACTGACTCCCAAGAGTTGTCCTCTGACCTCCATCTTACATCATACACGCACTAAGAAATTTCTTGAAAAAAATGTTTATTCTCCCTCATCAAGCATTTGCAGATATTTTTATAGTTCCCAAAAATTTGCAGCAGATTTTCGAATTATCTCATCCAAAATAATACATGAGAATAAACTTTGAAACTATTACAACATCCTGAATTCAAATTCTGACTACTGTTTTCAACAGTATAATGTTCGGCAAGGTATGGAGCCTTCCAGAATGATCTCCAAGTATTGTACAGAGGTAGCAGTACCGCCTTCAGGGTATTGCGAGAGTTAGTTATTGTCAGAGGTCCAGTTCACAGTTTCCAGGTTCACAAGATCTCCTAGCCAGGCCTGTACCCAAGTCTTCACCCGCCCCTCCCCACTTCTCAGACCTGCTCCAGCATGAGTTACTCGCATATGCCTTAGCCGTTCTTGTTCTTCCTCACTTCCAGCCCTTATACACAGTGTTCCTTTTAAAAATTTTTTAAATTATTTATTCAACTGTGTGCATATGCGTGTGTATGTGCGCGCGCACATATGTGTCTGTGTGTGTGTGTGTGTGTGTGTGTGTGTCTGTGTCTGTGTATGTGTATGTGTAGAACCACGGACGAATTCGCGAACCACCATGGACGCCTCCACCTCCTTCTGCCCCGGGATTCACAGGCTCCGCCCTACCAGGACCAGAAGCGCAGGCCGCCCCCACTTCCGCCTGGCGTCTATACGTGGGATCTGGGATCCGAACTCAGGACCTTCCGCCTGCAGGGCGGAGGCTTAACTCTTGAGCCACCTCTCCAGCCCCATAGTGTTCCTTTTAAAACCACCCTTTTCTCCTTGGTCACTTTCCTCCTTACATTCTTACTAATCCTTCATGCTCAGCCTCGGTATCAGTTTCTGCAGGAAGTTATCCCCACTGAGCTCCAGCCTGGATTAGGTCTGTGAGCGTCCTGCCTTCTCCTGTCCACTTTGTTTACCATGGACACTCGTCAGTCTGCTGCTCTCTGAGTGTTACTTGAGGGGTGCTGTTTTGCTCACCACTGTATCCCGCTCCTAAGAAAAGTCCTGGCAGACACAACTGTACATGGTAGCTGTTGTTCTTATCAGCACCTCCATCTGTCATAATACTCAAATGTCTGATTGTTGTATAAATAACTAGTAAGTACGCCAAGAAGCTTAGCATTAAGTTACAGGACCGACAAGGCCTGCATTGTTTCAGAGCCACATTTTATGCCTTTGTTTTTCACTTAATCATTTGCCCTTTTCATACTAGGAACTCACCCAGGAGTGTGACGAAAAGAAATCCCAGTACGATAGCTGTGCAGCAGGCCTTGAAAGCAATCGATCCAAATTAGAGCAGGTAAGAAGAGGGTTCTTATTTGCAAAAAACTGCCTGAGTGTCAAAAGAGTCCTTTCCTTATTCTGTAACTGTCTCCTAGCCCATCCCCTAAGTTCTAGAGAGCTCTATTTCTTTAAACTTTATACATACACACTTAATTTTTCCATCTGCCCATCACCCCAAAGCTCAAGATCCATCAGCTCTTGCCTGCTCTCCTGCTTCCTTTGGTCTGGTTTACTCTCCCCAGAGCCGTCAAGGAAACAAACTGCAAATTTAGGCCACCTCATTGGCTTCCCATTGCATTTCAAATAAAAAGACTCACCCCCAAATTATACTCTTCTGGACCATGGCTGCCGCGCCAACCTCATCCCCAGGTGAGCCCAGCACAGGTTTCTGCCTGTTTCCACTGCCAGGCTTTGCCACGTGCGCTTCCCTTTATCTGGGAAACGTGTCCTCAGCATTTGACAACACTTATATTTTCATTGTGCCTGAAAGAGAATTTCTTTAAGAGGTCTTTGACCACTCTGATGTTTCCCACCCTCCTCACCAACCTGGCTCAGCCCTGTCCCCCTCCCATTCTGCTGCCGACCTTTCTTAAGAGTCCTCGCCCCCTTCGTTCCTGTTTCCTCGCTTATGTCTCTTTGCTCCACTAGGACCTGTCTGTCTGGTTCACTGCTAGGTCCCAAGGTCTTAGGAGAAAGCTGGATATATAGAATTTAGGCGAAAGATTTATACGATCTGAAGAGAAATCAGAGTATGGATATATAGAATTTAAAAAATGAGTAATGGGCTGGAGAAATGGCTCAGGAGTTAAGACACTGCCTTGCAAGCAGAAGGTCCTGAGTTCAGATCCTAGGTCCTAAGTGAAAATGCTAAGTGAAAATGGCAGTAATAGCCTACACTTCTAGCCTTGGTGCAGGGAGCCTGGAAAATCCCAGAGCAAAGGAAAAACAATCCAGGATGATTACTGAAGTTACCCTTGGTCCTCCACAGAGCCATATAGTGCCCTCTGATACACACACACACACACACACACACACACACACACACATATACACTGACGCACGTAAAATAAAATAAAATTTTAAAAAATTAGTAACTAAACGTGCAGATTTTTGAGTGGCATTAGTCACTAGTAAAAATTGTAACCTCTTCTTTTAAAGTAAACAGTCCTGCAGTCACAGAAGAGAGATGATTCTGATGTCAGTTCTTTCACTATACATTTAAAGTCAACCTCTCTGCATGCCTTATTCTTTCAATAATGTTCTGTCCATTTGAAATTATGTATTGTAGGAAGTTAGGGGACTCCGTGAAGAATGTCTTCAAGAAGAAAGCAAATACCATTACACAAATTGTATGATTAAGGTAAGAGAAAAAAAAAAGGAGATCAGAACGTTTGAGGTGGTTTTTTTTTCCTGTATTTAAAGACTTCCCAAATTTAAAACTTGCCTTCGCATTTAGAACCTAGACGTTCAACTTCGTCGTGCTACTGATGAGATGAAAGCATATGTCTCTTCAGATCAACAGGAAAAGAGGAAAGCAATTAGGCAAGTAATTTTTAATATAGATTTTCATATTTTCACTTATAGAAGTTTTATAAGTAACAAAATCATACAGATTATTTAAATTACTGTCTGCTAAGATAGTGTTTAGAACTAAATCTTACTAATCATCTTCTGGATATTCTAGCCTTTCTAATGAGTAGTAACTTGTAATTTTAGTTCTTTGTTACTTTTTCAATTAGATACATTTAAAGGTTGCCATTTTTAGCCATTTTAGGTAAACAGTTCGGTGGCATTGATTACATTCACAGTGTGCATCCCTTACCACTATCTAGTTCCAAAACATAATCTCCCCCCCTCCGCCAGGAATACATATATTTGCTCTTTATAAACATTGATGTTGGTCTTTTATTATACCCCTAATGGCTGGGTCTCCCATCATGCTCCTGCTAATTGTGTGATATGATGACTACATTTTAGCTTGAATCCATGTGACAGCGGGGTGCTGGCCTTCAGAGTGAGAACAGTGTATAGATATTGCTGGGCCCTTAGATGGTGGCTCTTTGTAATCCCAGTTTGTTGCATAGTATAATAAATCAAACCTGCCTTAAAAATACATTTATATAGCTGCATTGCTAACTGTAATAAAATGCAATAATGAAAGATAAGCTTTCTTTGCCCATCACTACAATTCAGATATTTTGTTCCTACCATGCAATAAGAACAGAGAAAGATGGGATCCATGTTTATCTAAGATTAGAGTTGAGATTTTGAGTGGCATGTGCGTTAATGTTACTAAGAGGAATCTAGGAACTAGAGTCTGGCAAAGCCTGATTTTTTTCTTTTAATATAATGCACTGAAATAAAAGCCAGACTGAAAATACACTATAAATAGAATGACTTTTTTCTAATGCGTATCATATGTTTAGCTAAAAATATCTTTATTCACATTCTTTCAGTAAATGTAAACTTTGCTCTTATGTATTATTAGTGGTAAGAAATAATAATTGATTTTGTTCTTGAAAAATAGAACTTTAAAAAATTAAGCGTTTTTCAGAATAAAGAAGGAAGTGCTTTTGACTTAAAGAATGTCTGATCATTTTCTAGGTGGATATGCACTCCATCATTAAAAAATCATTATAGACCTTCAGATTCTCCTAGCTTTCCTGTAGGGATCAAACCCAGGGACTTATACATGACAGGAAAGGATTTCTTAAATGAATTTACTGAATAAATAAGAATCAGATTTGAATATCTATAGTATATTGAGCCTGTTAGTTTCTTGAGAAATTTTGATTACTTGGAATTGTTAAGGTAATTAGTGAATGTTTTAAACCGATCTGACCTGTAGCCATATATTCTCCTTGAGTGATACCTCGTTTACTTTTACTACCTGCTGTTCCTTATGACTTCGTGGAGTCTCATATTCATTTGAAATTGCTTAAGGCTTCTAAAGTAGTGTAATGTAGATTTGCACAGAAAAGCAACAACGATCTATTTCCATTCAAATACAAGATCTTGTCTTGGAGCCAGTGAGATGGCTCAGTGGGTAAGTGCCTGCTCAAAAACCTGGAGACCTGAGTTCAACTCCTGGAAACCCACGTGGTGGAAATGAAGAACTGACCTGAGTTGTGAAGTATGTCCACTGACTTCTACCTGCTCAGCTGTGGACACAGACACAGCTGCTGTCTGTCTGTCTGTCTGTCTCTTTCTCTCTCTCTCTCTCTCTCTCTCTCTCTCTCACACACACACACACACACACACACACAGACATACACATACCTGTACAGCTATGGCGTGCATCTCTCTCTCTCTCTTTCTCTCACATACACACACACATCTGTGCAGCTGTGGTGTGCATCTCTGCCTCTCTCTCTCTCTCTCTCTCTTCTCTCTCTCTCTCACACACACACACACACACACCTGTGTAGCTATGGCATGCATATCTGTCTCTCTGTCTCTCTCACACACACACACCTGTGCAACTATGGTGTGCATATCTGTCTCTGTGTCTCTGTCTCTGCCTCTCTCTCTCTCTCTCACACACACACACACACAGAAAGAATTATTAAAATAACTACAAAAAATCCAGTTTCTCATACTTTGGACCGTATTTGGTTCTTATCCTTCGATTTTGGTTCTTGATATGGTGCCCAGTTTAAATCTCACTTTTTTTCTCATACAATATTAAAACGCGATATACTTTTATTTTAAAATAAAATTTTTATTTTTACATTAAAGCAACTTTTTAACTTATAAAAAGTTACTTGTTAAAATTAAAAAAGTAATGTTGAAGTGCCATGCACAGAAATTGAATGCTCTCAAGCTAGGCAGGGGGGCACACTCCTGTAATCCCATCCTGGAAGCTGAGGCAGAAAGACTGTTGGTTTAAGGCTAGTTTGGGTTACGTAAGTGCTTTCAGCTGATCTGAGCAACTTAATGAGACTATAGCTCAGAAATTATAACTTAAAAGAAATTAAGGGCACAGTGGTTTCTTTATGCCTGTAAATCCCAGTGCTTAGGAGATTGAGGCAGGAGAATCAAGAATTCAAGACCAGCCTTGACTTCACATTAAGTTCCAGACCAGACTGTCTTTGTTGGTTTTTTCATGCTTGTGTGTGTGTGTGTGTGTGTGTATGTGTGTGTGTGTACATACAAGAGGGCACTGGAGTGTGTGTGCCTGTGGAAGCCCAAGGTGATGTGGAGAATCATCGTATATTACTTCTACCTCCTTATTGTCTTGCTCTGGGGTTTCCCAGGCTCTACCTTCCAGGGCCAGAATTACAGGCTGAGGACATATCTGGCCATTGTTTTTTACATTCAATTTGGGGATCCAAACTCAAGTCCTTTTGCTTGCCAGCTTTAACTCCTGAGCCATCTCCCCAGCCCCAGACTCTGTCTTTAATAATAATAATAATAATAATACCAACAACAACAAAAACAAACCAAAACCAAGAAACAGAATAAGGAATGTGATCCATATGGCCTCAGACTTTTTAACAAAATCATCTGTTACTAATTCAGAGTACATTGTGCTACATTTCCAAGACCTTTGCTAATGCCTCTGTATGTTTGTGTTAGCATACAGATTGTGTCTATATGCATGTGCATACACATCTTTATCACATTGGTTTTACAACTTTGTGTTATTCTTGAATGAACGTACCATAACGTACTTAAACGCATCTCCATTGTATTAATGTAGTTTCAGACTTTCAGTGTTCCGTGCAGTGATGTTAATCGTCATTGTTTTCATGTTAGTTAAATTATGGAATTCTTTTTAGGACATGTTGCAAGAAGTGGAATTGCACAATTAGATGCTGTTTAATGTTTGTCAAACATTACCTTTCTCCTTTCTACAGACTGCTTCAGATACAAAGTATAATTTAAGCGAATGGGTCACAGTTGTTTTAAGGGTAGATTAACCACAAACAGTACTTAACATCCTAATTCTCTTAATTTCCTGTGCAATGCTTTGTCTCCCCTTTCAAGTTAATTGCTGTTTAGTAGAAAAACTGAATAAATATGAAGAAAAACAAAGTATTTAATAATTGGTTTCATTCTAATTCAAATGCCCTAAACTATATTGTCAAATTATTTAGATATGTTCATTTGTAATTTCGTTGCATGATTAAATCAGTTGAAGTAAATTGAAGCTGTGTCATTCTGTTGATTCCTTAGGGAACAGTATACCAAAAATATCACTGAGCAAGAAAACCTTGGGAAGGTAAGAATTGTTCATGTTTTAAATGTTTCCAAGTCAGTCTTTTAGCGCATGGTTTCTACATTGTCATTTTAAGGTTTGGAGAGGTTGTGAATTCCTTTTGAAGACCCTTTCTTAAAGATTTAGGGCCTGAAGGTGTAACCCAGCAGTGCACCTGAGTTTAGTGAGGCACAGGGTTAGATTCCTAGCGCTGAAAACACATTTCTTATCTTGTGTAATTATTGTTCCTTGTTCTCAAATTTTCTCATTTTGGAGCATTAGGAAAGTTGGAAAGTAAGCTCCTGAATTTGTTTGTTTGTTTGTGGTATTTTGAGTAAGGGTGTCATCTAATAGCCCAATCTAACCTAGTTCTTGGGTAGTCCACCCTGACTCAAACTCTCTATCCTGTCTCAGCTCTTAAGTGCTAGGATTGGTTACTAGCTTGAACTTTCATACCGGTCACTAAATCTTTCAGTGTAGCTTTACTAACGTGTGTGTGTGTGTGTGTGTGTGTGTGTATGTGTGTGTGTGTGTGTATATGTGTGTGTGTGTCTGTGTGTCTGTGTCTGTGTCTGTGTGTATCAGAAGGGGACTCCTCTGCCTCTTTTTGGAGTTTCCCAGGCTCTGTCTTCCAGGGCTAGAATACAGGCTGCTGCTATTTCTGCCTGGTATTTTTACATAGGATTTGGGATCTGACCTCAAGTCCTTCTGCTTTCGAGGCAGAGGCTTGACCTCTGACCATCTCTCCAGCCCCTAAATTTTTGATAGTCCATTTCATGTCCTAAAGCTAGAACCAGCCATTTCTCTAAAAAGTGTTCATCCATTCTTTCTTTGTGATTTGTGCATAAGTAACTGTTGTACCAATGAGAATACATGAACAGAAGTCACAGGGGGACCTCTGAAGGTGATTGCTTTGTTCATAAGAAAGCTTGTGAGTTCTGTACGCCTGGTTCCTTTATGGGATAACTTGCCATACTCAAAAGGAAAATAATTTTCATATTATTAACATAGTCAAATTACTTTATAAGCATTCATTGTTCAATTTTTAAATGATTTATTTTTTATGATTTGGTATTATTGTCAATAGACTTTTATTTAAAGATTCTATATGTTATGTTAGTATAAAAACATTCTTCTGGTTTTTTTGTTCTGAAAAGTATCTCAAAACTTTGTCAAGCCTTAAATCAAGGTGTATTTCTAAATGCAATTAAAGATTATTCTTGGGCTAAAATATAGCTCAGTGGTAGAACACATGCATAGCATATGCAAGGGCCTGGTGTTAGTCTTCAGCAGCAAGGAAGGAATTCTTTCCTTCCAGTGCTGTATTTCTCCTCAGCAAGCTCTTCGGCAGTAGGGGCAGGCAGATACACAGAGTTGTTGAACTGAATGAGCCATAGCTAGCTCAGTCTTGTCATCATGCTGTGTCAGAAGCAAGATTCAACTTTCATTTCTAGAATGGGTCTAACTGTTCAAGGTAAACATGAGTAAAGCACTTCAAATGACGGATCTGAACCCTCCTGACCAGCTCCAACCAGAGACCTGTAGACCTGCTCAGACTGACCAAGTCATTTACCTCTCCCTAGAAAAAGCAGTGTAATCTCTGATAAGTGTTTTATTTTATTGTAATTGACTATATGTAAGCAATATTCGATGGTAATAAACTTTAAAGACATTATATTCTAAATAAAGTGTATTCATAGAAGTAAAGGTTTCAAACATACACAAAGGTTGTGAAGCAAATTAAGTGTTTCTGGCATGAACAATGCTCACAGCCTGTTTTTGGTTCTTCAAATAACTTTCAGAAATTGTTACGATTTTTGACAAAAAAAGTATTCCTATTATATAAAAAAAGTTACAGCTTAACTTTACTGTATCTTAAAACCATGCTCATAACTCTTAGAATTCCTGATGTGCTTTAATAATAGTTTTCCCAAATACTTTAGTTTTAAATTTATGAGGATAAAAATGTTTGTGTCAGATACATTATTTCTAAGACTTAATTAAGCATGCTAATCCTGCATTCTCTGTATTGCATCAAAAATGATTGGTTATATTAAATTATATTTTAAAAGTTTCCCTACAGTAGTGTTTTCTTGCTGCTTACTGTTAGCTTTGCTTTTCTTACCATAACTGGGGCAGGCAGAATTTAATCAGTGGTCGAATCTCGCGCTCAGCTTAGCGTACCCTCTTATTTGGTCAAGCACCAGTCTCCAGCTTTTCCTTTATCCTGAGAGCAACTGTAGATCAACTGTGTACTAAAAGAGGAAAAGATGAGGCTGTTCTTGTGTAGTTTGTTGCTTGTCTTTCTGTCCCTCTTAGTGATCTCCTCACATCCATGATTGTACAGGTATTTCTGTCATGTGTTTCTAACATGTGTACACACTTGTATTCTCCCTTCTTCCTTTTGTTTATTCCTTTATTCCTCTTCTTTCATTGTCTCTGACTTTGTGCTAACCCCTCCTTTCAGTCAACCTCTCTCAACTTGCCATAACACAGAGTCAAAGTATATATTTTTGTTTTTCGTTTTTGTATGCGTGCTTGTGTGTGTGGGGGGGTGTGTGTGTGGCATGTGACTGGGTGTACATGTGTATGCAGCAGTGTGTAAGTAGGGTACTTGAATGTGTGTGGTCCACGGGTGCTTCAGGAATCATCCTAGATTGCACTTCCACCTTCTTGCTTTGCTTTGGGGTTTCCTAGCCTCCCCTTGCCAAGGCTGGAATTACAGACCAGCACCATGGCTCTGGGGATCTAAACTAAAGTCCTTGTGTTTATGAGGCAAAAGCCTTAGCCACTGAGCCATCTCCCTAGCCTCTGAAGTATATTTTTACAATTCATTGAAAATACTTTTCACTTCTGTTTATAATTAAAGAGCCAATAAGTAGATCAGTTTTAGCACATAGAACTGCCTAGACTATTAGTAACAAATAATTCTGGTAGGGACTTCGGTCCTTTGAATGGTCTGTTCCTTTTTAAAATACTGGGTCTTCCCTGACGAAGGAATTGTATGGTTTGATCATTGAAGATGTACAGAGCACAGAATTTCAAGATAGAATATAACATTTAATGCAGTTCATACCATATATAGTTTGTCAAGTATCGGCATATCTATTTTCATGTGAAGAAATCTTATAAAGCATACTTTTATTGTATTAACTGGCAATAGGGAAAACTGGAGTGCAGGGACAAAGTCCCTTGCTTGTAGCTAGTAACAAAGCCACAGTTGAAACTCAAGTCTTTTGACTTCCTAAATCTCTTTTTTTTTTCTTTCATGTATGTGTGTATGGGGTCCATGTAGATGTGTGTACAGAGTGCACATAAGTGTATGTGCCTGTAGAGGCCTAAAGTTGATATCAGGAATCATCCTCAATCACTAAGAATTTGATGATTCTTAGGCTCCCTCCAGGGCTAGAATCACAGATGACACCATACCCACCTGGCATGTTTACATGGGACTTACGGATCCAAACTCAGATTTTTTAAAAAATTTTTTAAACTTTATTTTTGTGCATGAATGCGTGTGTCTCTGTGTGTGTGTGTGTGTGTGTGTGTGTGTGTGTGTGTGTGTGTACCAGAGGGCACTTGAGTGTGCATGCCTTTGGAGGACCAAGGAAGACTTCTGGAATCATCCTGGATTGCTTCTATCTCCTTTTGGCTTTGCTCTGAGATTTCTCAGGTGCCCCCCATCAGGGCCAGAAGTATAGGCTGCCACTGTTTCTGCCTGGCATTTGTACTTCATGGTACCTGGGATCCAAACTCAGGATCTTCTGCCTGGGAGACAGAATCTTAATCCCTAAGCCATCTCACCAGACCAAACAGGTCTTTTTGTTTGTGAGGTTAACCACTGAGTTATCTCCCAGCCCAGCTTCCTAAGTCTTCATTCTGTACCATGACGATATTCTACTTTTCTTATTTCTTGATTTTTCTTCCCTTCCTTTTATGTTTTTCTGTCCTTTTTAACTTCAGGTTGTTCTACATGTTCCTTGAATTCAATTAACTTATAATTTTAGTTTTGGCATATTATAGGGGAACATGACTGCTTAATTATTACTCATCAAATATATAAAACATGCCATTCCTCTGTCTCATAATAAGGGAAGTAAATCTCTATAACCAATATCTTATTATTATGAATTATTTTTATGATAGAAACTCCGGGAAAAACAGAAGGCCGTGCGAGAAAGTCATGGTCCAAATATGAAACAAGCAAAAATGTGGCGCGATCTTGAACAGCTGATGGACTGTAAGAAGCAGTGCTTTCTGAAACAGCAAAGCCAAGCTTCCATTGGTCAGGTAATTCAGGAGGGCGGAGAGGACCGGCTGGTGCTCTGAATGCCTGTCACTGGTTGGGGTTAGTGATGTCACTAGCTGTAAGCATAATGTAAGCCTAATGCACTTTGCTTCTTCAAAGTGATTTGTATAATCTTTTACTGTCAGAGTTAGTTTTCTTAGAAAATAAAGTTAAGGCAGATTTAAGCTTTAAAGACTTTCGTAAATATAGAGAAGATGCTTTTATTGTTTAGTTTAGCTCAGTTATCAGTGATATATGGGAAAGACTAAGTTTATTATCTGTAAATGTAAACATGTGTCTATTAAGAAACATGTAAGTTTTTTAAGATGTAATAACTCAATAGATTAATGATTTTCTTAATCTTTTTTTAACTTTAGAGGAATCTTTTAGGAACTAATATCTCTTGTTTTGAAGAAACATTTATCTGAAGTTCAGCAATTCCTACAGTTTCACTTCAGTTTCTTTTTCTCCTGTAAAATGCAAGCCAGTTTAATATTTTGAAAAACGTATTTGTCCTATTCATATAATTTAAAAGGAAATAAAGCTTGTTATGTATATCATGGCTGTTTATTTTTAAATTATGTAGTTGGGTTCAGATTTTTCTTTTCAAATGAGTATTCACATTTTTATGTAAAATAGATTTTGTTTTTATGTGTATGTGGTGGGTATGTGCTTGTAAGTGTGTGTATTCACATGTGTATGGACGTGTGTGTGTGTGTGTGTGTGCACGTGCATGCACATGTGCATGTAGAGGCCTGACACTGATACCAAGAATCATCCTCAGTCATTCCATCTTACTCTTTTCAAGACAGAGTCTTTAATGAAACCCGAGCTCACCGATAAGCTGGCTAGTCTGGCAAGGCAGCTTGCTCCATGGGTTCCCAGGCTTTGCCTTCCAAGGCTGGAATTGCAGGTAGACTACCACACCCACCTGGTATTTTATGTGAGATATGGGGATCTGAACCTTGGTCCCTTTGCTTGTGTGGCAAGTGATTTAACTTCTGAGCCCGATCCCTAGCCCTTAAAGGGCTCATGATTAATTTTGACCAAATATCAAATATAGACTTAATAATATAGTTATCTGATTATTTTAGAAACTTTTTATAAGTATAAAATTGTCACAGAATATAGATGCTTATCATATGCTAAAAAGTTAACACAGGATTCCTAGTGAGTTCATGAATTCAGAGTGCTTCCGCCATGTTTCACTTGAACAAAGTATTTGAACATTGCTTTGGTTTTCCTTAAAGAAACTTTATCTTTTATTTTTACCCTTTACTTCATTTTGGTTTCAGTTTATCAAAATGTTCTTTAGATTTGAATACTCAGATTTTAAATTGTTAGGCTAATTCTTTTCAATTGTTCTAGAATTTTTTTTTTAGATTTTTTTTGGGGGGAGGCGCGTGCGTGCGTGCATGTCAGAAGGCTTTGTGTGTGCCTGTGGAGGCCCAAGGGTAACTTCAGGAATCATCCTGGATCGGGCTACCTCCTTTTTACTTTGCACTGGGATTTCCCACGCTCCATCTTCCAGAGCCAGAAGTACAGGATGCTACCATTTCTACCTGGTGTTTTTAATGGAGTCTGGGATCTGAACTCAGGATTCTGCTTTCAAGGCAGTATTAACTCCAGAACCATCTCTCCAGCCCTTATATCTTTTTTAAATGGAAAGAAGTGGGTTGTTTCAGTGCCTGTGGTTTGAATCTGCTGTCTGCTTGGTTATGCTGTTCTGTAGGCAAATGTCAACCACTAGCATTCCCACTCTTGTGTGCTTTGGTGTGTACAACCAAATGCTTCTCAATTCAGTAACCATTTTTGGACATTGAGATAGATTATGTTAGTACAGTATCAGCTTCAGACTTGGTGTGTTCCAGCTGTAGTGAGTGAGGGACACTCTACTAACCAGATCCACATTCCTGTATGTGCTTGAAAGACTAGATGCATCTTTGGCCTCAAAGAAAACAGACTCGTTAGATTGTTCAGCCTAGTGGTTAATTTTTTTAAAGCCCTCCACTGCCTCCGGTGTTGCTTTTAGGTTTTAAAATGGTTCACGACAGGACTCCTGGGAATTCTCAGTGTTCTGCTGACTGGATTGTCACCTACCACCTTTATGCTACACAAAAAGAGCATATGGATTAGGCTCAAGGCAGCTCCAGAATTATTTTATTAACTGAAGCAGAACATTGTAATTACTTTAAGAAAGGCAGATTGACGAAAACACTGAAAAGTGCAAGTTATTTATAGTTTTTATGTAACATTGGACATTCAGAAACTGAGCTTAATGGGTTTCATGCAGTGCCTTTCCGTTCATTCTGTGACTTGATTGGAACATTACAAAGCTGGGCCTGACTCTTGACAGTTTTTGACAGCTGGCTTTTAGGAAAGAAGAGGCTATTACACTCTCTTTCAGGATTAATATTCTAGCTGCCTAACTGATAAGAGTACTCAATCATTTCAGAAAACAATTTGTGTTTCACGTGATGGCCCAAATAAAGGAGAAAAATGTAGCTGTGAAGTCAGGCTCTGCCTTCACAGATTTCCTTCTTTTAAGGCGTGGGGTTGCGAACTGTTGCCTACAACTGAGTGTGTCAACTGCAACACTCAAAGGCCACTGTTCTTCTTGTTTGCTGTTATTTCAGGAAGCAATCCAACTTTAAAGGTTGTCCCTTAAGAAGAATCTTCTAGTAAGATGATCTATTTCCTGTTACAATCTGTTAGCAACTGAATTCAAGATCATGTTTTTCCAGGTCTGCAGAGCATTAGAACATTGTTGGAAAGCAGATAGAAGTGAAACCTGAAATCATAGACCATCTAGCTCTTTTTTAGATTAATACTTCCCATCACGTAGCTTTAGTTCAACAGGCCACATTTCTGTTTGATAGCTTCTCATTCTAATTCTGAGCATATATCACAAATTTATACATTTGGGGGGAACATTTAAGCTCTGTACATTTCCAAGTGTATTTAGGTTTTTAATGTGAAGATGACATGTGTAGAACATTTTGGGGGGTAATCTTGAGTGAAATAAGAAGTTAAATATATGTTCACAGTAAAAATATATAAATTGACAGAATTCTTTGAATTTGAAAGATGCACAATGAGTACCTTGAAATGCTGTCTTTTCAAAAGCCAAGTTTATATTGAAAAATGACTGTGGAGGTGTATGTTGTAGAGAACCCTTTTTACCTAGACCTTTGCCTCACAGTGATGACTAAGAAGTGTGAACAAAAGCCTTGTTTTTACAGAGGGTTCTGGGTGCTTACATCATGCCTCCCGCTCGACAGGAAGGAGTGATGTGGCTGTGTGGTGATTTACTTGTCCTTAAGCTGGGCTCGCAGTTCTGCACTGCTGTGGTGGTGCAGACCTGCGCCCCTGCCTTTTCAGACAAGCCAGAACAGAAGTGAATCTTACCGTCATTAAACATGTAATTAGTTTAGTCTTCACGCTGGCTTAGCTCCCCAATCCCTCCCTTCCTTTGCGTGAATGCAGCTTAATTAGGGTGTTTGGTGTATGGCAGCCAGGCATGATGTTTGGTCTGGGGAGGAGAGAGAGATCATTAGGGTGATCTGTGTGTTTGGGTGTTGACTCCTGAGACAATCCTGAAAAATCACAAGTTCACTGTGTGCGTCGTTCCCTGGTACACAAACCTTCCAAAAGAAATCAAAAGTAAAACAGAATCCAAATAAGTACTTTCTGAGAAACCTGGACGGGCACGTGCCTTCTGCCCCATGCTCCCTCTTTTGGCAAACTGGAAGTACTTTCTTGGTCACTGATAATCTCAGTTTCCTTTCTCAAATTGCTGACACGCTTGAGTCACCAAACTAGGTTTACTGCTATGGAAATTCACTCTTCAGAACCCAGGAAGAAATGGAAGATTTCTATTTTTCAGTGAAAATCTTGTGTTTCCATTTCACTGCGGGTTGTAAGAGCAACCCCTCCCCTCCCCCCAGCAAGGAGAATGCTTAGAGCTGCACATGACAGATAACCTAGCAAATAATCATGGAATTTGGGAGCTTCAAAGGAGCCTCAGAATGACTGACATAATCCTTGTTAAAGGGCTTCAGCCTCTGTCCTGGGCTCAGGCCAATCCTTTGTAGCAAATTGCCTTCTTGCCTGGATAGAATAAAGTCAATGCAGCTCACATCTCTGAGGGAGCCTGTTCCATCCTTAAAGAGCAAAGCCACCTTGGTGGGTAATTTGAAAGCCTAGCATGTAATGCAAAGACTTTATTAAAACATCAATTATACAAAGCAACAAATTAGCAACTACTTCTATCTCCAGATAAAATCATGATGTAATCTCTATAATCATAAGAAAAAGGAAGTTCTTAACTCACTGCTAAGAGCGATGTCAATGTCCTAACAGCTTATGTGTAAGAACCAGTGTGATTCTCATGGTAACCCTGTGAGATAGATACAGTCACTTCACCATTGAGGAAAGTACACAGAGAGATTTCACTGTATTACCCAAATCATAGCCATGGCATAGTCAGGATTTAAAGCCTATGCTGCTGAATATAGCAGGTATATTTTTTGTAAGAAGGTTGATGTCCAGTCATTTACTATAATATAGTTTAAATTATGTTTATAGGTTATTAGCATCTTTAAAAAAATTACTCATTTTATCTGCAAAACAAGCTTAACACTTGAAAGTGAATTCTACCAGTCAGATAAAGGAATTATACTAAAAACTGATGTCCAGTAAATGTATGAAAGAATCTAGTAGTTTCAGAAAGAGTAAACTGAAGCTCTGAATTCTTTTAAACTTGTTTCTGTTGAAGTGTTAAAACCGTGGCTCTATCAGAGTGAATCCAGTTTTTTACTTCATGAATAATGCTGCAATGACACAGAATTTTAAATACAATAAAATATTAAGCAAACCCACAAAATACACTTAATTTGATTCAATTGAATGGTTTTACATACATTTCCTGCCTTTCTCTTTCAAAATATCAACAGGCATTTCTAAACCAGAGAAATTTGAAAGGTACTACTTTATTAATTAGAGAATGAGATTCAAAGTCCCTTCATTTGCTTTCATGCATATTATCTTCTCTATGTGTAACACTGGGTTAAATCATGAAACGAAATCACTATTACCCTGGTCTTGTCTCCAAACCTCACAGTCTCTAAGACTCAGATGTTGTATAGAAAAGAATGCGTTCTGCGTGCAATGAGGAAAGACTCATAGAGGAGGTGAGATTTGCTGGATTTGCAAGCATGAGTGAGGGCTTTGGTGAGGTGAGGAAAGTAGAAGGTATAAAAGGCATTCAGGGCCTGGCAGGTTCCGGAAATGACCGTAAGTTCAAGAGCAACTCAGTAAATTACACAGACTGCGTAGGAGAGAGGAGAGGATGCCTATCATGTGTTAAGCTCTTGTGCTCTGTGCAAAAGCCCTGCTGATCCCAGCTTTGCTTTCTGATGTTGCAATTTCGTTACTCAACTGTGTTCCAGAAATAATCAGTGGAAGTTCTCATTCAGAAGTCCCAAATATTTTATTATCGCATATTATTATAATTAATTCTGTCTCATTAATAGCTGCTGCTGTTGAGCTTTCATTGTGTCAGATTTACAAATTAAGTTTAATTTACATTTTTAAGCCCTCATAAGTGTGTATATCTAGGAAAAAAACATAGTACACTATAGATCGAGTTTAGTATTATCTTTAGCTTCAGGTATCTACTGTTGATCTTAAAGAATATCCTCTACAGATGAGGGAACTACTATAATTAATGCACTGGACACTCAGCTGGACTATAGGAAAAGACACAACGATGTGGCAGCTGTCACCAAATTAAAACATACAAGACAAAAGCAAACAATATCATGGTGCTATAGAACCTAGCACGGTGGCTCACAACTGTTGACCTAGCACTTGGGAGGCATAAACAAGGGGGTAACTTGAGTCCAGGACCCGCCTGGATATCATAGAGAGACCCCCATCTGGTGAAGCAGGAGAGGGAACCAGAAAAGAAAATGGACAAGCAGGAATCCAGGGCAAACCAAAAACTCAGGGAAAAGTCAAGGAAGAGTCATCAAAGCAAGGACCTGACCCGAAGGATGGGTGAGATAGTGACCACGAGTGGAGTGCGTGTTGGGCACTCCAGCATGGGCATAGTGCAGGTACCAGCTGCCCATCTCTCTATAGACTCCTTACACTCTATTCCCTTCCATTGCATGTGTTTGGGGTTGGGATGGGAGGCAGGGAAGACTTGTAATCTTTTGAGAGTTAAGGTCTCTGAAGTTCCAGTTCAGAATTCAAAATGGAAGAAATCCTATTAGATCGGGGCAGTCTAGGCAAGCTAGGGAAGAGGTATACCAGTTGGCCCTTTTCTGGTCGCGTGCACAGAATTTCACTCAGCAACAAGAGCTTGTGGGAAAAGGAAACCTCAGGAAGGAAGGAATGAATGGCTAGAGGTGTGAGCCAGAGCAGATGGGGGAATGGAGATGATTCTGGATGGAGAACTGGAAACCATATTGCCGTTGTCTCTTGGGATGTCAGGGCCAGAGTTGTCCCAGCTACCCTGAGGACCGTTGGTGAATTCAGTACATCTAGCAAATAATAGATGATCATCTACTATCATGGACTTAATTTGTTTTGTGTGTTATAGAACAGTGACATAGTCAATAAGCCAGTTATTTGTTTTGCTACATGGGATGGGGGAGGCCCTTTGTACACTAATACAGCATCTTATTCTTGGATTCAGTTTCTAACTTTATACCATATGCCATCACTTTTTTATTATATGTAACATTTTGGAATTTGTGAAAAAGATTTGCTAATTCCAGGGATTTAGCTGAGAAACAGAATATCTTACAGGGATATTTTTATTGGGAGACATTTTTATAAGTTTATATGATTTCCTGTATTTTAAAAAATGTGTAAAACTATTCAAAGCTGGAGTTTCACTGTGCTTTATTTCTCCCAGTTGAGAGCAGGGAAGGAGTTTTTATCGTAATAATCATCAGGTTGCCGAGGAGGGCTGCAGCCTTACCAGAACATCACTTGCCAGTGATTGGGTATGTCAAACAGACATTCAGCTTTTATTCCAACACTTCTCGAAGAATTTGATTGAAACTATGTATGTCCAGATAACACTCAGCAAAGTGCCCTTCTTACATTTGTTTCAAGATATATTTGGAAACAGAGATGACCTTGGACTCAGCTGCTTTTCCAATTTAGGACTTCTCTCTGGGTCTACTGAACAGTATTCCCCAACACCAAAAATTCAACGACTGGAAAAACAATTCAGTTACTCTGTGGTAGAGACATTTTTCCCCCAGCAATATGTTCTGCCTCTAAAAGAAGTGATATATTTAGCACACCAACTCTATATTAGCTTTCTAACCATGTACTTCAAAATACACTTAGGAATACATTTGCTTTTCATCAGAGGGCTTTTTGAAATCTAAATTAAGCTGTCCTTTCCTTTGAAAATGTTTTAGCTTCTAAGAAACAAAAGAAAAAAAAACAGTTAACCCCTCGTCTGCTTTCTGGCACTTAGGCTTTGGTTTGAAGCCAGGGGTCATTGGAGCTTGATGTAAGATGTAAAAGATGATTTTGGAGGCACTGACACCCCTTGTAAGGTTATTTCCACCTGCCCAGATGACAATAGATACTCTGTGGGTCTAACCTCAAGGCTGCACAAAACTCCGTTGTGACTGCAGGTAGCCAATGGAGATGGACAGTTAACAGTCATTAACATGATATCTTTTCAGTTACTGTTTTCACATATTCTGAAAGCTTCAAAAATTCCATTTTTAGCTTGTTGGCACAGACGTAGGGCAAAGCTTAGGTAACGTTTTGGATCAGGCACCTTTATGTTTCAACAAATAAGAATGAGAGAGTGTGATAATCCTATGAAGCCTATAACCAGCGAGAGTAACATTTTCTGTCTTTTCATGTTTTCCTCACATGTTAGGCAATCAGAGCATCCATAGAGATGGCTGTGTTGTTAGTAATGGTCCCTAGCATGTACAGTACCTTAATTTCGGATAAAATGTTACATGTGTACAGACCCATACCACACGTGATGTGCTGTACTATAATACTTTAAAGGTAGCTTGTTTTCAAGAATTCCTTGTTGTTTGATTTGGAATCAAGTATTACGTCAATTGTTAGCCACATGGTAAATGATCTGGACCAGATGGAAAAATCAACAGATTTTAAAGCTAGTACCACGTAAGATCCTTTTCAAGATGGCCCTTCCCATCTGATGGCAGATTAATCTTAAAAATTTTAATTATTATAAATGATTTTCCCAGCAATACTGTGCAGTTTCTTAACTTAAAAACCAAAGATGATTATTTTTTCATCTGACATTGACTCCTTTATAAAAACAGGTTCTGCATGGGTGTGGCTGTCCTGTGTACATTTCCATTATTTTACTGATGTTGAACGAGAGCATTTGCTAAAGTCACCATGCTGCCCTAATTAAGTAAATAAGAGCCTGTGGGCCGAGCGGATTGATTTTTACAGGATAGGCAGTAAAGTTGGCTTTTCCTGGAGCAAGGGACTCCTCTAATTGTGTAACTTTTGAACTGTGATTTTTAAAGAAAAGAAAGCAGAGATACTTGCATCTGTGGAGCTTAAAGGAAAACTTTCCTGAGGAAAATGTCTCAGGACAAAGGCCGATTTAAGTCTTAGTAAAAGTGAATGTGAATTCTGCCAAATGTTTTCAGAATACATTGTTTTTCAGAATTTATTTGTCCACCCAGCCTGATCCCACCACCCCTTCCCCTTTTTCTTCCCAGGTCTTTGGAGCAGGGATTGAATCCAGTGTCTTTCACATACCAAGCAAGCGCTCTGCCACTAAACTAGCCCTTCTCTTCCTTCTCCAAAAAACATGCTAAGGGGCTGGGAAGGTGGCTTAGTGGTAGAGTACAGGTATGTACACCCAAGGTCCAGGAGTCTATCCGAGAAATGCAATGAATAAGATTAAAAATAGGGGCTGGAGAGATGCCTCATAAGCAGAAGGACCTGAGTTCGGATCCCAGGTACCATGGGAAAAAAACACTAGACAGAAGTGGCAGCAGCTTGGCACTTCTGGCCCTGGTGGGCGGAGCCTGAGAAATTCCACCGCTAAAGCAAAAAAGGAGATAGAAGCAATCCAGGATGATTTCCTGAAATTAACTTTGGTCTGGTCCTCTATAGGGACACACAGTGCTCTCTAATACACATACTCGAACACATACACATACGCACAAAATAAATAAGATTAAAAATATGTAAAACTAAAAAAAAAAAAAATGTAAAACTTAAAGTATCCTTCATGACTTGTGCTTACTGAGTTTGTCAGTTTGCTTCAAGGTTTATCTCCATCCACCTCTTACATTTTCAGATATTCGTGGCTAAATAGGCATTGTCAATGTTTGGTAGTTGCTTATTGCTTAAGAACAAGTTTTGCTTTTAAACATTTTGTTTAAAAAAAACACTGTATTTTTAATCTTTATTTATATTTATTTATTTAGTGTGTGTGTACCGTATGTCCCCATGGAGGACCAAGAGTGACTCTGGGAATCATCCTGGATTGCATCTATCTTCTTTTTGCTTTGCTCTGGGATTTCCCAGGCTCCGCCCACCAGGGCACCACTATTTCCTCTTGATGTTTTCACATGGGACCTGGGATCTGAACTCAGGACCTTCTGCTTGCAAGGCAGAGCCTTAACCCCTGAGCCATCTCCCTAGCCCTGGAATGTTTTGTTTTTGCTTTGTTTCATTTTTTAAGATTTTTTTTCATTATTTCACTTTGCAGATCCTGGGGATTGAACCTAAGGCCATGCACATGCTAGATGCTCATCTAACACTCCACCACTTGACTCTATCTTTGGCCGTTCTCTAGGAATGTATTTTTTTAAGGAGGGAGATTTAACATGTTCATTTAAATTTTTTATTCTGTTTTTATCCGTGTTTTGTTTGAGTTTGTGTTTGTGTGCATGGATGTGGTTACACACAGGGAGGGGATACAGAAGTAACTGTGGAGGTGTACACGTGAAGTTACACTGTCTTGGGTGTCAATCCACCTTCTTTTTTTAGAGACAGCAGTTCTCACTGTGATTCAGAGTTTACCACATTTAGGGCAAGCTGACTGGCCAGGGAGCCCAACAATCTTACTGTCTCCCCACCACTGCGCTTATAGGTATGTATCACTATCCTGGCTTCTTCATGGGTCCTGGGGATCTGATCTCAGGTCCTCATGCTTGCGTGGCAAGCACTGTATCAACTAAGCCAATCTTTATATCCCTGTGCAAGTATTATCTCCACATATTCTTTATGCAAGTTTTATCTTCAAAAAGAAAACTTCTCGAAGGGGGATTGCTGGACTAAGAAGTGTGTGCATTTAAATTGTAAATTAGTCGAACACCCCTATAATTGCAGGACTCTAGAGACTGTGGAAGGTAGATTCTGAGCTCAAGAACACCCCATTTAAGATAGATAGATAGATAGATAGATAGATAGATAGATAGATAGATAGATAGATCAAAAATACATAGATAGATAATAGATAGATAAACTTTGGTCTGCCATAGAATTTACCTGAGACAAATAGACAGTCATATGGCATCTCCACAGGAAAAGTATCTCACAACAGCACGACTGCCCTCCTTTCCTAGATAAGTTATCGTAATTATAACCTTGTCAATATCACATGTTTGAAGAGTTTGTTTTTTAATTTAGGAGCGAAATTGAGTTTTTATAGCTCATTTTATATTTCTCGTGCAATTCTTTTTTTTTTTTCTGAAAGGAAATCCTTAGCAAATCACTGCAGAAAGGTTGAATGACACAGAAGAGAATTAAAGTCATCTGCAATCTGACCCAGAGCTTATCAGCATTGCAGTTTTGCTTCTGGCATTCCTTCAATGAAATTTATTTTTTAAGAAGCCATGAAGATAGGTAGAGTTACTCATTTTGGCTGAAAATATAGTTCTGCGTAGTAGACTATGTCCCTAGCGCTCACAAGGTCCTAAACTTGCTTCTGAGCCACAAACGGGGGTGCGATTATAATTTAGCTACTTAGAGTAGCACTTTGGGTCCGCTTAATCAAAGTGCTATAAAAGTATTCAGTAGACTGCGCTCCCCACTGCCAAGCTTTTGAGATTAGCTACTGGAAAAAGCATTAACATTCTTTCCCTCCACTGTCTTTTGCCACCAGATTTCAAGTGGATGAAATTTCATAGGACCCAGTAGATCCCTAGGCAAAGGAAGTAGAATTCTGAGATACCTGAATGGCAGGGAATAGAGAAGAAAAAAGAATGTATGTGTTTTCTCCAGATGTTATTTATCATTATACACAGTCATTATACACACTCGTGTGCAGAACAGGAGATAAGATTAATGAACCTGGAACGCAGAGTTTGGTTAACACCTAGGAAGCAGTGACGTGATTGGCCATTGCCCTTCACATCCTGTGTGGTGATTGAATGGATCCTTATCTGATTCTCTTTACATTGTAAGCATATGGAATACAGGACTGAGCTCCCTGTTCCCCACATGGGCAGGCGGGCAGGCCACTTTGGTCAATAGATGTCAGTGAAATGAATGAACATAGAATCATGGTCTTGGGCAGGCACGAAGGCTCTGCACGTGAAAGTGCTCACTTTACAAGCCTGAAAACCTGAGTTCAATTCACGGAAACCACATAAAGGTGGAAGAAGAGAATCAACTCAATGAAATTATCCTCTGACTGCCATATGTGTGCCATAGCATTGTATACTACGTGTATACACTGTGTACACTTGTACTTTCACACACATGAGAATAACAGTAATTTAAAAAACATAGATCTGGTGAGATGGCTCAGCAGGTTGGGGTGCCCATGCATCCACCTGGTGACCTGAGGTTAATCCCCAGAGTAGACATGGCAAAAGGAAAACACTGGTTTCCAAAACTTGGCACATGTACTCTTGCTGTCTAATGAAAACAATAGAAATAATTGCTTCAAAACAAATAGGACTTGGAGCGATAGCTCAGTGGTTAAGGCCTTTGTCTCTCAAGCAAAAGAATCTGTGTTAGGATTACCAGATCCCCTGTTTTTCTGTTTTTTTTTAATGGTTGACAGATATAGCAGCAGTCTGTAATTCTGGCCTTGGAGACCTCCAAGCAAAAGAATGAGAAGGCAGCGCTTCAATGATGATTCCCGATGTCACCCTTTGGCCTCCGTAGGTGGTGCACACACTGAAGTATTCTCTTACACACACGAAAATACACATATACACACACAAACAGTTCGCAGCCTTGAGTACATTAATTGCTCTGAATGTATTTGCTATGACCACTTCAAAGAATTACTTAAAGGATTAAATGAGGTGATATGAAGCGGGCAGGTGCGGGTGGCAGTTTCCTCCATCCAAGCACATAGTCTCCTCATTATTACAGAGTGGGATGAAGCTCCTCCTCAGGGAGTTCTTACTGCATTCCACTGCCTATCAATTGTGTGAGTCACCTTAGAGACTAAAGAAAAAGCAAAGGAACTTGATAGTTCAAGTAAATATCCATCATCCCCAGTTTTTCTATTTGTTTGGGGGTGGTTTGATTATTGTTTTTGAGGAGGGATGCCTTATGGGGTCATGGCTGACCTTATTACACTCATTATGTGGCTGAGGCTGTGCTTGAATTTTTGGTCTTCTTGCTTCTATCTCCTCAGGGCTGGAATTCCAGCTGTGCACTATTGCCCCTTCTTTTATTCCATGCTGAGAATCGAACCCTGGGCTTCCTGCATGTTGGGCAAGCATCATACCTCCCCCAGCCAAGCTGCTACACGTCTTTATACGGCAACCTGTTCACAGGGAAACACGGCTTTACCATCTTCCATAGGGAGAGCAGCTAGTGATCTTGTCACAAAATTTGCTAGTAAACAATTGTAGAGACCCTGATTGTAGTAATGAAAGTTGACATTGTGGCATTGACACCGTATCGCTTTCTCTTGGTATCCAAGAACGGATGAATCTAATACTAAAATCAGGACACAGTTTATAGAAGATGTTCATTACATATATAAGACACCCAGAGATGTGTATATATAATTATTATTTTAAGACAGATGGTAGCTCTGAAGATCACATGGTGCATGTATGAGAGTTGGTCCTTTGCATGTAAAGTCAGTTGGAAGAAATGGTTACATTTTTAAAGTTACCTATAACCATTTTTAAATCTCTGTAAGAGTTTCTAGGTTATTCAAGATAGAGTCTGTAACTTTTTTAGGCTTCTTGAAAGAGAAAGTTAATGAATTAAAAGCAGCTCAAATACGAATATAGAAAAAAAAGCAGCAGCTCATTTAGGAGAGACATTTTACATGTTGAGCCCTTCCCCCATTCAAATTTACTTAAAAAGAAGTTTTTGAAAAAAATTCGTGTAGAGCCAGGCATGGTGTACATGGAACCCAACACTTGGGATCCAGCTGATGAGGAGAATTTTGAACTGTACGCCAGCCTGGGTTCTATAGTGAGTTCAATGGTGAGACCTGTCCAAAACAAAACAAAAAATCTTGGTGTCAGTGGAAATATTCCCCATTCCTCTGTAATGTAATATAAAAATAGTAAACTGACCCACACACTTTTCCTTTTTTCCATTCGTAACCAAAAAAAATTACACAATCAGACAGGAATCAGGAAGTAAAAATAATTGCAAAATTAAGCCAAGTAGTCTGTTTGCTCAACGCCATCAGGAGTAATAAATAAACACATCCAACAAGTTTCTCATATTTAAAAATTACTTTCATGTCAGTCATCATGGTAATAAAGATGAAAGTGTTATTAAGGCTTTCAACCCAATATTGTTTTTTTAATTCTTTTTAATTACAGCAAAATCATACAATAGCTGGGCTGGCCAATGAACTCCTGGCATTCGGCCTCCTAAGTCCTCAGACATGAACTACCCACCCAGTGTCTGAACAACTTTTTTCTTTTTTCCATTTCATGTGTATTCACATGCACGTGTACATGTATGTGCAGTATAGAAGCCTGAGATTGATCATGGGAATCATCCTCAGCTACTTTTCCACTTTATTCTTTTTGAGACAGAGTCTCTAATCAGACCCAGAGTCTGTTGATGAGTTAACCTGGCTAGCCAACCCTCTGGGGATTCCCAGTCTCTGCCTTCCAAGGTAAGACGATAGGTAGGCCACTACGCCCATCCTTTTTGCTGTGTGTCCAGCCACTGAGCCATTTCACCATAGGAGCCATTTCTCAGTATACAGCTGTGTAGTATACACAGGCACATTGTACTTCGGATCTCCAACACTTTTTCATCCTATAGAAACAAAATTGTATCTGTTCAACAGTAACTCCCCATCCTCTGCTACATCCACCTTTCTACTGTTTGTCTTTATGATGTTCACTACTATAAGTACTTCATGTAAGTGGATGCATTTATCTTTTGCTGGCTGACTTCACATAGCATAAAGTCCTCAAAGGTCATCTATGTTAAAACATGGGATAGGAATTTCTTCTTAAGACTGGATACTGTTAGTACTAATTTTAATGTAATTTTTAAGTATATTTTTATCTCTCCATGTCTTGTATGTATGTGTGAGATTTGCATTTGCATGTATGTGGAGCACATGTGTGTGTGGTTGTGCATGCTCATACATGCACATGTCTGTGGAGAGGCTAATATGGGAAATCATCCTCTATCATTCTTCTACCTTATTGTTTGAGGCAAGGCTTCTAATGAAGCCCAGAGCTTGCTGGTTAATGCTAGTCTGATGGCCAGTTTTCTCTGGAGGGTCAGCCTCACTTTACGTGATGTTATACATGGGATCTGGGAGTCTGAACCCTAGTCCCTTTGTCTGAGGAGCTGCTGACCATCTACACAGCTCTGTTATTTTATGTCTGTTGTATTCTTAAACATTTTTACTTTCAGTCTCTACCCAAAAGTAAGTGTTTTAAATATGTTATCTGCTTTAGTGTCCTATAGAATGATTACATTCCAAATTATGGGAAAACAAGTAAAAATACACATTTGATTTTCCATACTGTCAAGAAGTCAAGTTAGAGGCTGGAGAGGTGGCTCAGGGGTTAAGCCTCTGCCTTGCAGGCGGAAGGTCCTGAGTGCGGATCCCAGATCGCACATATAGACGCCAGGCAGAAGTGGGGGCGGCCTGCGCTTCTGGTCCTGGTAGGGCGCAGCCTGTGAATCCTGGGGCAAAGTAAACAAGAAGGAGGTGAAGGCGTCCATGGTGGTTCCCGAGTTCGTCCGGGATACACACATGTGCGCGCACATACATACGCACACATGCACAATTGAATAAATAATAAAAAAACTTTTTACAAAAATTAAAAATAAATAAAAAAGAAGTCAAGTTAAAAATCATTAGGCTTTGTAGAGCTTTCTCATTAAAAAAAAAAGTGTGATGCTAAATTAGCTATTAAGCCTTTGAAGTTTTCTTTGTTGTGTTGCTGCATGCATGCATGCGTGTGTGTGTGTGTGTGTGTGTGTGTGTGTGTGTGTGTGTGTGTGTGTGTATACAAGAGGGCACTTAGGTGTATGTGTGTGGAAAGGTAACATCGGGAATCATTCTGGATTACTCTACCTCTTTATTGCTTTTCTCTGGGGTTTCCCAGTCTTCAGTCTTTAAGGCCAGAATTGCAAGCTGAGGCCATATCTGCCAGCATTTTTACATGGGATCTGCGGATCCAGACTCGGGCCCTTTTGCTTGGCGAGGCAAAGGCTTTAATCCTGAGCCATCTCCAGCCCTGAAGTCTTCTAACAGCCCTTTGTATAGAGATTTTTAGTAGTTTAGAGATGCCTGCTCACTCAGTTACTCTGTTCTTGAGGCACCTTGTACCATTGCTCTGCTGCAGGGTTATTTTTCCTCTTCAAGCCTGCAGTGCTCCTTTCTGGGCCCTTTGGGCGGAGTTAGCTGTATTCCTGTTCATGAAAAACACTCTTCCCTTTCTGTCACAGCCAGAGGCGCATCTTCTCCAGTTCATGAAAAGAATGGAAGTCCCTGCTTAGCCCAGAATCTTAAAAAGAAGCAGAATCCATGCCTCTGTGGTTGTCCCATCAATTTTGAGATAATTCACGTGCCATATAATTCATCCACTTAAAGTGTATGATTCAGAGTTTTGATATATTTCTAATCTTGTACAATTCTCACTACATTAATTTTTAAAACATTTCACTATCCCCCTAAAGGAACCCCACAACCAGCAATCATAGGTCTCCCGGCCTTAGGCAATCACTAACCTGCTTTCTATCACTATAAATATAAATGTAAATTCCCAAATTTCACATAAATGGAACCTTACAATGTGTAGTCTTTTGTGTCTGACTTTTTTGACTTAGCATATTCTTCAAACGCCCCCCATGTTGCAGTATGTATAGCTATTTCATTCCTTTTTTCTGAAGTGTAAATATGTGGAATGTAGAATTTACCATCGTAACCCCTGTGAAGGGTACATTTCAGCAAAGTGCATTCGTATTGTGCAAATAATCTGCAGGACTCTCTTCATCTTGCAGAAGTGAAACTATAGCCCTTGAACAACAAAGCCCCATTTGCCCCTCACAACAGTCCTCCCCCCCCCCCGCAATCATTCTGCTTTCTGTCCTGTATGGCTATGATTGCGGTAGGTAGCTTTAGCTTATTCAAGGGGAGTTACATGGAGTTGGTTTTTTCCTGACTGGCTTATTTCACTTAGCACGTGACTCTCAACAACCTCCTCATCCATATTATTCATGCTATAGAATATGTCAGAATTTCCCTGCTGTCTATGATACTTAATCTTGGGGGTTGGCTTGACCACATCTGGCATTAATCACTAAGACCAGCTATAAGACCACCTGAAGAGATTCTCCAGATCAATACATTTACAATACAAAGACTAATCCTAGATCTGATTGGAACCTCCCAGTAGCAGATCAGATAAAAGGAACCACAGAACAGAATACAGAGAAGAAGAGAAACACTCCAAGGATGTCTTCAGTGACTTAGCTGCCTCCAGCTTCAGCCACCAGCCATGTCGCTTCCACCATGAAAAGCTGTTTCTCCTCTCTGGAACAGTAAACTGAATAAATCTCCCTTTCTCCCTTAAGTTGCTTGACTTTGAATGCTTTCTCACAGCAACAGTTAAGAGTAACTGTTACACTATTTCATACCATTTTGTGATTGAATATTCCATTGTGTAGGTTTTTTTTTCCCTAAAATTTTATTCATCCATTCATTTACTCTGTGTGTGTGTGTGTGTGTGTGTGTGTGTGTGTGTGTGTGTGTATGTGTGTGTGTGTGTGTGTGTGTGTGTCTCAGAGGGCATTGTGTGTCCCTGTGAAGGACCAAGGTCGACTTTGGAAATCATCCTGGATAGCTTCTACTTCCTTCTTGCTTCCCTCTAGGATTTCCCAGGCTCTACCTGGGGGAGGTTTGTTTGTTTGTTTGTTTTGTTTTGTTTTATGTGGGACCTGGGATCTGAACTCAGGACCTTCTGTTTTCGAGGCAGAGTCTTAATCCTTGAACCATTTCTCCACCCACCCCCAGGCCCCCCCACACACACACTGTATAGTTAACAGTACATTTTGTTTATCCAGTCACCAGTTGACAGACATTTGGGTTGTTTCCACTTTTTGACTACTGTGAATAATGTTGCTACAAACATTCAAGTACAAGCTTTTGTGTGGACATGTTTTCATTCTCTTGGGTATATAACCTAGGAGTGGAATTACTGAGTCATGTGTTAACTCCGTGTTTAACCTTTAAAAAAAAATTGCAAAACTTTTCCAATGCTATTTTCTCACTAGTTAAGTGTAAACGGTGCAGCGTTTCCATATAATTGTCAACAGTTGTAGTTGCTTGTTTTCTTATTATTTTGTTTGAGGTGTTTTTCCTGTTTTGTTTTAATTTTATTTATTTTGTGTGGGAGGATGTGGGGGGGTGTCAGAGGGCACTGTATGTCCTGCGGAGGACCAAGGGTGACTCAGGGAATCACCCTGGATTGCTTCTACCTCCTCCTTGCTTTGCTCTGGGATTTTTCCCAAGCTCTACCCACCAGAGTTGGAAGTGCAGGCCGCTGCCATTTCTGCCTGGCAGTTTCACGTGGGAGATGGAATACAAACTCAGGACCTTCTGCTTGGGAAGCAGAGTCTTAACCCCTGAGCCATCTTTCCAACCCCCTCCCCCCTTTTTTGAATGTGTCTTCCAGCTAGAAGAACAAACCTTTATTTATTTGTGAGAAAATGAAGGAGGGAGAGATGGAGAGAGGGAGGAAAGACAGAGAAAGAGAGAGAGGTTGAAATACATGGGTAAGAGGTCAGAAGCTTTGCAAGTAAGTAGGTTCTCTCTTTTCACTATGAGACTTCTGGGGAACAGAGTCAGGTAGCAGGGTCACAAAGCAGGTTCCTGTCCTGCTGAGCTGTCTTGCTGGTCCCGAGGATTTGGGTTTTTCTGAGGCTGGGTCTCACATGGGGAAGGCTGGTCTCCAGTAGACCCTCCATCTCCTGAGCATTGAGCCACAGGTTTCGGCCACCAACTCGGCTATCAACTTCCATTCTTCTTTTTATTTTTAGACAACCTAGGAAGTGGTTTCGCCGCAGTTTCCATCCATGTTTCCCTGCCAATTAGTTATTGTCCCTTTGCCTATCGTTGTAGAAATATCTGTCTGGATCATTTGCCCTAGGTTTTCATTGTTTGTCTTTTTGTTACAGAACTGTTGTTTCTTGATTCTACTAACGAATCATGTCAAGAATATACTTTATGGGGCTGGAGAGGTGGCTCAGAGGTGAAGCCTTTGCCTTGCAGGTGGAAGGTCCTGAGTTCGGATCCCAGATCCCATGTATAGACATCGGGCGGAAGCAGGGACGGCCTGGGTTTCTGGTCCTGGTAGGGCGGAGCCTGTGAATCCCGGGGCAGAGTAAACAAGGAAGAGGTGGAGGTGTCCATGGTGGTTCCCGAATTCGCCCGTGGTTCTACACACACACACACACACACACACACACACACACACACACACACACACACAATTGAATAAATAATAAGTAATAAAAAATATGCTTTATAAATATTTCTCTTATTCTCCAAGCCCCCTTGTCACTTTGAAACAAGAAAGTTTAAGGGGAGATAATTCCGCTGATACAGCATTTGAAAGGCTCTGGGTTCACAACTGCTGAAGGAAAAAAAAGGTTCTTTTGGAAACAAAAAGGTGCTTAATTTTGATGAAGCCTAAATTCTCTTTTTCTCTTTTTCCACTTGTGCTTTGGGTGTTACAGCTAAGAATGTTTCCTAAGCCAAGACCACAAAGATTTACTTTTGTTTCCTTCTAAGAGTTTTTAGTAATTTTAGCTCTAAAATAGCTAAAATGTGACTTTTGAATTCATTTTTTTAAATATTTATTTGCAAGAGAAAGATTGAAAGAAGGCATATACATGCGTGGAGTATGGGTAGAGGCCGCAGGACAGCTTTTGGTGGTCAGTTCTCTCCTCCTCGCACCATGTGCGCTTCCAAGGATCAAACTCAGGTCACCAGTCTCACTGGTTGAAGTCACACTGTGTGTCTCTCTCCCTGGTCTGGAACTTGCCGCTCAGCACCGAGACTGCACATGCATTCTTTTCTAAAAGCATGTTTTTATTTGTGTGTGTGTGTGAGAGAGAGAGAGAGGGCACTGTGTGTCCCTATGGAGGACCAAGGGTGACTTCAGGAATCATCCTGGATTGCTTCCACCTCCTCCTTGTTTCTCTCTGGGATTTCACAGGCTCCGCCCATCAGGGCCAGAAGTGCAGGCGGCTGCCATTTCAGCCCAGCGTTTTTTACGTGGGACTGGAATCTGAACTCAGGACCTTCTGCTTGCCAAGGCAGAGTCTTAACTCCTGAGCCTTCTCTCCAGCCCCCTAAAAGCTTTTTGTTTTTTTTAAAGGCAGTTCTAAGAACCAAACTCAGTTCCTTACCCATGAAGCACTTCACCAGTGATGTCACTTCCCAGCCTGCAGTGAGTGTTGCCCTTCCTTCTGCCTTTGTTCTCCCCTTGTGCAGCTTTTGTTGTTGCTGTTCCAGGCCTCTCATATTTCCACATGATGTTTAACATTCGCTTGTTGATTTCTGAAGAACAGCAGAGACCATGTTGAATACCATTAGCTCAATCTAGGGTCTGGCTGCTGATGGGGGGCATCTGTCCGCTTATTTAGGTGGTCTTTCATTTCAAAGGGTTTTGTTTTTGTTTTTGCTTTTTTGTAATTTTAGGGGTTTAGATTAATCTTAGTTGGGGATTTGTGTAAGTTTTAGGGTCAGTCAATTAGACCCAAGCCAAATCCACTGGACACTTGGATGTTAAAGAGCCAAGTGGCCCTTCCAAGACTACACCTGGTCAGTCCTTCATCACATCACATCACATCATCACATCACATCATCACATCACATCATCACATCACGTCATCACATCATCACATCACATCATCACATCACATCATCACATCATATCATCACATCATCACATCACCACATCATCACATCACATCACCACATCATTACATCGCATCATCATATCACATCACATCATCATATCACCACATCATCATATCACCACATCATCACATCACATCATCACATCATCACATCACATCATCACATCATATCATCACATCACCACATCATCACTTCATCACATCACATCATCACATCACATCACATCATCACATCACATCACATCATCACATCATCATATCACATCATCACATCACATCACATCATCACATCACCACATCATCACTTCATCACATCACATCATCACATCACATCACATCATCACATCATCATATCACCACATCATCACATCACATCATCACATCACCACATCATCACATCACATCATCACATCACATCATGTCTTGTCACCTTTGTCTTTCTCAATGGCAGCACAGCACCTTCCTCCAGTCCTATTTTGAGGCCACTGACTTCGTCTTGGTCTTCGTCAGCTGCTCTCTTCTACCTTTGTCACCTTGGCCACTGGGCCTACAGGGCAACTCTGCCCCCTTTGAACCCTGAAGAAAGGCATCTGACAACATAAGAATACCTTTTACATCTATGTGTTCACAGTAGCCCCATTAGGAACATGTTACTTGCTTCAAATACTCGTAGCTAACCTTGTCTACAACCAAGCCGTTCCATTTCTCTGTGCTCGAACCATAAAGAAAACAAGAGGCATCCTTTCATGGTCCTTGAGAGTTATTATTTGGGGTTGCAAGAAATGAGGGTGTCTGTGCCGAGCCTGTGCGTGGCACAACTGGTAGACACCAGTTGTTCTCCAGTTACCTTGGCAGCGATCACATTAGATACAGGCATCAACTTGGTTGAGTGTTCAAGCTCTGGGCACATTTGTCCATAATTGGTAGTTGAGGTAAGCCCAGCGCAAACCTGCAAGAGGCAGACTCAGCCCATGGTGGGTGGGACTAGGCCCTGGACAAGTGAATAAAATGCAGAGAGCTGGTTGAGAGAGTCGGTATCCTTGTGTACTTGGCCAGACATGCTGGTCTGGCAAGTAAGGATCGACCCTGTCTCAGCTGTTATGTGAAGATGATGTGGCCAGTTCCCTTGATCCTGGTGGTGGTGTGAGCTCTCCTGTCAAGCTGGAACCATGGAAGCGAACTGCAGCAGAATTTGGTACCAGAAGTGGATTGTTGCTGATAAATCTGACTATGTGGACTTTGTGGATTTTAAACAGCCTTTTTGGAGGAATATGGCAATGTTTGAAGACATTGAGATTGTGTGCTCTAAAAACCATTCAGTTTGTGGGCCATTTGAAAAGTAGGGGTGCTGAGAGAATTATGGATTGTTTGAGCCCAGTTTGTGATGGGGGAACAAGGACTTTGGTAAAGATGGATTTAAAGATGGTGGACTGACTTGCTTGACAGAAGAGAGCTGCGTTGATGGCCGTGAAACTCTGGATGAAGAAAGGCAGGCAGCAGAATAGCTGCCATTGTTGGAATTAGGAACATCAGTGAAGAAAAACCTAGTGCTTTTCACTGGATGATGGAAGATATGAAAACCACCGTATAGTGATTCCATGGTTTGAAAACCCAGATTCCTTCAGGAGCCGAAAGCTCAAGCTGAAGCTGTTTCTTGCCCTTGGAAAGAGGCTTTTCCAGAGTCAGCACAAAGAAGTTGGTATAGCTGTGGTTCAAGTGGACCAAGCTATATTTCGACCTTTCTGCAGAATCTGCCAGTATCACCTAATGGTACTGGTTTTGGTCTACAATTATGGGGTTCATAGAAAGTAGCAGAAGCTTGATGCCAAGTGACAGGCATAGAATTCCTGCAAGAGAAGGTGAAGTTTATAGTTTCAGAGGCGAACCCAGAGTACTGTTAGAGATGTCAGAACCATGGGATGTATGCTGAGGACAGCTTCGAGTGGAGATTCAGCCTGGTTCAGAGGAACTCTGCTCGTACAACTTTGAGCTGTAAACAGGGACTGGGAATGCCTAGAATCATTGAGCTACCATGACTACGTGATGAGCAACAAAAGATGGACATTGAAATAAAGGATGTGGTATTTGATTTGCTGGATTTGATTCTAATTTGATATTTTCTTATTGGGTCAAGATACTTCTATTTTAATGTTTTATGTGTGCTAAAGTATTTAATGTAATGGTTTGATAAAATCTTATGTTAAGATCTTAAAATGTTGGAACTGATCTTTTAATGACAGAGCATTTTAAAATTGATCTATGAGAATTTAAAGTTTTAGAATTAATAAAATGAAATGTATTTATAAGATAAATGTAATATCTGTGGGAACAAGAATTGAAGGTTACAGTTTAAAAGTGATATGTTCTTGGGCTGGAGAGGTGGCTCAGGGGTTAAGCCTCTGCCTTGCAGGCGGAAGGTCCTGAGTTCGGATCCCAGATCCCATGTATAGACGCCAGGCGGAAGTGGGAGTGGCCTGTGTTTCTGGTCCTTCTAGGGCAGAGCCTGTGAATCCCGGGGCAGAGTAAACAAAGAGGAGGTGGAGGCAGTCCGTGGTGGTTCCCGAATTCGCCCATGGTTCTACACACATCTACACACACACACACACACACACACACACACACACACACACACACACACACACACCAGACATGCTGAGCAATGCAGAGCCTTGGTCTGCAAAGTCTTTGTCCTGAGCTTCAGTCGCTTGCCTTGGGTGACAGGTTTCATGGTTTTGTATCTTGTATCCATGAAGACCACCTACCAAGAGACCACAGCCCCCTGAACTACAGCCCTGGCCTCAGGCTCCGTGCGAGCATACCCAGGCTGTGCATGCAGCAGGGAGAGCTGCCTTCGGCTTTGGCTCTATCTGACCTGCTGTGTGACTTGGGCCAAGTTACTTGCATTCTCTACGATTCAGGGGCCTGAATTATAAAATGGGACTGGTAGTTCTTGTCTCCAAGCAATGTCCCAAGAACAGAGTAAATTATGGCCTTCGAGTGCTTATGCTTCTAGGAGACGGGAGACTCAAGAAATCCAGCGTTTCCCTCTTGTTTTGGTTAAGACAGTCAGGATTTTATGAGCTCTCTTATGCAAGTCCTTAGAAGACATTTCCTCAGAGAAAAGACAGAAAAAGCAAACCTGCTCACACGGAAAGCCTTGAAGTCTCTCTCCATGATTCCTCCAGAGAGACTCAGGAAAATCTACAGTGAGTTCTGGCTGGCAACCTTGTGACCCAGGGTCCCTGAGAGTCTGCCCTCTGTGCTGAGGGTCGGGACGGGGGAGGGAAGGCCAGTCCTTAGCTCCCAGTCATCTGCCCGCAGTTCTGGGGTGTCAAGTGGCAAGAATCACACATGGGTTTCTTGTCCTTGTGGAAGAATTTCAGGTCATCCTTTAATCATTGTATCAGCCTCCGGTTGCTGCTGTAAAAAATTACTCCTGACTTCGTAGCTTTGCACACAGACGTATTAGCTTACCATGAAATCACAAGGGTTGTCCTGTCAGCCAGATTTTGGCACATCCCCTCGGCTGTGCTCCTCCTCCTCTTCCAGGTGCTTCGGTGTATCATCGGCCTTTTCCAGCCTCGACGGGCCACCGTATTCCTTGGCTTGTGACCCCGTCCTGAGCAGAATGCTTCCCTCTAAGCCTCTTCCTTCTCCAAGAACTCTGACTTCCATGTGAAAACTCACACTGAGGGCTGCAGAGGTGGCTCGGGAGTTAAGCCTCTGCTTCTCAAGCAGAAGATCCTGAGTTCGGTTCCCAGATGCCACATTAAAAAAAAAAAAAGGCCCTTTCTGCACAGGAGGTGGGAAACTCCAGAACAAAGCAAAGTGAAGGCGGTACAATCCAGAGTGATTCCCAGTCACCACTGGTCCTCCAAAGGGACATACAGTGCCCTCTCTCTCTCTCTCTCTCTCTCTCTCTCTCTCACACACACACACACACACACACACACACACACTTTAAAATTTTATAAATAAAGATTATTCCAAAAAAGAAAAAAGAAATCATGATGAGATTGAACCCAGCCTATCCACTGCCCTGCTTGGGTTTCTTTTCTTCCTTTTTTCTCCCCTTCCCTCCCTCTCCTTCTCTCCTCTCTTGCTCCCCTTCCCCTCTCTCTTCCCCTCCCCTCCTTTCCTCTCCTCTCTTTTCCTTTCCATTTCCTTTTCTTTCCTTTCCTTTTTCCATTTCCTTTCCTTTCCTTCCTTTCCCTTCCTTCCCCTTCCCCTTTCTTTTCCTTCTCTTCCCTTTCCTTTCCCTTTCCCTTCTTTATTCCTTCCCTCCTTCCTTCCTTCTTCCTTCCTTCTCTTCCTTCCCTCCCTCCCTCCCTTCCCTCTCTCCTCCTTCCTTCTCTCCTCCCTCCCTCCCTATTCCTCCTTCCCTTCCTTCCTTCTTGTTGTTTATTTCATTTTTGGACATGTTCTCACCATGTAGACCCAGGCTAGCCTCACCTGAACCCTCCTACCCACCTTCCCATTACCAGGCCCGCAGCCCAGCTTCCTTCTTGGACTTCTAACGACTGACTCAGAATGTAATGTTACTATCAGGCAGACGGTATGAAGAGGGACTAGTAAGTCTTTGGAGGTTTCCTCAGGCCGGAAGGCAGCAGTTGTTGGTGGCCTGCTGATCCCCTAGAAGAGACGGAGGACCACTGAAGAGAGTCCAGAACAGAAAGAAGAGGGACCGGGTACGTGTGCATCGTAAGAAACTTAAAATGTTAAGAGTGCCAGAGACAGGTGGCCGACGCAGCACCTAGTGGACACCACGTCCTTCGCCTTTACTTTGTCATCGTTTGACCAAAGCACCACCATGCTTTCCATCCCTTGGGGCTTTTATTTTTAGTTTGGGTATTTTCTATTGTTTGAAGATTGCCCTGCAACCATGTGGGACTGGAGGGTTTAAACAATATAGAGTTTCTTTGCTGAGCAGCAACAGTAGCCAAGAGAGACCAGGATAAACTTTTAAGTCTGTTTTCTCAGAGTTCCTACATCAGCGGTGGCTTTAAACAGAGGACCGCAGGCCCCCAGCCTGCGTCTCCCTGGGGGGCGGGAGGAGGGCGCTGGGGGAGAACACTGTGTGTCCTCTTATCTTCCATGCCGGTGCAGGGGATCAGCACCAGAATAGGAAAACAAAATATCTGGCTATTAATATACCCTAAGTCCTCCAGCGCATGGGCTGGATTTGTTTATTTGCAAAAGGGAAAGATGCTTCTCCGTGATCTTCCAGAACTTTCCTGCCAGCTGCAAGAGAACTAGCAGAAGCAGTGCCCTCCGTCACATGAACAGGAGGGGGACTGCAGCCCAGCTTCTGATGTAGAAGAAAGAAATCTTCAGGCTTGCCCCAGGAAAAGTGACTTTCTGGATCAGCTTGCCTGAAGTCCTAGCGGCTTTGTTCAAAAGGGAAAAAGAAAGAACAGGAGGATTGGTGGCACCAGAGCCAGGGCGCCCCACCTTCCGGGGGAGGGGGGGTGTCTCTATCTCCATGTTTTACCTCCAACTTGGAGAACCACAGACTTGGGCAACCTCACCAGAAGCGAGAACACGCTGGTTCTTCAACTGCTTAGCTTACTTGGCAGTCGATAGCACTTAAAAAAAATAAAAAAGTTCTTATCCCAGAGGTCGGAACTCTCGCAGCTCGTTTGCAAGGTCCTGCGTTGATAGCTCCCCTCAACCTCGGGTGACAGTGCCCGCTTGGCCAGGGTTGTCTAGATGGCTAGTTAATGATAAGCCTTCTCTTGGAGACCAGCCAGAGGATGGGGATTCTCTCTGGGGGCAGGAGCTTGTGCACGCCCCCTAAGTCCAATGCCCATGTGTCACCACAGAGGTTACATATTGCCCCGTACCTGCCTGAAGGGGTCTCTGCTTGTCACCCACCAAGATCACTACAAGTGTTTGCCCAGCCCAGAGCCCCAGGCAAAGACACCAGGAGAGGAAGGTGCAGGCAGGGCCTGCCACTCCAAGAGCAAACAGGGACAAAGGTCAGTGTCTCCGTCCTACCCGGCTGCTGTGCCACATGCCCTGGGTTGTCCTGGCATTGCTACACCAGGCAGAAACCTGCTGTCCCTGTCCCTGCCTGGTCACCCATTAACCCCCTATCTCAGCGGGACACAATGCAGAGATGAAGATTCTGTTTTCCGAGTGCTTTAAAATGCGAAAGTCGTCATGTCTTAACCTGTTTAGTCGAGAGCCCAACATGTTTGCGATGCATGTTAATCACGGAAGCATGTGTCGGAGGAAGGTTCTTTGACGCAGAGCTAGCTCCCCAACCTGTCTACAAATGTGGGCTCTCTGTGGAAAGCATGGCTCTCCCAGTGTTCTCAGAATGTTCTAGCTTCTTCCTGCCACCCCGGCGGGTTCGAATTTGTCTCAACTCCAGCAGGACCAAGTAGCCTTTGGATTTCATCGTGAGAATTCAAACAAGCTGGAGCCACAGAGTTTGCCAAGGGTAGCCAGGATTGGCACTTCTTGGCAGGAGGGAGAGCAAGAGAAAGAAGGTTTGGACCCTGGCCGAGCCCCTGGCCCTTGGCCTTCTGGCTGGAATTGGACTCTGAAGAGTCCTTGTTTCTGCTTCTTTGTCTGGGAATGGCCTTCGCTCCCCCCCCCCCAAAATGACAGGGTTCCAGCCGCCAGTGTTCACCCAGCGCTACACAGAGGGCGCCACATTAATTCTCTCTCTAGTTTCTTGAAATGGGGTTCCATGTAGGCCAGGCTGATCTCAGATTTAGTATGTAGCCCAGGCTGTCCCTGTGATCTTTCTGCCTCCTCTGCCTCCCAAGGGCAGGGATCGAAGGCCCGCACCCCAGGCCCAGCGAATTACCTCCTTTCACTGATTCTTGGGCGGCAGCCACAGCACTGACCTGCTTGTAGGTGCAGACTGAGGCTCAGCACCGTTGAGTTGGAGAGAAGAATGTGGGGACAAGTGTCTCTGTGGGCTGTAGTGGTTCACAGACTTCTTAAAGCTACAGTCCTCTTGATTAGGTTGATGGGTCTGGCTGAGGAAGTTGTTGGGCCTTCTGTTTGCAGAGCATGGGGTGGAGGGTAAGTCAGGACCACATCTTTCCTTGGGTCCCCATCAGCGACACCTCGGCACACTGCTGGGCCGGTGTTCAGATCAGCATTGTAAAGTATTGGCACCGGTACTGGCACCGGCACTGCAGGCTTCTCGTCCTTGCCACCCTTCATGTGGAACGATGCCACAGGGGACCGTCCATTTGACCGGTACCAGCTACACACTGAAGACTCTGCAGAAGTCCCCTGCACAAGCCCCCTGCAGAAGCTGGCTGCACAGGGCCGGAGACGAGATACACTCTGTGGCCTGGTGTTAAGAACAACCTCAGGCCTAGGCGTGCCCTGCATCTCTGGTTTGACTGCCCCTTACCCAAGGAGCCAATGGGCTGAAGAAGCCTGTCAGCATTTATTCCGCAGACTGGGAAAAAGTTGGGAAAGCTGGAAGGCACTCCCTAGAATTGGCGTAGTTTTATTCAGGGATTTTTCTGGAACAGTTTCTTTAGAAAGAGGAGTGTAGTAGAGAAGTTGCTACGGAATGGAAAGAACTGCATCCATTTGTAGCTCTGGAAGGGAAGTTTCTGTCTAGTGTCATCCCACCCACCTCGGATGCCACCACCTGCTTAAGGAGCCACTTGGGGTGCTCTCAATCTTGGGGTGACATCCCTTCTATGGACATTGAGCACTGGTGCAGACCCTGGAATTCCTGGCTGCCCCCAGGACCCCAAGACTATAGTCTAAGGTTCCAGCATGGGGCTGCGGATGTCTGTCTGCCCGTGCTCCTGAATTATACTCCCTGGCCACGAGAGTGGCCATGTCGCTGCCCTCAAGTCCCCTGGTTAATAAGCAGCTCACCCCAAGACACCGAGAGCTGTAGTTAGAGGAAAAGGCTGCAGCTCCCTGAACACAGGCCAGGAAGCGCTGGGCCTCAGCCCAGTTCCCTCTCTGCCCTTTGGTAGCCATCCTCCCAGGTTGAGCCCCACCCGAAAGGGGCAGTCATCAGTGAGGTGGTCATTAATCATGGCAGGCACGCTGTGGCTGGGGTCCTGCCTCTAGGAGCACTAACCTTCTCCCTTGTTAGCTACCCCAGACACAGTCTTCCTACCCACCTACCAACCCCCACCGCACGCTAGCTTCAGGGTTTAGATATGTCCTTGAGATGTCCCTGTGGAAGGAAATGTATGTGCCAAACACCCCCTTGTCGCTTTAGTCTAAATCTAACCCAAGGGGGTCCGCAGCCCTCTGCCTGGCCCGCTCATTGTCAAGGTCACCTTGGAAAGCTCCTGTAGGGTCCCCACTGCCAGTGGAACCTTCTCTGAAGTCCAGCGGCATGACAGATGCTCCTCAGTTAATCCTCCCGGGATTGGTCTCCCTTCCCTCCCCCCAGTGGAGACTGCTGCTCTGCCAAATTTATCAGATGCCACCAGCAGGAAACATTCCTTTGTTCCAGGCATTGTGTTTGGGACTGGGAATCCAGGGTAAGCAAGGCAAACTCCCTCCCTGTCCTTGAGACGTGACCCGCGGGGAGCATGTGAAACAGCCCCAGCCTCCATGCTTACTGTACCCACCCGGCACCCCACTGTCACTCCAGGATCAGCTCCCTGACTTCACTAGGTCAATTGCCTTCTCTGCAAAAGGGCGTGGTCACAGTCAGCCTCAAACATAGCTCAGGCCAAGGGAGGAAGACCACGCCTTCAAGCCTAGCCTGGGCTACAGGACGTAGGCAGCAAAACCCTATTTGAAAAAGGAAGGAAGGAGGGAGGAAGAAAGAGATCCCAGGCAGAGAAAGAGAGAAAAGAAGCTAAACAGGTTATTAGCAGTACCTACTTTATAGACGTAAGAATGAAACGGCACCGCAGCAGGATCAGCCTGTGGGGTTGGATCAGTCTTGGCTCTCAGGTTTTGCTCTGGATTGGAACTCAGCTCCCCCAAACACTCAAACCTGTATATTTTGGTCAAAATCATCTCCTCAAGCATCATTATCATGGGTAATGATAATTAGAAGAATCGATTTTAGCTGTGGCTGGGGACGTGTGTTAGCTGGTACTTGCCTAGCATGCATGAAGCCCCTGATACACCAGGCCTGGTGGGGGTATGCCTGTCATCCCAGTACTCAAGAGAGGAAGAGGAAGGTGAAGGATCAGAAGGTCAAGGTCATCCTCAGCTACATAGTGAGTTGGAGACCAGCCTTGGGATACGTGAAACATGAGACCCCAGTCTCAAAAAGTGAAGTAACTCCATAAAAATAAATTTGATTGACAGGCCAGCGTATCATTCCGTGTCTGTCATGCACGAGGGCCTGTGTTCACTCCCAACACCACAGTAAAATAAATTAGTAGATACATCTGAAAGGCCTCAGATGCATAGCTAGAGCTCAGCACATGTAACCTCTGAAGAGCCGAACCTCCAGAAAGACAGAAGAGACTGGGAAAGAAGCCAGTGGCCCCCTTAGCAAAGTCCCCCATTCTCTCAGCTAATCCTGGAAGCTTGACCCATCACTGCAGTTCGCTCCACATTCTCCCAGAGACGCGCATTCCCTGATAAACTGTTTGCTCCCTCCGTCCTCCGTGCCTGTTTATGGAGTACCAGGAGGCCGGGGCTGTCCACACTCAAGCATCACCCTCCAGAGATGGCCATTCAGTTCCTCTAATCGCTCGCCCCAGCTCAGCCACCCACTCCTGACTCCCCACCTCGGGCTTGTTCGACCAGCTCCTTAATCAAATTAAGGGAAAGAAGAGGATTGCGATAGGGCTACTAAATATATTTCTGTTTTAAGGGGCGGAGGACAAGCGGCCAAGGAACAGGCAGGGTGTGAAATCCTTTCATGGAATGTGCACCCAGCCTCCTTTCCCTAGAGTGAGCCAGGGTCACCTCTCTGGGGGGAGGCTGCTCTGTGGCAAAGTGCTTGTACATCCCTTATCTCCTGGAGATATAGCCGGTGGCCAAGCGCCCACTCCAAGGAAAGGTCTGCCCAGGTCACCAGCCCATAAGCTGCTCTGAACCTGGTGTATATATTCCACGGGATACCCCGGCCCTTGCTACATGTTCCCACATGACCTTGCAGGAAGTCAGTGCACACTTCCACCAGCACATGCAAGAAAAGACCTGCCCAGCACATGCAAGAAAAGACCCTCTTTAGACACAGTTTCCTGGGCAGGTGGAAAGTCTGTCTCCAAGGTGATTCTTGTTTCCTTGATTACTAATGAGGTTGAGATTTCCTCTGTACCATTTTTAGTCCGCAAGTCAGCTTTGCTGTTCTGGCCTGGGCCCGCCTCCTCCTGTCTTTTGGGATTCAGGCTGCAGCCTGCTACTGTAAAGCTGCATTGTGAGAAGCATGTCTTTGGATCCCCTATGCAAGTGGAAACTTTGGTCTTAATGGGGACGTGTGCCACCTCTTTGACCCCTGCTTCTCCCCCCCTAACCCCCCTTACCTGTGCCTCAACCACTGCTCCACCTGAGAGGCAGGGCCAGGGTACAAGATGCCCTGCAACCAGATCTACCATCTCGGGAAGTGTCCGGGCTGAATGCGGGCCGTGCCCTCTGCATTCCCTTCCCAGGAAACTTAAATTCCTCTGGCTCTCTGGGGAACGAGGGAGCCTGGGCTAAAGGAAGAACCTCGCTTTCTCATGAGTTTGTGGCTGCAGTTGCCTGGCCTCCCTGCCTCCTAGCTGCCTTACCCGCCTGACCTCCCCACTGAGGCTCTGAGGGGCTCCCACAGTCTTTGAGGAGCCCTGGGGTCCTTTGACCTCAGCCCACCCCAGGCCTAGTAGCCCCATCTTCCCATTTCTCCTCCACTGGGGCTCACTGTCCCCTCTGGCTGCTTGCCTCAGGCACTGGACACCAATCTGTTGGGGGTGAGAGTTAAATCCCCACACCGAGGAGGTGGTATGATGCCTCGCCTCCTTTGTGTTTTATAACAGGGGTCTGTTCCGCAAGGGAGTCCTGGGTCAGAAGCCCACCCTCTGTCACTGTAGCGCACCCTGATGCCAGAATTAGGTAAGGCCACCCACGCAGTGGAAATATTGTCACTTGTGAAGGGACAGGAGTTATGGCATGGGCCAGGAGGCTGAGGACAACAGCCCCTATGCCATGGACTATCTGCCCCTTCTCGGCACAGCAAACACGAAGACATAGAGGCCCCAGTTGGACCCTCGAGGGCCCCATGAGACAAAGCCAGGCTGCAGGGTCAGTACCACAGCCCCCGTGGATTCCCACCAGGGAACACAGCTGGAGCCTGCAGGCAAGATGTGAGACTTGAGGGGGCTTCGAGAGAGGATGTTCCCCAGGAGTCCTCTGGAGAGGAGCCGCAGGCCGGCCTTGCAGTGGGAGCTCCCTAGAGACAGGTGCCGTGTCACAGCTGGAAGGTCTTCAAGGAAGCCTTAGCTTGATGTCTTACAGGGGACTGGATTAGGTCCATCAGCTTGTCTAGAATAAACGCTGTGAAGTCACTGCTTATTAATCATTCCCAGGTCCGTACATCATAACACAGCAGCGTCTGATCCAATACCAGGGAACTGTAGCAGAGCCAAGTGGACCACCACGGGCGCCAATCAGACAAGAGGAGCCAGGCACGGGGGCTCCCCGGCTGCAATCCCAGCCTTCAGAGGGCAAGAGGATGAGCTCCAGACCAGTCTAGACCCTCCCCCCAAAAGTCCCTGTGGAGGACCAAGGGGTGACTTGGGAATCATCCTAGATTGTTTCTACCTCCTTTTGGCTTCACACTGGGATTGCCCAGGCCACCCACCAGGGCCTGATGTACAGGGCGCAGCAATTTCCACTTGGTAGTTTTCACCTGGGACTTGGGATCGGAACTCAGGACCTTCTGCTTGCAAGGCAGAGTCTTAACCTCTGAGCCATCTCTCCAGTCTTCCATCTCACTTTTTCTTTTTCTTTCTTTCTTTCTTTCTTTCTTTCTTTCTTTCTTTCTTTCTTTCTTTCTTTCTCTTTCCTTCCTTCCTTCCTTTCTTTCCTTCCTTCCTTCTTTCCTTCTTTCTTTCTTTCTTTTTCCCTCCCTCCCTCCCTCCCTCCCTCCCTTCCTTCCTTCCTTCTTTCTTTCCAAACCTTGTGTCAGAGACTGACTTTCAATAGATTGAGAGGAGGGAGCAACTCTGTTACAGAGAATGCCCTGCTCAGAAGCAAGCCAACTGCCCATGGTTTGGCGCCAGTTCCCATGAAGGTGTGCTGCGTGAAGGGTGAGGAGACCCTGGTTCCCAAGATGAGGAGCTTCTTTTCCATTTTGACAAACTAAGCAAAGGTAAGGAACACTAGCATATTTCATTGCACATATACATATATTTATTTCTGTCCCATTTATTTTTGCAATAATTTCCTCTATTGATTTTTATCTTTAATTGGAGTTCAATATTTTCTTCTTAAAGATCTTTAAGCTGGGTGATCTAGCCCCTCATGGCCCTCTAGTGCCATGAGTCCGTTTCCAGCTGCCTACTTCTCTTAGAGGCGATCTAGCCCCTCATGGCACTCCAGTGCCATGAGTCTGTTTCTTGTTCCTTGCTCCTCATGAATTCCATGCCTAGGCACTGTGAGTTCTCATAGGCTCCCTAGCCCCTCATGGCACTCTAGTGCCATGAGCTCTGTTTCATTTCTGCTTCTCATGGAGGCGCCCTAGCTCCTCATGGCACTCCACGTCTGGAGTCCATGAGTTCCAACCCTTCTTTTCTCTAATAAACTCTACCTTAATCCTCTAAAAAAAATCTTTAAGCCTTAAATATGTACTAATAGAAAGGAAAATGGACCTGGTGTTGTAGCTCGGTTGATGGCGTGCTAGCCTAGCATACACTGTGCCCCAGGGGATTTAATCCCAGCACCATTTAAAACAGGCTTGGTAGCCACGCTTGCAATCTCTGTACCCTGAGGCAGAGGCAAAAGGATCGGTCAAGATCTTCCTTGAAAAACAAGCTCAAAGTCAGCCTGGAGGGCAAGAGTGTGACCCTGCCCCTCCCAAAAAAGAAAAAAAGGTAAAGAAGGATGTGAAGGATGGAAGGAAGGAAGGGAAGGAGGAAAAGAGGGAGGAAAAGAAGGAAGGAGGGAGAGAGGGAAGGAAGGAGGGAGGAAAGAAAGAAGAAAGGAAGGAAGAGAGGGAGGGAGGGAGGGAGGAAGGGAGGGAGGGAGGAAGGCAAAGGAAGGAGGGAAGGAGGGAAGGAAGGAAGGAAGGAGAGAAGGAAGGAAGGAGGGAGGGAGGGAAGAAAGGAAGGAAGAAGGAAACCCACCCCCACAATCCAGCAACCACTACCTAATTGTTCAGTAATCTCAGAAAAAAGAAAATCTAACTGGTGTTGTTGTCTTTGGTTTTAACCTTGAGGTTAAAGGCAGGACATGAGCCTGTCCCGAGCCCCTCTGGGGTGGCACCTTGTCTTTCCTGACGGGTTCAGGACAGGTCAGTGTGTTGACACAGGGCCCAACCTGCCGGTGTTTCCAACTGGCACAGAACGGGCGAAACTGAGAGCTCTCGGAGGAACACAGGGGTCTAGGAAGCTTTTCTCCCTCCCGCTTCAACTCTGCGGATCACTGAAGCCAGAAGGTTCCAGAGGAGCCAATGTGAGGTGCAGAGGGCTCGTGCCTCTCTCCCCGTCTGCATCTTTCCACACACATTCCAGGCCTGAACACTCACAGGTCCTTCTACTGAACAGATGAAGGCAAAGGGGAGGGAAGTGGCTGTCCCCAGGGTGTTTGCATGTCACAGCATCAGCTCAGGACTAGCATGAGGCAGCTGACCTGGTGGTGGGGAAGCTACAGGAAAGAAGAGGTGCCAGCTCTCTGGTCTGATGCCAAGCGTGGAGAGAAGATGCAAAGAAGTGTCTGACCTTATGAGGCTTTGTGATGCTGTTGGACCTTCCCTTAGGGCCGCAAACGACCCTGAGTCTGAAGAAGTAAGAGGCAGTTTCCACCAAAGAGTTGGATCTGCTCTGCTCCTGAGACAGCCAGTTTCATCCCTTCAGTGGCTCCGGCAGCGGAATGACAGAATGAGGTCGACAGACTCCTTCTGAGTTAAATCCCCCTCCTGAGAAAAAAGGGGAGACGAAGATTTTTAAAAAGTGACAACGTGTAGTTTAGAAAGCAAAAAAATAGTCATAGGACTAAAGACGGTTCATTTACCTGGAGCTCTGCCTCACCTGAGCCCTGCTCTGTCCTATGCCTGAGCCCTGCTCTCTCCTGTGCCTGAGCCCTGCTCTCTCCTGTGCCTGAGCCCTGCTCTCTCCTGTGCCTGAGCTCTGCTCTCTCCTGTGCCTAAGCCCTGCTCTGTCCTGCCTGAACCCTGCTCTGTCCTGCCTGAGCCCTTTTCTCTCCTGTGCCTGAGCCCTGCTCTGTCCTGTGCCTGAGCCCTGCTCTGCCTTAAAAGCACCCTGGAAAACCTCAAAAAGTAGCTGAACAGGGTGGAGTTGCCCAGCCCAAAGTATTTGGTGGAGCCAGAGTTGAATTGCAGGAAAGATAGGCTTGCCAGAGCAGTGGGGGTAAAGGTCAGAGGCAAGGCAAGGCATGTAGCAAAGAAGGTGGAGTGCTGCAGGTGGAAGCATAAAGCCGTGTGACATCAAAAGCACCACAGAGGCACCGCAGAAGTGAAAATCCTGGAATCACAGCTACTTGGGAGGCGGGGCTGGAGGACCACAGGTCCACAGCCTGGACTGGGCTACTTCCTGAGACGTAGGGCTCCCGCTTAGTGGGACAGCACTTGTGGAACATGGACAAGATCCTAAGCCCAATCCCCAGAAGTACGAATTTATAGATTTTTAAAAAGAATTTTTATATTTTCATACATGTATGCATCTGATCCTGCAATCCCACTACTGCATCACTGGGCATGAAACTCCAAAGCATTGCAGACATATATCCCATGTCCATTGATGTGTTTGTCACAAAAGCTGAGTATAGAAGCGATGACAATATTCATCATCCAATGAATGTAAGGGCTGGGAAGATAGCTGAGTGAGCGACAGTGTTTGCTGAGCAATCATGAGGATCTGAGTTCAAATCCCCAGTCCCCAAGAGTGGCCATGCATGCCTGTAGCCCCCAGTGCTGTGGAGGGATGGAAACAGGAGCATTTGTGGGACTTTGCCCTTAGCCTAGCTGCAGACACAGTGAGGGAAGAGCAAGAGAGCAGGAAGTCCTCTGCACTCTGCACACACACTGCAGGTTCACACCACACACACACAAACACACACACACACACACACACACACACACACACACACGGCAGTATGTGTACACAGTAGAATAACATTTAGCCTTAAATAAGGGAATCATGTCATCTGCTACAACATATATGAATCTTTAGGACTTTCTAAGCGAAATAAGCCACACACAAAAAAGACAAACATGGCATGATTTGAGTGCGAAGTACCTAAAGTCACACTTTTAAAAACAGAGAAGATGGCAGCGCCCAGGTTCTGGAGAGAGAGAAGAAAAGCAATTGTTCAATGGGTATAGAGCTTCACTTTGGCCGATGAAGAAGTTCTAGAAATTACTTGACCACACTTGTGCCTATAGTTAGCACTGCTGTACTCTACACTTAAAATGTCAAAAATACTATTTTACATATCTTAACCACTGTTTTTAATGTTTTTCAGTTTGAGCGCATGTGACACTGTACATCTGGAGGTCAGAGGACGACTTTCAGGAGTCATTTCTCTCCTTCTCCCATGTGGGTTCCGGGGACCCAGTTCAGGTCATCAGAGTTGTGAGAGAGCCCCTTCGCCCACTGAGCTATCTTAAGGGCCCCTCAGTTTTCCACTTTAGATGGATGAGGTTAGGCAGCTTGGCAGTCAGTATCTAGTGACTGCAATTCTCTGAATTTGTTCCTCCAGTTTCTGAACAGTGACAGTTTGGAGAGTTGGGATAATGTTAAATCACCACTGCCGAAAGAATAGGCGAGTCAGAAGATGAGACACCCCTCTGTGATGTGGGGAGTCCTATCTAAAGGGGCTCTTATTAGTCTGAGGTCTTGTCTAAAGCATTAAACCTTTCCCTCTCTCTCTCCTATTCTACTTTCTAATTGGAATCGAGTTGCCTGCGGCCAGATTTCTTCTGATCCTTGTGCCTCTAGGGTCCTGATCTTTTTTTTTTTTTTTTTTTAATTTTTTTATTATTATTTATTCGACTGTGTGCATGTGAGTGTGTATGTGCGCGCGCATGTGTGTCTGTGTGTATGTGTAGAACCACGGACGAATTCGCAAACCACCGTGGACTGCCTCCACCTCCTTCTGCCCTGGGATTCACAGGCTCCGCCCTACCAGGACCAGAAGCGCAGGCCGCCCCGCTTCTGCCTGGTGTCTATACGTGGGATCTGGGATTTGAACTCAGGACCTTCCACCTGCAAAGCGGAGGCTTAACCCCTGAGCCACCTCTCCAGCCCTAGGGTCCTGATCTTGTAGGGGGTGCTGCAGGAGTTAGATCATTCTTTCTTGGGTCCCTACCAGTTTCTCACTAAGGTTTTGTTCCTGGCACAATGGGCTCCGTATTCACACCTTAAGGCACTTCCCTTTGCGTGTGTATCTTGCCTTTGCTGGACATGCATCAGGCCTCTCTCCCATTGTCCCTGGGGAGCTAAGTAATCAAACTCTCCACTTTAAACCTCGGGTGAGCCAAGGTCAGCAAGATGTGCGGCGTCGAGATGCCACCCCACGAAGGAAAATGACTCCGTGCGGCTCACCTTGTTTGGGGCCTTGTTTGCGTTGCCGTGCAGTTGTAATGGAAAACGAATAAAAATAAAAATCCCAGCGCCCTTTTTGGCCGGAGCTTGGGAAGTTAATCCCATTGCCCTGGCCCTGTTCCAACCTCGGGTCCTTGCGTTCGGCTTCTCTCCAGCTTGCTGGGGCCGTGTCTCCTGCCCACTCCTGGGCTGTGGCTGACCCTCCCTGACCCTGGAGGGGGATACGTTTCAGCAGACTCAGAAGGGTCCCTCTTCTTGGCTACCCTAGGGAGGAGAGACAGATGTGAGCTCAAAAAGGGAAAGTGATGTTTGCTACAGTAAGAATCTTGGTGTGTGCCTGAGCATGTTCCCATGTCCCTAAGTCACTCAAGCGGCTTTCCTGAAAAAGGCTTTTCAGTCCTCATTAATGTCAGTGCGTATAGTACTTTGTTTTGTAACATTTGATTCTGCAAATTTAAGATGTTTTGTAGCAAAAGCACTTCAAAATGTATTGTTCTCTCCACACCCATATGCCTTCTTACATCTATTGAGATTCAAGGTAGCTCTTCTCCAAACAAATAGTAACCTTGTACTAGGCACATGGCCTCCCAAGCACAAGAACCTGAGTTCAGATACCACATCCCATGTAGAAAAAAAACGCAGAGCAGAAATGTCAGCACCCTGCATTTCCAGCCATGGAAGGTGGAGTCTGGGAAATCCCAGAACAAAGGACTGAGGCGATACAACAATCCACACAGGCACACACAGTGCCCTCTGATCCCACTCACAGTGGCAAAAAAAAAGAATAAATAAATAGTAACTTTGTGTTCTCAACAATGTAACAATGTTTACTGAACAATTAGATAGTGGTTGCTGCATTGTTGGGGTGGGTTTCTTTCTTCCCTCCCTCCCTCCTTCCCTCCTTCCCTCCTTCCCTCCCCTCTCCTTCCCTCCCTCCCTTCCTTCTTTCTTTTTCCTTCTTTCTTTCTTTCCTTGGACTCACTAGAATCCTCCTGCCTCATCCTCTTGAGTGCTAGGATTGCAAACTGGTATTACCACACCCGGGCCTTGAATAATGATTTCCAAGCACATGAGAACAAATTTTCAGCATCTAGTGGGAGGAAAGAACGAGAATGACCCCACCAGACAGGGGTCCAGACTCTGAAGGGGGCCACATGAGACTCCTGAAAAGCACAGCCTAATAACGCCTAGCTTCCGTCCATTTTCTCTTCATTTTTATCTGAAATAGCCTGATTATTTTGATGTCTTTGTTCTCCTAGGACTATTTTATGTACCACTGAAGTTTCTGGAATGTTCCAAAGGTTGTCTCAGAAGCTGTTAACTAAAGAGAGTGGGGGTGGGGTACCAGGAATGTAATTCAGTGGGCAAAGTGCTCACTTAGCATGCAGAAGCGCTGGGTTTGATAACACAGACACAGCTGGATAGCAAACAGCGAAATCCTGTCACTCAGGAGGTAGAGCCAGAGGATTAGAGAAAGGACATCCTTAGCCACACAGGAGTCTAGCCTGGGCCACATAAGATCCTGTCTCGAAATAAATAAATCAGGATCCTACAAAGTACTACTGAACAATAGGCAACTACAATTTGGAAAAGGGAGGGAAAAATTTAAAAATGAAGTTACTAGTGTGGGGAGAGAGCATGGGAAAACGGGCGCCTTTCTGGAAAAGACCCTTTGACCAACACATGCTTATGATGCTGGGCTGGGCTCCGGACGCCCTTTTGCCTCTACTTGGGTTAGAAGATCTGGGTGTTCTTCTGTGGCCTCAAAGTGCCTCTCTCCAAGTTACCATGTCAGATGCTTGGAGGTGTAAGGGGATCTGAGTTTTGAAGTCAAAGTTCTTGCGTTGTGGGTTAATGGTGTGAATGGAAGAGGTAGAGAGCTGGCCTCGGGTTTGCTGCCTTCCAGGAAGGAGGAGGACTCTGTTCTCGGATGAGTCACAAGAGAGAAACGCCTAATGTTTGCAAACATTTCTGACCAGCCCCTGCCTTCTGGTGCTCTGCCCAGTCCCCACCAGGGCCGACTGCAGCTGGGGCCAGAAGCAGAAGCCCACGGTTCTGCCTCCATTGCTGGGGAAGGCCTTTCCTCTTGGCTCCAGCAGGAGGGATCTTGGTGGTACTAGAAGACCAAGCAGAAGAAGTTGGGAAGGTACCTTGGTTGGTAAAGCACCTACGAGGCCCTGGGCTGAATCCTTAGCACTACGAAATGAAACAAAACAAAATCCTGAAGCTTCTCGAGGGGGGGGTGTTCCTCCCTCTGCAGGGGGGCTCCAGGCAACCTCTGGACAGGAAACAAAGCCACCTTGGGTGTAGGGGACCCCAGAAAAGAAGGCAGGGCTGGGGCTGTAGATCTTCCTTCCTTGGACTGGTGGTGTGTTAGGAACAGGCTCTCCTCTGCCTTGAAGACTCCTGGAGCTAGTTGGGCTCCCGATGCTCCCAGATGGAACACATCAGACATGTTAGACATACTTCTCTCGGGATACACAATGTTCCCCTCCATCCCCCTCTCCAAAAGCAGGAGAGAATCACAAGGTGACTCAGGCCTACGGGCAGCCCCCTGGGATCTTTGGGGCGCTATCAGGTGGCTACAGCAGGATCACAATAGGCATCTGAACATGCTCACCCGCCCCCCCCTCGTCTCTATTGTGGGACATCAAGGGAGCAGACTGGTCAGCCTCGGAAACAAAGATCCTATTCTAGGAATCTGTCCGTGGCAACCCTATCTGCTGCTCTGTCGGTCCTTGGATTCCTGCCAATCTGAAATTCTACCTGCTCACAGCCGCTACAAGGGCTTCAGAGCAAGGCCCTGGCACAGTCCCCCTCCAACCTCTCCACTGCTGTGGGGAGCCTCTTCGTTATTCCCCCCTTAGACTGCATCTAGTCTCTGCTCATTTTTCTCCTGGCTCAGGGAGGCCTTGCCCTATCTGTGTGCTAAGCGTTTCGCTGTCTGAGGTCCAAGCACTTTGGGGTGCAAGTTAGGAGAGCGGCAGAGAGGAACTTTTGAAATGTTTCCACAAACAAAATCAAAGACCAAGCCAACTGGAATGGGGGAACAGCTGCTATATTTACACCACGTTATCCCACTGGGGAGCGGGGGTCCAGAAAACCATTTGGCGGGAGTTTGCTTGGCACTCCGGTATGGGTTTTTCTGCTTTCTTTAAGCTGGTACCAGAGCAGTACTGCAAAGAAAGGGTTTCGCGAAGTAATTCGGTTCCTGTGTGCTGGGTGCCTGCTATGTGCTGGGCTCCGGGCTAGGCATTGGAGATTAAACAGGGGAAGGCCGGAGGTTCTCAGAGTAAATAATTGCCAACCGCTCATTCAGTAACTTTTTATTGTACACAGATCCCTGTTCTCTCGGGGTCTGTCATCTGGTGCAAGAAGACCGGCGACAGGGAGATAAGCACGATGGGAGGAAACAGCGAATTATTCATACATGAGTCGGCCTTAGTTGTAGTCCTTTTTCACAAAATGCTGCACTTCCTAGCTTATGTGTGGCTTCCTTCTCAGAGGAGGTGACCACCCACTGACCCCCCTCTTGAAGATGGGGAAGAAGAACGGCAGGGCCTAAGCCTGGGCTGCCCCACATTTAGATTTCAGTAGAGGGAGAAGCACAAGAAGAGGTTGAAAAGTAGCATCAATGGGGCTGGAGAGGTGGCTCAGGGGTTAAGCCTCTGCCTTGCAGGCAGAAGGTCCTGAGTTCAGATCCTAGACCCCACATATAGACGCCAGATGGAAGTGGGGGGCAGCCTGCATTTCTGGCCCTAGTCGGAGCCTGTGAATCCTGGGGCAGAGTAAACAAGGAAAAGGTGGAGGTGGTCCATGGTGGTTCCCGAATTCACCCGTGTTTCTACACACACACACACATACACACACGCACAATTGAATAAATAAATAAATAAAATAGAAAAGTAGCATCAAGAGGAGGGGAAAGAAGAAATGGAGATTACATTGTGGTGGAGTCTATGGTGGCCCGCATCGCAACTGATGAATCTAAGGCGTCTTTCAGCAAGACTTCTAGTGTTCCTCACTGGTTGCTTCTGCTTCCTCCACATCACTTAGGTCTCTCTGCCTTTTCTCAGGGATGTGCCTATCTTTCGTATTCCTTTGCTGTCATAGCTACCAGCATGTGGAGTCTGTATGAGCAGCTGCCACACCCAGACACTGTTAGAAGCGCACATCTTCCTTCCCTGCTCACTGAACGAGAATTCCAGAGGCAGGGCACAGCAACCCAAACCTCTGGGAGATGCTCACACCAAAATTTGAGGACCACCAGGGCAAGGAACTTCTTCCCCGGCTCTTGGTCTTGCTACTCTGATGGACGCAACCAGTTTCTGCTTTCAAAGGGCGCACGTAGACCCCAATGAAAGTCTTTGGTTTTCATCTTCATTGAACTTGCTAAGTGGAAGGTGAATTGTAAACTGGAGTTGCTAGCAGCCGCCTCTACCACCACTTGGATCGGTGGAATCAAGGAGGTGAGACAGGTTCTCAGTGACTTTGTTTGAGCACTTGATTGGCTGCTGAGGGGGCAGCGCCTACAGAAGTCCTTCTTCGTAAGTCAACTGAATAGTTGGGAGTTTTGAATGCTTCAGTTGTGAAAAGAATACTTATCGATGTGGAGGTAGGGAGGGAAGGCGAAGATTCTGGAAAAAGACGTTCTGTTAAGTTGAGCAACTTTCTTAGATACTAAGGTAAAGTTTGTGGACGCATAGAAAGAGTGGTAGTCACAAAGAGCTCGTGTGTATTCATGTGTTGTGCTCAGGAGAACACGTGTCCATGAGACAATTGCCAGAATGAGAATTTGGAGGCTGTTGTGTGAATCCAGCACAAAGTACAAAGTGCAGAGTTCAGTTCTCCATTTAATTCTTGTGGATACCAGGGAACACTGCTGCGTGTCTATCATCCAAGCATCCTGGGAGGCAGAAACAGGAGGACCTTGAGTTTGCAACCATCATAGATTATGTAGGAAGACCTTGTCTGGAGGGAAAAATCAGTTACTATGGGCTATTCAGCCATCAGTATCCACAGCTAGCAAGTATTGGCAGGTGACACTCTGATAGAGGGCTTGTTGCCTCTGGTCTCTGACATGCCAGCATAAATGCATATTTAACATAGGATATCACCTTCAGGTAAGCCCAATTACATCAAGTGCTCACCCAAAGGTAGAATGATGTGTTTTGATGCTATAACATAATGAGGGTAAGACCGTCACTTTCTTGACTTTAAACCTGTGGGTCAGGTGATTTAGAATTCAGTCCACTTGATTGATTGTTTTTGGGAATGGATGGCTAGAAGTTCTGTTTAACAGAGACATAGAAGTTGTTCTGACCACATTGTGTATGACCAAAATCTGGGATGTATGGCTAAAATGATGCTCGAAGATGAAGACTCCAAAAGACCACAGTAGACTCTATAGGTGGCCAGAATGAGCACGAAACATTCAATTATTGACAGAGTTCAATGCCTGGGTTACAAAAAAATACACACACATATATATGCACATATATATATCAGTTGGCCAAATATACCTATATAATAAGTGAGTTTAATGTGATTGCAGTTCACAAGCAAAGGACTTGGTCTGAGTTGTTTGCTAACACAGATCAACAACAGTGTTGTAAGCAAAAGGATCCAGGACAAAGGTAAAGAGTGAAAATTCTGCTAGGTCAGTATTGTGTGTTCCCAGAACCGGAGGTGAAGATGTTAAGGGATTTTGAGATCCAGAAGATCTACGCTAGAAGAGAACATTTGGGGGAGAGGGGTGGGAGTGGGATGTGTGTGAGACTTTAGTGCAATGAAGTCTTGAAATACTCAAGGCGCCAGCACATAGAAGAGAGATTAAACCTGTCCACGGTGATTCAGAGAACTGGACACTGGACAGAAGTTAGCTAAGAAATGGTGGATTCAGCTGAGGATGGGACAGCTTTAAGGATTAGAGCTGTCCAAATATGGAGCTTCTTGCCATCTCTCATCTCGAAGGCGACCTGGAAAGCTTGCATCCCTTTTGCAGGTCACTTCTAGTGGTTTTTCTGTGCTACTTGCATTTTAAACTAGCCTGTGTTTGCCCAGCTAACATCTTTCTTTATGAATGCCTTCGAAGTTCTTTTCCTCACACTATCCATTTTTTTGAATCACCATTTCTCATCTTTCTTCCCCTTCCTGTCTTGGATGGAATATATGGCTGTAAATCCTCGCTGGAAAAAAAAAAAAACAGAATAATCTATTATGTCCTTTCTTTGAAAGCCTTGTTGATAAAAAGCAAAGACAGCACTGTACATAAAATAAACGGAGCATGAGTTTATTTCTTCCTAAGAGTAACCAGATAGTTCTGTCTTTGGGAGTCGGGGTTTGAGATCAGTTTTGCCAACCACCAATAAAAAGGTTTCAGAAGTGGGCATATATGGTATGATTATGTACTTGGGACTAGTTCTGAGCTTAAAAAAAAAACCCAAACCCTACAATATTGGCTTAAGGGAACATTCCAACTTCCAGTTAAAACAAACAAACAAACAAACTTGCAAAGAACATTCTAGGAGAGCAACGGAATGTAGCAATGGTGCCCATGTGAATGTGCACCCTTCTCGTCTCCAACAAGCCCATAATACGGTCTTGCCTTGTTTTTGTTTTAAGCCGGACTAAACTTGGCAGGCGGTCTCTCAGGCGAGTGGTTCAGAGGCCTTCCAGTTTATCCACAACGAAAACTAGTGGACTCGAGTTCAGCAGAAAGTTGCTGAGTTCCTACTGGTGAAGCCAGTTACTGATGGTCTAGGAGGACAGGATTCTCCCCGCACTTAGCAAGTGTTCCAGAAGTCACGGTATAGGTCAGGGTCTGTGCTGTGCTTCTCCAACGGACAGGATGAGTTCTAGTCTCATGGAATTTGTGTCTGGTCCCCTCCACCCCCTGCCATCGGGCGGGGAGGGAGGGGCAGTAGGAGACAGCTTCATAGCCTCTAGATAAGAACTGTTTGGGGGTGGGAGACAGGCAAACAACCTGAAATAATGTTTAGAGGGAAAGGTGGGAAGAACAAAGGCATTTGGGAGGAGGGGAGATATTGAGATCTTAGAGATTAACTGGAAGGAGTGGAAAGACCAGAGGGAAATCCAAGGAAAGGGCATTCCATTCATAGAGAAGTCAGAAGCCCCTCCCCAACGTCCAGAAGCCCAGCGAAGTCCTAGGCGAAGGGGCAGGAACTGGCCCACAGTCAACTGTCCAAGGCACTTTTAAGGATGGGCCCCTGATGGCTGAGGATCAGGTACGGCCAGGCAGAACTGAAAAGTACGGTGCAGGGCTAATGTCAAGAGAGCAAAGACCCGCAGCCCTCCATTACCACACCCCACTCTGCAGGCACCTGTCCCTGCCCAAGAGCCTGTAGCCTAACCAGTTTTCCTCCTTGCTTCTCTTCGGGAGCGCATTGCCATACACTAGAATTTTTGTTTGTCTCGTGTAGAGTTTTGTTGGTCCTTCTCCAAGTATCAATCAGAACTGTGTGCCAGCCTCCACTCCTTGGAAATAATTAAATGAAATGACGTAGTTGATTTTCTGCAGCCGGATAATGCACTGTGATTTGCATCTGTTGAAGGACTCTATCTAAGTCTCGAGGCAGGGCTGTGTGGGATGCTGAAGTGATTTTGTTTTTTCCCTATTGCTAAACATTTAAATGGACTAAATGCTGCTTCACTGCAAACCATTCCTTGCAGAAAGATGCTCCTCTTTGTGAGCTGAATTCAATATTAAGGTCCCTTCTCCATTTAGCATAGCTCTGCCTCCCCCGTTTTATTATTGTTATTATTGAGCCAGGGTTTCCTATAACCCAGGCTGGCCTGAACTCCTATGCAGATGAAGTTAACCTTAAATTTCTGATGCACATCCCCATAGCTGGGGTCACACCTGGATCAATATGGGAGCGCTGCTACTTCTTTTTAAGATCTGTTTACTGAGAAAGAGGGGGCTGTGTGTACCACGGAAGTCAGAGGACAAGTTTGGGAAGTCAATGCTCTCTCTGCACCACGTGGGATCCTAGGATGAACTCAGGTCACTGGGCTTTGCTGCAGGCACGTGTAAAAGTGAATCTGGACAAAATTTTTCTTTGCCAGGCTTTGGAGAGATGGCACCGACAGAGCCGAATCGTCAGCTGCTGAAGAATGGGTTTGGGGGTCACAGGTTGTTCTTCTCCCAATGGGAAAACTGGGGATCTTGGAGATCAGCCTTCCAGCTGCCAACTGCAGCCACAGCAGAACCTGACTAACATGCAGAGACATTCGCCAGGCGGCGCGGACTGTTAAAAACGAATAAAACTTCCTTCTTCCTCCCCCCACCTCTGAAGTGGGGTTCCCTCAGTCGGGGCGCAGCGCCCGCGGAGGAAGAGCTAGTGTTGGCGCGCGCTGGGGTGGGGCCTTCGCTTGGCAGTTCAGGCTGCGGGGCTCCCGAAGCGACAGATGCGGGATTCGGGCGGAGCGGGTCGGGAACTGCGGAATTCCGCCCCTGGGCGCCTGGGGGGCGGTGGTGGTGGTGGCGGAGAGGAGGAGGAGGATGCGGAGCGCCGCCCGGGCTGCGGAGGGCGCGGGGGCGAGCCCGGGCCCAGCGCCCGAGCGCGCGGCGCCACCGTCTCCACGACCCCCGCGCGGCCCGGGCCGGCGCCCCGCGGGGCAGAGACCGTGGGGGGTAGGAGCCCCGACAGGCGCGCGAGCCTCCAGAACCCAAGGCACCGGCGGCGGGGCAGGGGGATGCAGCTTCGCGTCCCGCCCGAGCCGCGGCGCGTACCCGGCTCGGCCTCGATCCGGGTTCCTAGGGGCGGCGCGCGGGAGGGGCGGGGCCTGGCGGCGGCGCGCGCGGGGGGGCGCAGGGCGGGGGGCGGGGCCGCACCGCCCGCGCCGCGCTGGGCGCTCTCGGCCAATGAGCGGCGTCCACATGCCGCGGCGGCGGCGAGAGGGGAGGCAGCGGCCGATAAATGCTATTAGAGCCGCCGCTGCCGAGCCGTCCCCGCCGCCGCCTCGTCGCTCGTCCGCCGCAGTCCCCGCCGCCGCTGCCGGGGTGCGGAGCCCCGGGGCCCGGGCGAGTGCGCCGCGCACCTCCCCGCCGCCTCGCCTCGCTCGCTCGCTCGCCCGCCGCCGCCCCGAGGGGTCGGCCGGACGCCCCCTCCTCCGGCCCGGGCGGGGCCGCGGGTCGCCTCGGCGGCGCGGGGACGGCGTTCGGGCGCCGCGGCCTGCGCTCCCCGCGGGCGGCCGAGGCCGACGCCGCCTTCTGACGCGGGGAGGCGGCTCGCCGCCCCTCGCTCGCCTCCAGCGCGGCCCGGGCAGGCGCCGGCCGGAGCCCCGGTGGGCGCGGGGGAGGCAGGGGGCGCGGGGTGATTCAGCGCTCGGCGCCGGCCGGAAGCGGCCCCAGGAGCCGGCGGGAGAAGCCGTGCGGCGGCGGCGGCGGCGCGATCCGCGGCCCGAGTGCGAGGCGGGGACCCCCGCGGCACCCCCGGCGCTATGGAGAACGCGCACACAAAGACGGTGGAGGAGGTGCTGGGCCACTTCGGCGTCAACGAGAGCACGGGGCTGAGCCTGGAGCAGGTCAAGAAGCTCAAGGAGAGATGGGGCGCCAACGGTAGGTGCCCGGCGGGGTGCAGCGCGGCCCGCGCCAGGGAAGATGGCTGACGGGGCTCCACCTCGTGGGCTCGGCGCGGCGCCCGGCGGCCGCCCCGCGCGCGGGGATCCGGGGCCTCGCCGCCGCCCCCGGGGGTCCCGGGCCTTTGACCTTGGCGGCGCGGAGCTCCTGCGGCGGAGTCGGGCCCCCCAGGCGCGGTCGGAGGCGGCGGGGTGCCGGGGCCTACCTCCCGCCGGGGCGCTGCTGCCCAGAGCCCACAGCTGGCAGAACTGCCCATCCTGCTGCAACCACCGGGGGTTTTCACGGGCACGACCTGCGGCCGTGCGCCGCAGGGACTCGCCGGTGTTCCCGGGGCGGGCGCTTCGGGATGCTCGCTGGCAAGGGGCAAAAAAAAAAAAAAAAAAAAAGATGGACCGTTTCTGGAGCTTGGCGGCTATTGGCAGAGACACCGATGCGCAGTTTTGAGCTGTTCTTTCTAGAAAGACGGAGTCCTAATGTCTTCTTTAATTTTTTTTTTTCTCCTCCCCTCTCTTGACACGTTGCCTGGCAAATTTCGACATTCTAGAGTTACCGGCTGAAGAAGGTAAATAGTCTTAACGTGCTATTTTCGAGGGACTGCCCGTGTTAGAGAGACCTGGCTCATGTTGACAATTATGACAAATCCGTTTGTTTCGAACAGGAAAAACCTTGCTGGAACTCGTGATTGAGCAGTTTGAAGACTTACTAGTTAGAATCTTATTGCTGGCAGCCTGTATATCTTTCGTAAGTATAAAACAGTTATCTTCCTCTCCACAAAACCTGAAAGTGTTCCATTTCTTAGCCAGAAAACAAATAACCATGTGGTGAAGCATTTGGAGATTTCAAGTATGTCTCCCATATTTAAAAACAGAAAAACCTAACAACCTAAGTATTAGAAAGCATTTGAAGCTGTTTTGCTCAGAAAGTAGATACCTGACATTTACAGTTGAGTTGTTCACGAATGCTCAGGATTTTGCAAGTCCTTGTTATAGATCAGTGTTTAATATCAATTTTTTTTTTAATTGGAAGGTCTTTTCTGTTTAGGAGGCTTCCGTTTGTTACGTTATAAGAGCATACATTCTAAGATGATGGACTCCATAGTTTATAACTAGAACTTAATAAAAGGAATGTTCCAGTTGCTTTGCCTTCCTGGTAGCGGCAAGGTGACAGCTGCTCCTTGCTGATCACGAGTGACGACAGCAGTGATGGCACCACCATTGACCAAATTTGGTCAGTGACCTTCAGGTGGTACATGTGCTCTCTGGACTCTGTCTTGACAGGGCCTTGAGGGGCACCGCAGAGGGAAAAAGGTGGTGGATGACAAGGACATTTCTTTTAGTTTGGTATTTTTTCCTGGGCAGGAGATGTCTTGACAGTTTTTGTAAAATGGTCATTGGTGGAACACAGATGTTACTGATCCAGGAGGTGTGGGATGCCTTTTGTTCTTTAAGTGTTCTAAGACCGATCAACGTGCTAGTCATATAATGGAATACCTCTAACACAAATCATATAATGCAGTAGTTGAACTGAACAGCTTTAAGGTTTTATGTGTCAGTCCCAGGAACCTATTAGTAGAGTCTTTATGGAAAAGATGACTGTTTTGAGAATGAAATAAAGCTCTGGCAGATTTAGTTCAGGTAAAGGGAGATTATTTTATATTTGTCTTCAAAGTAAAAACTGGCAAAGAGTGGCCTTTTGGAGTAATTGTATTCATGAGTTCATCCTTGAGACTTGTGTGTAATGTTAGCTGAGTGCTGTGTAGCCATTAATAATTCAGTTCCCACGAATCTTTCCTGTGGTTTTCATTGAAGAAAAATTTTGGGCTGTCATAGCAAATCATTCAGCATACTTGATTAAGCCATTCACTTTATACGTTTTACATATCTGTCTTCCATATTTTTAAAATTTTGCTCTAGCAGCTGCTTTTTTTTGTTTTGTTGTTTGTTTGGTTTTTTTTTTTTAACAAAATAATCGAATAGAACTGTTTGGCTAACTATAGTTTAGGTATGTTGCCATGAGGTACAATAAATGATGTATTGAGGTGGTTTACATTTATGTTGGATACATAATTCTGAAGGCTTCAGTCTTAGCATTAAATGCTGGCTGGTGCAGCATGACCTCATTGGGGACTTGAAGTTACCAGATGGTATGAACAAGTCAAAGTAAAATGCATTTTTACTGAATTAACCTGTGTTATTACCGTTTGAAACTGGGCATTATTTAATTCCACTGATAATAACAAACAGGTTATTGGCTAGAGGATTTCAAAAGTTTGAGTGTTCACTGATTTGTAGCAAGTAAAATTCATTACTGTTTGAGTATGTTATGGTTGCAGATAATTTTCAGACTTTAAATAAGTGTTAAAACTTTTGTAATTTTTTCAGTTATGTTTGGATCTCATTTTTGGTAACTACTTAAGAGTTATTGTTCAGGAAATGAACTGGTATTTTTTTTTTACACATTGCTAAATAGCTTTAAAAAACTGACTAGTACTTTATAGAGTTCATTTCATTTGCTTTGGTGTATTTGATCAAGAAATTGTTAAAAGGTACTCTTTAGTAGCCACTGTTACAGCCTACACCTACTCTAAGATATACACCATTGTTCTCTTACATCTCTTTTCTTCGGTATCTAAATCTATTTTAAAACCTTCTTTAAAATTTATTTCAGTAAAAGAAAAAGTTTAGGCAAGACACTGAGACAAGGAGGCCCAGACTACAGAATAAGACCCCAGCTCAAAATCACAATGAAAAATTGTGGGTGGAAGATGAGTCTTGTCGATAGTCTTCATTGGAGGGTTAATGTCTTGCTCCCTTGTACTTGACCTTTTTTGAAAACTCTGTAGCCTAGGTTGACCTTCAGTGTGGGTCTTCCTGCTTCCTAACTGCTGAGATCACAGATTTGTGGTGTCAGACACAGTTTATTCTTTATTTCTAGATCTTTCAAAAAGGATCATTAAGTTAATTGTTTCGGTCAGTATATTTGTTCTTTAAGTGTTCTAAGACCGATCAACGTGCTAGTCATATAACGCAATACCTCTAACACAAATCATATAATGCAGTTTCTATTGGCCTAACAGGAAGAACATGGTGAATATTCATGTTTGTTTGCAAAAGTGAATTGGTAGTTTTCATAAATGACCAGATCCTGCTCAGGTTAAAAAGAATATTAGTGATCTGTTTCAAATGTCAAACTAAGTAGTAAGCAGTTAACTATAGTTAATATTTTGCTGTCACTGAAAATAGAAAACTCATTAATGTTTTACTCTTGTGGCCTATGGGGACAGTTTTATTTATTTCCAGAATTTGCCAAAATTGTTTCCTTTAAAAGGGTCACTTAACAGGAGGTGTATTGGTGCATGCCTGTAATTTTAGTATGGGGGGGGTTGCAGGAGGACCAGGATTCAAGTTCATCCTTGGTTACAGTGAACTTGAAAGTAACTGGGGTGACACTCAAAGCAAACCAAACAAACATCCCTTTACGTAAGGGTTAGAATTTAACTTAACATTCACATTGCTGTTCTGTTTTCATATCCGAGGGTTACCAGTTGGTGCACTAAATTATATCTTATGGTTGCCTGCCCACCATTGACATTTGACTGTAGTAATGAATAAAATAGTCCCCTACTTTGTGGATAGTGATAACTGAATGTCAGCCAAGGAACTTCTGAATAAGGGGTGACTCTGGGGGCGGGCAGGTTTTTAATTGGCGGTCACATGATTGCCCGTAGCAGGTAACATTTGGTATAGATCTGAGGAGAGGAGAAGCAAGGAGCAGTGGGCCTCTCCTGTCTGTCCATCATCTCATGAGATGAAAATCTGTATGGTTTCCTCCCTTTACCCCATTCTGTACTTAAGCCACTTTAACTGACCCTAAACTACTAATAAGACTTTCTGAACTATGGCACTCTTCAGTTATATTTTTTTTTTCTGCTATCTCAAATGAACTTATTTTCTTAGCTTTTTCAAAATACACAGAATCTATTTACTTGGATTATTTCAAAATGTTATTTTCAGGACATGTTTGACATTGCATTATATAGCGACTTAAAATTGCTTCAGCAGGTTGATGGACTAGTTCGGCAGGTAAAGGCGTTTGCCACTAAGCCTGACTACCTGAATGCGTTTCTAGAACCTACATGGTGAAAGGAGAGAACTAACTCTTGGTTACTTTTTAAATTTATTTGTGCATGTGTGTTTGTGTATGTGTATCGGCAGGCACGGCATGTCCTTATGGAGGACCAAGAGTGATTTTGGACATTATCCAGTTCCTTGATATACTCTTTGAAGTGTTTTACATGAATTCTGTGCCTGGATCATTAGAATAAGATCTAATTCATGTTATTGTGTTTTTAATGATTGAAAGAATTTTTGTTTCCTTTTACTGATAATTAGCATGATACTTAACTGATCATCTTTGGTGATTACTTTCCATTTCTTCCTTATGCAATTCTTAGTGTAAATTTCTTCATTTATCAGCGTTTAAATGCCCAAATTTCTGAAGATACATAAATCATCAAATTGTGTATTTCATCAGAAGGAGAAAGGCACTTTTACTGTAATGGTATAAAGTTTAAAAGAAAGAAGGAACTTAAATGATGCTTAAAATTAACACTGCAGTAGCCTAAAGTGTGATCTTTATGCTCTTTTCGTGTTTAAGTTCATGATTGTCACATAGGGCTTTATATCTTAGAAGTTGTATGAAAGTTTGTTCCAGTGTCTCCTGGCTCCCAGGAATATAACTGTATTCTTTATATTTTTATATCTGTATATACACACAATATAGTAAATATATATATAGTGCATTTATCATGTATTGTTTATATGTCTACGCTCAAAATTTCTTAGACATTTCTCTCCTGTCCTTTATGAACTGACAAAATTCATAGAGAACCTTCAAGTATAGGAATGCCTTCGCATATAGATAGGTCACATGGAAGAAAAGTTTACATTGTACAAGTTTAGGACATTTAATAAACATCAGTCATAAAAAGACATGTGCATTCTTGAACATTTATTCTCTTCTCACACTGCTTGTCTCAGTCCTTTCCTTCGCTCTAGCTGTTCAAAGATGTTGCTCAAAGTTTGTCTCCAGGCTTAGCTGCCAAGAAGGAAATTCATACCCACTTTAACAAGGTGTGAAGCTTATCTTAGAGTTGCTAATGCCTCGCTGGCCTTTGGAAAGGGCCCCAGTCACTCATGAAGTTAAGCAATTTTTCTTCCCTAAAAACTAATTAAGTTTTTATTTCTGATACATTCTCCTTGGCAGATGTTGGGAAGGCTAGTATCAGCAGCTGTGATCCTACATCTGTCAAACTTTATGGCTTCCTAGAGAAATTTCATTCTGGCATGAAGCCTGGCCTTAGTGCTAGGAATGCCCTGCTGAGAACTGCTGTAATATTTATCACCTTGCATTCTGATTTTTTTTTTTGCCTGCCCTATTTGTCAGTGGCAGTTGGCATGTGTCAGGACTTAGACTGCTTTCTATTCATTTTTTTCCTGTTCTGGTATAGTTTCATGGTGGCCATAAATCATGAAAAAATGCTTTTGGTCTTTACTAAATGTAGGTATTTTAGAATTTCAAATTGTAAAATACATTTTAAGCAATGTTCCATTTAAAAACACATTTTTTGTGATCGAGTCAATAGGGTTAGTAGATTGTTCAAAAACTGATACTGGCATCTGGTTTTTGTTGGGTGTGTGCTGGTGGAAGCCCAAGGGTGACTTTGGGGTCTTGGTTGTTACCTGTCCTTGTTGCTTTGCTCTTTCCCAGGCTCCACCTGCCAGGGTTGAATTATAGGTTGGCTGGTATTTCCAAGCTCAGGTCATTTTACTTACCAGTGGCAGAGACTTACCACTGGGCCATCTCCCCAGCCCCCACTTTAACTCCTTAACTATTTAGATCAGTCTTTCCTATGTACTTAAAACTCACTGTGTATGAAGTACAATGTGACTTTTAAACTTGTTGCATTTCACTGGTGGAAGGACAGTCCTCCCGCCTTAGCCTCTTAGAATTTAGGTCATTTTTTTCTGAAGTGCTGTGGTGTTACACTAGATGTTATAATAGTTGATTACTTTTAATACAACATTTCCAATGTCAGAGCATTGTAAGTAACTTTGTATTCTGAGGTGACCTTCACTAACACTGAAAATAGTAGGGGATTAAAGTTGATATGTTCCAAATTTGAGGCCACAGATTGTGTTTTGCTGTGAATTTGTACCGCATACGGTTACTTTATGAGTATTCATCCAATTCAGTATGACTTCAGTTAGTCACAGTATTTTACTTTAAATTTTTATTATTATTATTTATTCAACTGTGCGCATGTGCGTGTGTGTGTCTGTGTATGCGCAGAACCACGGACGAACTCAAGAACCACCATGGACGCCTCCACCTCCTTCTGCCCCGGGATTCACAGGCTCCGCCCTACCAGGACCAGAAGCGCAGGCCGCCCCCGCTTCCGCCTGGCGTCTATACGTGGGATCTGGGATCCGAACTCAGGACCTTCCGCCTGCAAGGCAGAGGCTTAACCCCTGAGCCACCTCTCCAGCCCAGTATTTTACTTTAATAAAATAAGATATAGTATATTTATTTGGGGGTATATATATGAGATGAGCCACCCCTCCCTCCACAAATTATATTTTATTTATGTTTTAAAGCAGAATTGCTACATTAAAAACTTAGCTGTAGAGATGGCTCAGGGATTAAGACCCTGTTTCGCAAGCAAAAGGTTCTGAGTTTGGATCCCAGGTCCCACATAAAAACACCATGCGGAAACAGGAGTGGCCTGCACTTCCCGCCCTGGTGGGTGGAGCCTGGAAAGTCCTAGATCAAAGTAAAAAGGAGATAGAAGCAATCCAGGATGATTCCCAAAGTCACCCTTGGTTCTCCACAGGGACACACAGTGCCCTCTGATACACACACATAAATATTTTTTTTAAAAAGTTAGCTTTTTAATCTTTATTTTTTTAATGTTGAATACATGGAAGATAGTGACTTTGTAATATTTTAAACCTTAGTCCCAAATCCCATCACCCCCTCCTTTTCCCCTTCTAACCCTTTATCTCCCCTATCTGACTCCCTCCTATTTTCAAATCTTTTCACTTGTGGGACCCACTGTGTTTCACCTATGCTTGACCTGATTCATTCTTTAGCAAGCATCCTCCTTTACTTTCCATTGGCATTAGTCCTCACCAGTGTCTCCGAGAGGCGTGGAACTTCTTTAGACACAAAGGGTATTGTTAAGAGATTAATTTTGAATATTGGAAGTAAGAACAGGACATGAACTGGTTGTTTTTGTTAATTACATTTTTACATATTTATTATGACATACTTTTTCTTTGTTTCTGGAGATGTAAGAAAAGAGATTTTTGTCTATGGTAATCCTTTTAATTTGAATCACTTTACAGAAGTAGCACTAAGTCTCTGAAAAAGCACAGTAGCAGGTCTAATGAGTGCTGTTTCTCTTTCAGGTTTTGGCCTGGTTTGAAGAAGGTGAAGAAACGATCACAGCTTTTGTAGAACCTTTTGTAATTCTACTTATATTAGTAGCCAATGCAATCGTGGGTGTATGGCAGGTAAGCAGAAATTCTTGCAGTGGTAAAATGTAATTAGTATAACTGATCTTAAACAGAAACTTTTGATATATTGATCAAAGCTAATGCCAATCTTAAAAGTCTTGTTTTCGTTCATTCATTAAGTGACAAATTTTCAACCTTATGTATGTATGTATTATATATTTTGCTGTTAAGATTGCTTATTCAGGGCCAGTGAGATGGCCCAGCGGGAAGTCATCTGCTTGCAAACTTGGAGATCTGAGTTCAAGGCCAGAAGCCACATGGTACATGTATGCATCTTTTCCTCTCTCAAACAAAGCACTTAAAAAAAAAAGTGTTGGGTTGGAAAGATGGCTTAGGGGACATGGATGCCAAAAAAATTTTTTTTAATTAAAAAAATAAAATCAAGCCAGAAAAAAAGAAAAAAGATTGCTTGTTCAGTTAGACATAGTGGCTTATACTCAGAATACCAACATCTGAGAGCTGGAAGTAGGAAAATTGTCATAGTTCAAAGACCAGTTTAGGCTACAGAGTGAGAGCATGTCTTATCTCCCACCACTTAGATAACAATGATTGTTTTATCTTTCACAGTAACAAGGAATCAAGAAAACATGTGAAGGGATAGGAGTTTAGTTGAATAAAGCTCTTACCAACATGTAGAAGGCCCTGTTTCCATCTGTAGCATCACAAAAGGGAGAGAGAGGAGAGAATCATGGCCGAGGAGCTGGGCATAGTGGGTAGGCCGAGTGGTCACATTCTGAGACCAGCCTGGCAGCGTGCAAAACCCTTTCTCAGAAAGCAAATGGGCAAAGAAAAGCTACATGAGATAATCACAGGGTTAGAGTTGTGAACTTTTTTTAACAACTGAGAGATCAATAAATTTTAAACTGTTAAAAAAATTCTTTGAGCCCTAAATTGTTCTCCTTGAAGATGGTAGCTCCTGCTTTCTCTCAGTTGCTGAGGCTTCCCTACCCACAGCACAGGCAGACTTATTACAGAATATAACAACATGTCTCTTTCATCATGCAGTTGTTCTATATATACCCACTTGAGGAATTGGATTTTTTTGTATGTGTGTGTACATGTGTACACGAGAGGACACTTCAGTGTGTATGTGTTTATGGAAGCCCAAGGGTGACCAGGAATTGTCCTAGGTTACTCTGCCCCCTTAATGGTTTGCTTTGGAGTATCCCAGGGCTGGAATTGCTTGCAGCTTGCCCAGCGTTATTATAGGAGATCTGGGGATCCAACCTCAGGTCCTTTTGCTTGGGTGGGCAAAGGCTAGGACTTGAGTTTATGGTTGTTAATCTGGTCCTTTGCTTAGATTTTAACAAATATTTAAATTAATGCTTCAAATGCATTTTTCAATTCTTCAATAAAGGCTTTTGATGGTACCATTTTCAGGATTAGAACAGAATATGCTTACCATCGTTAGTTTTCTTTGAGAGAGAAGAAGGGGTACACACACATCCATGGCCCCATGGCTGGGGAGGTGAGAGGGTAGCTTAGTCACCTTGGCTTGTGGGAATTGAGCTCAGGTTGCCAGGCTTGGAGGCTGGTACCTTTCTGCTGAGCTGTCTTGTCAGCCTCACCAGCCATAGGACATCACAGGCCTAGTTTTTCTCCCCTCCCCTCCCCTCTTTTCTTCTTTTTTTCGTTTTCGGCCTGCCTGGCATTTCCACAGACCCATTTTTTAAAAGAAGAAAAATATTTTTGTCCTGTGACTGAGTGTGTGTGTATGTTGTGTGTGCATGTGTTTGTGTGATCATGTGTGTACTGGTTATGCTCTGTTGCTGTGAGACAACACTGAGGCTTAAACAAATTAAGGAAGAAAGGGAGATTTATTTTTTACCATTCCAGAGGGGGGAGATAGTTCTTTATGGCAAAAAAGGCATGGCTGGCTACAGAAACTGGAGGTGGCCTAAGTCACATCTATCATGGATGCCAAGAGCTGACTTGGGGTGTGGCTAACCAACTTTAACGCCCAACTCCTGTGCCATGCCTTCCTCCAACAAGGCTTCACCTCCCAAATGTGATCTTTTCAGACATTCACTAAGGATTCAGACACATGAGCCTGTGGGGGACAGTTGAGACCATGACACACCGTGTGTTCATGTGTGTGAGTGGATGCAGGTGTATGTGTGTACAGAGGTTCAGAATTACTGTCTTGTTCTTCTTGGTTTCTCTACTCTGTATTGAAGTACAGAGCCTGTTGCTGCACGCCGACCCACACTTAGAAGGGAACAAGCACTTTATCCACCAATTCATTTTCTCATCATAAAAGAAAAATTTTAATTGTGCTTAATGGTCCTATTTTTAAAAACTGCATATATACTTTTGTGATGCTAAGGATTAAACCAGGGAGTCACATATTGATTGCTAGGTATAAGGTCTACCATTGAACTATGCACCCAACTACTCATTTTTTAGAATAGTTTTGGCAATTTCATGGATGCATACAATGTATATTGGTTCTATATACCTCCTTTTCCCTCACTGCTCTAGCAAGTCTTCCCACTGTCATGTCATTTTTTTTTCTTTTTTTAAAAATAACATTAGTCCTAAATAAATAAATACATTAGTCCTATTAGTGATGCCCAAGTGTGCATGGGTGTGAAACTGTCTGGTGGAGTTTGGGCCTCCTACCAGTGACCACACCCAATAAGAAAATCGACTCCTTCCTCCAGCAGCCATCAATTGCCAGTAACCCTCTAGACTAGGGTGGGTCTTCTTGAGTTCCTCTTTTGGTCCCCAGTGGAATGTTAGCTGGTTTGATTTTGTGGAAGTCTAGTCCATCTTTCCTTTTCTTACTCCCCACCCCCAATATCTTGTCATATGACAACTGACCATATAAATTGTTAAAATAATTTCTTCTTTTGCAATCCTGAAAATTTGTATTTAACTTTTTATTTAAATTATTTTATTTTTCTAGTTTTATAAGCAGATTGAGCACTTATACTGCTTCCCTATATCCCCTCAGCTTTCTATTTTTTAAGAAGTGCTTTGCATCAGTTGTCACCATAGGTACTTCATATACATTCTCATTTATTTGATTCTATAATAATCTTGTAAGGAAGATTCCTATTTGACAGGTGGAACAATTGACTTACTTGATACGTAGACAAGTGTCATATGAAGAAGCTCAAATTTGAGGGCTGGGCCAGTTGGTGCAGCCTGTAATCAACTGGGTGGAAGATGGGGTGGGAGAACCAAAGATTGTGTTGAGCTTGGTCAACAGTTACCTTAGATCTTGGCTCACAAAGAAAAGAAAAGGCTACATATAGGTCAGGTCAGTAGTGGGGTGTTTGCCTGACATATAGAAGGTCCAAGGTTCATTTCTGAGCACCAAGAACCTTGGACTTGAAGCTAAGCTGATCTGAATTCTGAAGTGAAATTTTGGTAGTTTTCCTAACTAAGACTTAGTTTGTCTTAGTTTGGTTTTTTGTTTGTTTGTTTTTGTTTTTTGTCCTCACTCCACTTCCGTAGTTTCATGGATAGTATGAATCATGTTGGAGAGTCTTCTAGAAAATAAAATAAAATGTTGCATAAGGTAGAATCAAAAGGTACTTATTTCTGACCATTGTCATCAAGGAAATTGTCTCACAAATTTGGGAGCAAAAAAAAAAATGGAATTTTTGGGTGGAGGCTAGGGAGCTTATTTCAGAATGGGAGTAGAGGATTATAGTTTAGCTTCCTTTGAGGTGATTATCCTTTCTACCCCCCTCTCCCCCCTGGGAGGAGGGGGGGAAAGCAGGGTCTCAACATGTAGTCTCTGACTCCTAGCTTTGGCTGCAGTACCTACTACACACCTGGTGTAAGTATCAATTGTCAATTGTTTGTCTTAACCGTGAACTTCTTAATGCAAATGTTAGTGTGCTTTTTGTTTTGCTTTTACTGTTTAGGTTAAAACTTTTTTTAAGTTTTGTTTCTGGCTTAAGATACTTTAGTGGCCAGTAGCCTCACTCTGCTCTCTTCTGTCTGTGATCTAGGAAAGAAACGCTGAGAACGCAATAGAGGCCCTGAAGGAGTATGAGCCCGAGATGGGCAAGGTGTACCGCCAGGACAGGAAGAGCGTGCAGCGCGTCAAAGCCAAGGACATTGTTCCAGGTGACATTGTGGAAATTGCTGGTGAGTTGACTTTGTAATTTTTATTTCTGCATTTTGCCTTTTCTCAAGACTCAGGTGCTTTTCATAATTGCATCTTAAAGGATTATTTTCATGCATCAATTATCTTGCATTTTGGTATTTTCTGCAAGACTGCTTTCAGCCGTTTATTACTTTCATATGCCTAAGATATTTGAATTGGTTTTGACATGGGGTTCTGAACCTCCTGGATTGAAGTGATCTTCCTGTAGACTGACTCCTACAGGCATATCCCTCTGCATCTGGAGGCTTCGTTTTCAGCAAGTTACTCAAGTTATTATAGTTTATGCATAGTAGAAAACTAATTAGAGGTGTAGCATGGAACTTCTTGTTGATTTGACAGAGTGAACTGTTACAGTGTTGCTTAATAGCTACCAAATATATGGGAGTTTTTGTTGTTTTGCTGTGCGTGTGTGTGTGTGTGTGTGTGTGTGTGTGTGTGCATGTGGAGGAGAACAGCATTGTCCACCTTGGTTTTTTAAAATTTATTATTGTCGGGTGTTTGAGTGTGGGTCAACGTATGTGCCACTTTGTGTGGATCAAAGTGGTTCTCTCCATCTTCATGTAGGTTCCGGGAATTGAACTGGGGTCATTGTGGCAATTGATTTTTACACTGAGCCATCTTACTAGATCCACCTTGTTTTTGAAATAAAATCTTCCCTGGACCGTGACTCGATGCATTATCCTTTGTGCTTTTACATCACGTTGAGCCAGGAGTCTAGCCTCCTGGAATCTGATGAACCAAAGCAGATTTTGGTCATGGAATTACTGTGGAGAGTGAATATGGAATCAGAAACAGTGACAATTTCTGCCTTAAGTGACAGGGTAGAGCTAGTTACAATAGCCAAAGTAGCATCTACATCTGAAGAAAATAATTTGTTTTCCATAAGTGTGTGTGATTAGTGAAGTCACAGACACACCTTCCTAAGTACAGACGTGTATGAGATTCTGTTTGGCCTAGATGTTATATCGTGTCTCCAGCTTCATCCTGAAGTTACCATTGGCTTCTCTGATAAGAGCATCATAAGCATTTTATTATGTATTTGGGTTACTTTAGTGTACTAAACCTCCATGAAGTCTTCAAGTCATCCTGAGTGATTCCATCCATTTGTGTCAATAGTAAGCAACTCAGACTCCCTTTGAAAGACAAGCAAATCTGGCTTCTCTTCAGCGCTGATACTTCAGTTTTTCTTTGCTTACTCCTTAGTAAACTGTTCTCATCACCCAATTTATTGGTATACCTTGGGGAGGAGGTCATTTATACTTTTTTAGGTTTTTGTTTTGTTTTTGCCAGGGAGGAGGGGGAAGTGTTTCATGTTAGCCCAGATTCAATTCTCAAACTTGGTATGTTGAAAACGAATACCGAGTTGGCCCTTTTGATTCTTGTAGAGAAGAACAGACTTTTTTGTAGCCATTTATTTGGGTTGATAAAGGTGATTTCATACTTAAGTGATGAAGTTGTGTTACCGGCTTTTGAAGATGAATCTAGTAGGATGGTTCTGCTGAACCCATGAAGACTAGATTGGCCTAGTAAAGGTGGAAGGCATTAAGGAAATTCAGTTTTAACTGTATTAGCTAATAGCTGTTCTAAAGAAAGATTGTGCAAGCATTACTACAAATACTTATGTGAACCTTATGAGTATCTAGAACACAGGAGTTGAGTAAAATTGACTTAACAAAAAAATATGGAGATAACTTACACTAAATTTCTGAAGCTGCAGTGATTTTGCATTATTTTAATGCCAAAAGAACATTTTCTCTAGATGGGAACCAAATATAGTAAAGTTATATATAATTTAAGAATAAGTGAACATCAGTGTTTTTGTTTTTTTAATATCTGAGATATTCTGGATGAGTTCTGTCTTAAGATTATGTAAATGATAAAAATGACACATTCTTAACAAAATTGCTTTAGGACTTCTATAAGAAATTAAATTTAATATTTCTTAAAATGAAGACTTTGGTTTTTAGCACTAGAGTCAACAATTTCAAGTTTTATCCAGTAATAGGTAGAATACTGCTTAAACCTGGTAACTTTAAAAAGTTTTACTTTTTGGGCTGGAGAGGTGGCTCAAGGGTTAAGCCTCCGCCTTGCAGGCGGAAGGTCCTGAGTTCGGATCCCAGATCCCACGTATAGACGCCAGGCGGAAGCGGGGGGGGGGGGGGGGGGGGGCCTGCGCTTCTGGTCCTGGTAGGGCGGAGCCTGTGAATCCCAGGGCAGAAGGAGGTGGAGGCGGCCATGGTGGTTCGCGAATTCGTCCGTGGTTCTACACACACACATACACACATGCGCGCGCACATACATACACACACACGCACAATTGAATAAATAATAATAAAAAAATTTATAAAAAAAAAAAGTTTTACTTTTGAGAGTCAGTTGCAGAAATGATTTAGTAATATAAAGTGGCTTTCAAATAGTTGAGTAAAAAGAATTGTGAAATAAATGACTCAGTTCATACAAGAAAACTTGTTTCTCTTATTCTGTGGAACATTGGAAAGAGCAGAGTAACCTTTACAAAACAAAGCAACAAAGTAGGCTTTTTAAAAAAGTGTATGTATTTTTCTCTTTTAATACAACCTTTTATAGTCTAGGCTACAAACTTGCTATCTGAGACTGGCCTTGATCTTATGATCTTCCATGTGCTGAGATTATAGATGGATGTTACCACATCTAATAGGAGTGATAATATTCTTCGTCTCTTTCTCTTACATATGATGGCAGGCATATGGGTATGTTCATGAGTGAACTTTAAGTGTGCACTGTGGAAGCATTCTCAGGCAAGAATTACAGGTGTGCTACTATGGTGTTTTTTGTTTGTTTGTTTTCTAACATGGGATCTGGTAATCCAAACTCAGGTCCTTTGATTGCAAGCCATCTCCTTTTTACGCAGTCATTCAGTACAAAAAAACACACCAGTGGTGTGGCCCAGTTGGTAAAGGACACTTGATGCACACACCCAGCAATCGGAGTTTAGTTTGTAGATCCTAGGTGAAGACTTCACAAAGTTGTTCCCTTATCTCCATGCATGCTTTGGCATGCACCCCCTTCACACACACGAAATGATAGGTAAAGCGTTTTATGTTTGGTTTTAAAGTGCAAAAAATGCTGATGCTGGCATCGGAGCTTATACCTGTAATCCCAGCACTTAGGATCGATCACCATGGGTTCAGGGTCATCCTGAGCTACAGAGTAAGACAGTGTCTTTAAAAAAAAAAGCAAGTGATGACTGAGCCAGTAGTGAGCATGAACAGCGTGTGTTTGGCAGGGGTTTGTGTGTGTACATGCCATGTGTGGAGGCCCTAGGTTGACATCGGGTATCACTCTACACTGTCAGTTGGGGCTTCAATGAATATAGAGTGGGCCCTGTATTTAGGCTAGTCTTGCTGTTGACTTTGCTGGGTTCTTTCCTCCTGAGGGCTTGGATCACAAGTAGGTTATTTCCATTGATTTCAGTATCAGCGATCTTCACTAGCAAGCAATTTATCTACATACTGAACTGCCTCCCCACCCATAGTTGGGTCCTTCAAACCTGTATATCCTTCAGTGTGAACCAGCTTCACAGAAAGGGAGGAACCAAAAGAGGACAAATACATTTGACACTTCCATTTGATCATATCTCTACGCTTCTCCCTCAAGTCTGATTTTCTTACAAACTGGTAAAAATGATCTTTTTTAGCAATATCTTATCAATATTGGATTCTGCTTGAACCAAATAATAATTTGTTAGTTTTTTAATTTTGGGGGAGAGAGGACAGATACACATGGCAGTCAGAGACAACTATCACTTTAATTTTTAGAACAGGGACACAGTTCTAGGAAAGGGTGGGGAAAAACACCTCTTAAAATTATACAAAAGATTTTAAGTACATGTCTTTGGGGAGAAACCACATACTTATGATCCAGAAATGAGTAAGAGCTGTTATAAAGCCTCTACTCTAAATGTCTACCTATCCAGAAACCTGTTAGAAATGTTAAAAACAAACCCCCTCCCCCCATTTCAGGTTTGAAGGACCCAACTGTGAGTGGGGAGGCAGTTCAGGTAATCAAGAAAGAAAATTTTTGTTGTCACTGTATCTAAAGTTGTAAATTATTCGTGTTAACATGCATGTTACAGAGTAAAATAACCTTTAAAAAAGAAATAGAGACTAGAGAGATGGCTCAGGGATTAAGATTTTGCTTCTTAAGCAGAAGATCCTGAGTTCCGATCCCAGGTCCCGCCCATGTAAAAATACCAAGAGGAATTGGTAGCAACTTGTACTTCTGGCCCTGGTGGTCAGAGCCTGGGAAATCTCAGATAGAAGCAAAAAAGGAGGTAGAAGCAATCCAGGATGATTCCCCAAGTCATCCTGGTCCTCCACAGGGACATCCAGCACACTCTTACACACAAACAAATAAATAAAATTTAAAAATATAAAAAATAAGGGAGTGGAGTGTAGTTGTATGATTAGAAGCATAGTTTTGCTCTGTCAGGACAGCTACTGCATTGAGGTCTCTGAGGAGCTGGTAAGATGACTACGTGGGTAAAGAAACCTGCATATTAATCTGGCGACTTGAGTCTGATTGCTGGAGCCCATATGGGGAGAACTGACTTCCAAAAAAATGCCCCCCTCCAATTAAAAAAAAACTAAAGGTCACCCCCACCCACAACCATGATAGACCAGTTGATCTTGAAGCCTGACCTGATTGCACTCGACTGGCATTTCCTGATTTCCTGTAATCACTTCTTCCCACTCCACGTGACTCACCCTTTCTGTTCTTGCCACTGAGATTGAGATTTTGGAAAAAGTGAAAGAAGCCACAGGATGTATAGAGGGTGCATGTGTGTGATTTCCTCAGTGTATTACATCGAAGAGACTGATCACATGTGCTGAAACAAATACAAGACTGAGATGATGGAAAATGGCAGAAAACATTTGTGATGCAAAAGTGTTCATTCACTGTAATGTTGTGGGAAGAAACACTAGAAACACATTATTGTGAGTGGCCAAGAAAATGAGTTTGATTTAGTCCCTGATGTGTTGCAATCTTGGAAAGCATTTCTTACGTTGGAAATGAAAGAGTTGTGAAGGTTGCATTAGTGACCTTTTATAAAGCCCTTGTTGCCATAGTAGCTGGTATTAAAACAATGTTTTCCAAGTGCTAATGGCTGGTACTACACAGCCAATAAAATAGAATGAGACAGCTCTGTGTATGATGATGTATTTAAGGAGGCCTGCTTTTGTTTTCATGAAGTTTTAATGTGTTCATAAATGAAGTTCTAAAAAGCAAATATTGTTAACAGCTTGCTGTTGATTACTGATAGATGAATAAGAACCATTTTTTTTCTTTTTAATTTCTTAGAGAGGATACAAAAACAGGAAAGCTTACATAGAGCAGGCGTGGTCAGTTTTCTGCTATGTGAACACCAGGAATTGAACTCAGGTTTTATAGTTAGATGCAGGTGTCAATTTGGTGATCGTCTGCTTGGTGGGGAAGTCCAGACCAAGGCGGGCAGGACTAGTCTCAGGGCAAGTGGATAAGAGGGAGAACTGGTAAGGAAATTGTCCTGGGATATACTTGGCTGGATCTGTGGCCTGGCAAGTAAGAATTGTCCCTCTCTCAGCCGTCCTGTGGTGCATGGATATGGGGCGGCCAGTTCCCTCAGCCCCTAGTGTTGCGGGCTCTCCTGCCAAGCTAGATTAAAAACTAGACTGTCATAAGAGAAAATAAAACTTATTCCTCTTTTAAAGTTGTGGTTGTGAATTTATCAGAACAAGTCAGGCTAATGCTATACCAGGTTCATAACTTACTCACTGAACCACCTTGCAAGCCCCTAAAAGCATGTTTCACTTTTGTGATAATAATAGAAAAATCACAATGGTAAGCCAGATACTGTGGTTCCTGGCCATCTCTGCAGTTAATTCAGGGGCTGCCCTGCTGCCTATAGTAATTTAAAAATATCAATTATTATTAATACCTAAAGTAAGTTTGTCCTGTTGATTTTAGTCTTAATGGTAGAACTTAAGTAATTACCATCTCATTTAACTTAACCAAGTGAGATCTGTCTTGTGTCAAAGTCACCCAACCCCTTTGCAGTACTGGATATTAAACCTAGGGTTCCACTAAGGGTAGGCAAGCCCTCAACCAGCTGAACTGTTTCCCCCTTGTAGCATAAATGATTAAACCGAGGCTCTCACAAAGAGTAGGCAAGCATCTTCTAACTGAGCCCTCTGCCCTCTTCTGTCCTCCCTGCCCTTTTGCCCAGGCTTGCCTTGGACTTCTCAGCCTCCCACATAGGTATGATTATGTACTTCTATCACCAGGTGATTTTTTCCCCCTTGGTATGGGTGTATATGTGTTCCGGTGTGTGGATGCAGGCATATGTACACAAATGCCTTGAATGTGTTCCTGTGGAGGTGATGTCAGGAATCATCCTTGCTCTTTCACCTTATTTTATGGGCCCTTTGGGTCTTTAATTGAACCCAGAGCACCCATTGAGGTAGTCTGCCTAGCCAACTTACTCTGGATTCCCAGGCTTTGCCTTCCAGTGCTTAGAATTACAAGTGGGTGGGGCTGGAGAGGTGGCTCAGGGGTTAAGCCTCCACCTTGCAGGTGGAAGGTCCTGAGTTCGGATCCCAGATCCCACGTATAGACCCCAGGCGGAAGCAGGGGCAGCCTGCGCTTCTGGTCCTGGTAGGGCGGAGCCTGTGAATCCTGGGGCAGAAGGAGGTGGAGGCGCCCATGGTGGTTCGCGAATTCGTCCGTGGTTCTACACATACACAGACATACACACACAGACACGTGCACACGCACATACACACGCATATGCACACAGTTGAATAAATAATAATAAAAAAAAATTAAAAAAAAAAAAGAATTACAAGTGGGTGACTATATGCACTTGGCATATTTATGTGAGATCTAGGGGTCTGAACTCAGGTCCTTTTGCTTACAAGGAAAGGCTTTAACCACTGAGCCATCTTCCCACCCTTTCATTTAAAAAAAATGGAGTGTATATTTTTGTGTGCATATAGAGGTTCAAGGACAAGTTTTGAACTCAGTTGCCTTCTTCTACCCTGTGGATTCCAGAAATCAAACTTAGCTGGTTATCAGGTGTATACAGCTGAGCCATCTCTGACTCTTTCTAGAAGTCTCTTCATATTCATGTGTTGAGGGATATACTATGCAAATAGTTCATTCATGAGCAAATGTTTTGTTTAGCATGTACTATGCACTAGATACAGTGCTAGGACCTGTTGCCTGTCCCCATCTTCACAGAGCTCCTGTTCAGCAGAGAACCCGCGCCTGAGGAGTGATAGATAACTCAGCGGTAGAGAAGGTAGAGCTTCCTACTGACCTTAGTTCCACCCCCAGAAGTCCATATAGTGGAAGAACTGATTTCAAAAACTTGCCCTCCACCCATGCACACATAGGTCTTCTCTCTATCAAATAAACAACAAACCTTTGTGTTTGAAGGTGGGGGGGAAGAAAGTGATGAGGGTGGGGGGAAGAAAGTGATGAGGGAAGAGCAGTTGATGACGTCTAAACTGACCAGTTAGCTTGTTCCTCTCAAGTCTAAAAAGAAGCTACTGAAAGTTTTGTAGAAAGACAATGTCATATTTCTGATTTAAAAGAGAATGCTCACCAGAAACCGGTAGTGAGAGCAAATATATAATACACTATAGTATTGTGGGGATCTTTCCCTGTTCAGCCTGAAGTCTAGAAGTGGTTGTAAACAGGCTGCAGAGGTGGCTCAGAGGTTAAGATTCTACCTCTGCGAGCAAGAAGGTCCTGAGCTTGGATTCCAGGTTCACAAAAAAAGCCAAGTGGAACACTTTTGGCCCTAGTGGACAGAGCCTGGGAGATCCCAAAATGAAGCAAAAAGGAGGTAGGTATAATCTAGGATGATTCCCAAAGTCATCCTTGGTCTTCCACAGAGACACACAGTATCCCTCTTACACATACTTTTTTTTTTTTTTTTTTCTTAAAGAAATTGTTTTAAGTAAGCAAGTAGGGTTGTTCAGGTGAAGAATTCTTTTTGCGTGGCTACAAAATGTGTAAATTAGAAAAGTACCAATGTTTAAATCATAGCTAGTGTTTCAGTAATTGATCTTATAACTTAGTAACCGTTTCAGTTCTTGTTCAGGTGAAGAATTCTTTTTGCGTGGTGAAGAATTCTTTTTGCGTGGCTACAAAATGTATAAATTAGAAAAGTACCAATGTTTGAATCATAGCTAGTGTTTCAGTAATTGATCTTACAACTTAGTAACCGTTTCAGTTCAACACAAGAATGATGTTTAGAAGACAGATTTTGTTTTAATAGTGCTAATTTTTCCACGATGAATTAAAAATTTAAAACTACATAAAATCCAAGATTTTTCTTTGAGTAGTGCTGATTTTGACAACATTTATATTGACGCTAAGTAGAAATAAGTCCTGTGGCTTCTAAACACTCCTTATATTCATGTGAAGTGTGACAAAATAGTAATCTCCTTTAACTGATTTACTTGTCCTTGGTAGCCTCATCTTTACATTGCATTCTAGTTTTGTTGAGAGGAAATTGTTACTATGATGGCAAGGCAAGGGCTAAAAACTGAAGGAGCCAAGAACTACAGTTGAAAGTGTCAGGTGTCAAACAGGTTGGAGATGAGTCTTTTATTGTATCGGCCTCAATCTAAAGACTCGGAGAGTAGGGGGAATGGAAGAAAAACTTGCAGAGCATTCCCTTGGCAAGAATATGAATTTTCCACTCCCACTCTCCCTAAGGGCATTGACAAACCTGTCATGATCATCTGAGCAGCGCTGCTTTGCCTGTCTCTCAGTGCAGCCTTCTGAGATTCACACACTACTGTGGACAAAAGGAAATTGTCGTGTCCCGAGAGACAACAGATGCGTCTTCACTTTCATGGACCTTTTAACTCCTTAATAGAACCTGCTTCCTGATGTGCCAGTCAGAAATGTACTGAGTAAAGTGCACTGAGTGAAGCAATTAGTCATAGCAGTTAAAGGAAGTCTTTTATTTATTGCTTCCTTAAGCAAAACTCCCTTTACTTCCTGGCCTTAATTCTGCCTGTAAAAGTACATGGGCTGGGCAAGGTGATAGAAAAGTTTTTGTGGCTAGAGAATGCAAGATTATGTCAGGTTTTTAAAACAATCTAGATGATCAGCAAGGGTGGCCCAACAGAGACACTCACACACACACACACTTACAGACACACAGGCATGCACACAGATAAATGAAAATTTTAAAAGTTTTTAATAGCTGGGAGATGATGCCATGGTTGAAGCAGTTGCTGCATTAAGTATCAGAGTTTGGGTCATCACATCCTAGGCAAAGTGCCCAGGCAGATGAAACGGCCCACCTATGATTATAGCTCTAGAAAGGAGAGCGTGGGAATCCTCAGCAATCTTGTCTGAGTGGACACCTTACCTTGGAAGTGTAAGGTGGAGAGGAGCAGATGAGCCCGTGTCAGGTTTGGATTTCCACAGACCCAGCAAGCAATGCGCTCCTGCACCTGCCCTTCCACAGCAACCTTCATATGTACACGTAAAAATAGAAAAAGGAAAAAATTACACAGCTTGGACTTACTCTTCCATGTCTTTCCATCGAAGTTCGTTTGTTTGCACTCGAGGTTGAGCATGTCGAGGTGCTGAGGATGATGTCGATTTGCTCTATCTAGGTCTCCATTCCCTTGGGGCTTTCTCTCACTGAGCCTGGAATTAGGCTGTTGGTCTCTAGCAGTCCTCTTGTTTGACTGCACCTGACCTTTGTTTGGGTACTGGGGATTTGAACTCAAGTTTGCTTGTGCAGCAAATCTGTTATCTACTGAATCGTATCTCCAACCTCTAGGAGACATCTTATGATGATTGCACTTTCCAAATGATTTCCAGTATTTGTTTCTGACTTGGAATTCTGGAGCTTGTGTATTTGGAATACATAAGATATATTACATAGTGATATTACACTTCATGGCATATTTTGTTGGTCTTCAGTGTGTAAAGTATATGAGACTGAGCTAGAGTTTATATATGGCAGTGATTGAAGATTGTAAGCACCTTCTTGCCACATTGGACAGGTGTCTGTTTGCAGCTCTCAAGAAAATGATTTAAATCCTCAGATATCAAAGGAACATTTGAAAATTTCCTGTTTATGGTCAAAATACTTATTAACTTCCTCTTTTCAGTGTTCCAGTGTGGGGAGTCAAGTTTATGACAAGTAAGAAATAATAGTTAAACTAGCATGATGACACATCTGTAATCCCACCACATGAGAGATTGAGGCATAGGATTGCTACAAATTCAAGGCCAGACAAGGTTACACAGCATGTTTTCTGTCTCAAAAGAAAACAAAAAAAGGACAATCAAAATCTATGACTTGATTTTGGCATTTTTGTTTTTGCAGGTCACTGAGATTGGGAACGTTTTACTTTGTAAAATCTGTCTGGATACATTCTCTTATGTTTCATGAGCAAGTTACATTAAGTGGTTCCATTTATTCAGTTGGAATATTGCTGTTGGTTGCATAAGCATTTCCAGCAGGAATTTTACTAACGTATGTGTCCCTGCAGTCAAGTGCAAGGATGATTTTGCCTCTGGAGATTACATGCTGACAAGCTCTCTGTGCCACGACTCCAGTACCTTCTTAGGGTTGTTTGGTTACTAAAGCTGAAAAAGCAAGCCATATTTTCCTTGAATTTAAAAGCTCTAAATAACTGAAATTACAACTGTTAATAAATTCAAAGTTTGAGAAGTTCAGTGTTTACTTCTTAGTTGGTTGGCTATTTTACCATTTTATATATATAACCAATTACCAGTTACATTTCTTTCTTTTTTTTTTATTCAATTGTGCGTGTGTGCGCATGTGTATGTATGTATGTATTGTATGTGTGTGTGTGTGTGGAACCCAGGCAAATTCGGGAACCACCATGGACCACCTCCACTTCCTCCTTGTTTACTCTGCCCCAGGATTCACAGGCTCCGCCCTACCAAGACCAGAAACGCAGGACGCCCCCGCTTCTGCCAGGCGTCTCTACATGGGGTCTAGGATCCGAACTCAGGACCTTCCACCTGCAAGGCAGAGGCTTAACCCCTGAGCCACCTCTCCAGCCCCAGCAGAGTTACATTTCTATATGAGCAGAAAATCTGCAAAATGAAGTTTTGCCTGAAAAAAACACCTGTAATTCCAGGGAGAATTGGCTTGTTCTAATTTTTAGTTGTCTTTCAAGTTTTTCCAAAGCTATCTTGTTTTTCAGAACATCGTTCACTTCTTTGGCAGTATGCTAGAGCATTTTACTTGGTAAACATCAAGGAAAGAGGTTCTACTGTGGTTTCTTTAGGGCTGTGAAAGGAAGTCCTTGTTTAGCACAAAAGAAAAGCCTCAGTTGACTGAAGAGTCTTCTAAGTTATTCCAAGGGGTTCGTTGGTTTGACAAGTCAATTTACATTTCAGAAAGTGTCCAAGAATTCTTCTGCACGTGGCCTAGCAGCCCAGTGTGGCTAATCTGTTAAAACCTCACAATAGGTATTTTCCTCATGGTACTAGCACACATCATAGGGGTCTTCACTCAAAATACAGTGTTTCTTAGGAATATTTCACTTTACTGTGAAATTTGTGTCATCTTTCCTTGCTAACAAAGATTGTGCTGAATTAACTCTTGTATAAACAAGGTGTATAAGATGGAGTAAGTGTATTACATTATGTATTGTAACTTTGGGGGAGGGAATGTGTATGAACGCAGCAGCATCAGTGCTGACACAGTGTCTGGGTACAGCTGAGCCGCTACTAGATGGGCTGTTGATGCTATGTGACATCGAATGTTCAGGGAGACAACATGGTGTCCAGTGTTTCCATTTTAGCACTGACCTTGGCCTCGGTTGTGAACCTGATGCATGTCTTGGATTTTTTAATTCTATTTGTCCTTTCTTCCTAAGTTGATGTAAGATAGGTAGTGTCCAATGTAGCGATAAGGTTTGTGGGAGACACACATGAAGCAAGAATGTCAACACCCAGTTGTCTTGCTCATGAACAAGAGATTGTTTGACAATCTTCAGACCACATGCTCATGCCAAATGAATAATCTCTCTTACTTTCCTTATATTTTTGTCAGCTTATTCAAATATCTTAGTCCTTATCACTGTTTAAGAAAATAGTAGTGCTTCCATTGTTCTGAATTTGTCTTACAAAGTAATTGAGCATCTTTGGGTGAAGGGAGGGTGGATAACAGATCAGATCTTCTGTTGGTGTGTCTCACGCATGGGGCAAACCTGGTTGCCAGGTTTCTGCATAGGCCCCTTTACCACTGAGCCTGCTTACTGGAGCATGGTTCGTTTGTTTTTGTTTTTTTGTGTGTGCAGGTGTGTGTCCAAGGACACTGTGGAGACCCAAGGATGACTTCAGAATCACCTTGGATTATGCTGCTTTCTCTTTGCTTTGCTCTGGAGTTTCTCAGGCTCTGCCTTTCAGGGCTGCAAGTACCTGAGCCACCACTAGTAGTTTATATAGTGCCAGGGAACAGGGTGGGTGTGTGGGTGTGTGGGTGTGTTTGTGTGTGGGTGTGTGTGTAGCTGAGCAACATTCCAGGCCCCATCTTGCTTGTGTTAAGAGCATTCTGTATTATTTTGTATGAAGGGTTTTTTGTTGTTGTTGTTGTTGGTTGTGAAAGTTGTTTTAGTTGCTTTTTTTCTTTTAATTCTTAATTAGTTGGTGACAAAGTTCCTGCTGATATAAGATTAACTTCAATCAAATCTACAACTCTAAGAGTTGACCAATCAATTCTGACAGGTAAGACACCTATGGGAAAGTCCTGGAACTTCAGTGCCCCAGCTTTGTGTCAAACAATATGCACCTCCCCCCATGCATCTGTCCTAACACCTTCGTAGACAGCTCAGTCAGAATTTTTTTGTTTGCAAATTTGAAAACATTATCTGAGAACATTACAAACTTGATTTTAATCTCACAATACTTCTGTTTATCTTGAATTTGAAATTTAAGTTTAAATTGTTTCACTTTTTAATTTTTACTTTCTTAAAGAGAAAAGGGTTGTGAATGCCTTCATTAGCAAAAGAAGTAATCTTCAGGTTGAAGGGTTGTTTCTTATTTCATAGAGAATAATTTAATGTTGTTTCTTGAGACAGAAAACATAGACTCTAATAACTAACTATAAAGAGAATAATTATTTATTTAATGTCGTTTCTTGAGACAGAAAACATAGACTCCAATAACTAACTATAAGGCTTTTTTTTATTTCAAAGAATTCTAATCTCTTGTCTAGCATGTTTTGACAAGCAAATATACAATTAGCAAAGTTAGCTAAAAAGTTTGGCTGTTTTATGATTTGAAATTTTGTACTCCTGAATTTCTATTGTTAAAGAATATTTTCCCTTGTTTTTAATAACATAAATCACAAACCAGGGTCCAGGATAGAAGGTTTACTGGGAGTAAGGTTGTTGTAAGATTACTATAAAATAATGCTAGCCTGAAATGAAGTAAATATTAAATCTAAAGGCTATCAATATTTGTCCGTTTTATAAAGTGACTTATGTCATAGATACATGGGTGATAACTTTTAAAATTGCTGTTGTGGGGCTGGAGAGATGGCTTAGGGATTAAGACTTTCCTGGAAAGCAGAAGGTCCTGAGTTTGGATCCCAAGTCCCATGTAAAAATGCCAAGTGGAAACAGCAGTGGCCTGTACTTCCAACCCTGGTGGGTGGAGCCTGGGAAATCCCAGAGCAAAGCCAGAAGGAGGTAGAAGCAATCCAGATGATTCCCAAAGTCACCCTTGGTCCTCCACAGGGACACACAGTGCCCTCTGACAGACACACACATACACACACACACACAAACATACACACAGAGTAAATAAATAATAAAATATATAAAATTGCTGTTACGAATAGTTTTATCTGTTAATTACCTTTATAAACAACAGCTTCAAGCTAGTTAAAGTAAAAAATACTGAAGAAATTATGGGGTTATGTGCATTGAAGTTCACACCTTGTGAAAATACTTTTCCAGAGGGTCTTGAATGTCCTTTTCTCCTGCTCAGGTGAAGTAGAGCTAACGTCGTGTCTCTCATGCTCATGTCTGTCCCTCCCCGGGTGCTAGGACCACAGGTGTGCCCTTCCAGGCCCCGCTTCAGTGCTGCAAATAGAACCTCCTCTTAGACAGTCACACTGCAGTTGCAGTTGTGGCTATGTGAGGAACGCTGTCAAGCAATCAGTACAAAGTAACTGAAAACAATTTAATTACTCCAGCAATACAGGGCAGTTGACTGATGTTATTCAAAGAAAATGTTTTTACACTTACTGTTTGCCTGAGGGTTACATGTGTCACAGAGCACACGCAGAGGAGGAGAGGAAGCTCGAAGGACTTATCTCCACCATGGGGTTGCTGGGGCTTGAGCTTAGATTACCCATCGAACCATCTCTCCAGCACCAGCTTCTTCATTTTAAAATAATATGCACACAGATTTTAGACTTACTTGGTGCGTACCTGTGTGCATCAGAGGTCACTATGTGCCTGTGACTGAAGGAATCGTCCCCTTTGCTTTGTCACCACCGTTTTCTCCTGGCATTTTTAATTGAGATCTGGGATCCAAACTCAGCACCTTCTGCTTACAAGGCACAAGCTTAACCCCTGAGCCATCTCTCCAGCCCCTAAAATTATATCTTTAACTAATTTCTTTGCTCTGGAATTAGTTTCCATTACTGGATTTCCCCTGATTTGCCTTCTTTAAATAAATAATAGTGTTTTGTCCCTTTTCCTGTATTGGCAATGAGTGTGTACTTTATTTTATTTGAACATATGCTGTAACTTATGTAACCCAAGTTGGCCTCAAATTTGAAGTAACTTCCTGGCTTGGCCTCTTTTATACTGAGATTACAGGTACAATCGAGGGTTCCTGGATCTAACCATCTTGTCTGTTCACCCTGCCTAGGCGAGTCAGTCTCTGTGATTAAGCACACCGATCCTGTCCCTGACCCACGGGCTGTCAATCAAGATAAAAAGAATATGCTCTTTTCTGTAAGTATGTTATCAGATGTGGAGGAGGGGGACAGGTGTTGCATTGAACCCAGAACCTCACATGTATATGTTTAAACCTATGACTAAGCTTCACCTGTAGTCCCTCAAACTTTGATTTTTAAAGGCATTTTCAGAGTTGAAGATAATGTGTTTCCATGAGCTTCCTTTGGAGCCAACTTCAGAAGGTGTTGGATTCTAAAAGCAGTTAGTCTTTAGTGTCCATCTCAGGGTTGAAAAACATTGTAACAAGTCAGATGTAGCAGAAGGTTGCTTAGTTCTGTCTGGGTTTAATGTTTAGCAACAAAACAATAAATCTAGCCAGGAGCATAAATGGTAGAATTTACGTCTTAGTATTATTGTTTGTGTTTGGATTACCAGTTTTTTCATGGTTAAAGAAAATGATTAGGCCAGGGATGTTAAAGTTGAAAAGTTCGGACCTGTTCAAAAAAGTGCTTTTCAGAGTGGTGTGTGTGTGTTGCTGCTTTTTGTGTGTGGTTCATGGTAAAAAGATCTACGTTTGCAAAGGACAAACACAGCAAACCATTATGGTAGGTCTGAGTATGTGAGTGTTCATTGTGCTATTTCTTTTTCATTGTCGTTGAAGTTTTTTCCAATAGTAAGAATGTGCTTGGCTTTTGGTTATTTGGAATCTAAGATAGTATTTCGAATAGTGACTTTTTAGTTTAGAGGCAAGCTACAACTACCTGTAGTAAGTAAAGTGTTGGAGTTACAGTGAGAATAATGAAACCTTGTCATATATTACGAAGTTAGAGTGGGAGGTATTGGAGTTTGAATGCGAGTGTCCCCCCCACAGGTTCATGTGTTTGAATTCTTAGCTTGGTGTTAATGTTGGGGAATGTTGTGGCACCTCTAAGAGATGTAGAGCCTCCAGGGAAGGAGGTCATAGGGGTGGGCCTTCAGGTTTGATAGCTGGTCCGTGCTTCTCTTGCTCTCTCTGGCTCCTGTTGGTTGTGATGACCTTACCTGCCTCCTGCTTCTGCCTTCAATCTTTTTTCTACTATGTGATGAGACAAACAGAATCTTTTCTTCCTTACGCTGGTTGTGTCAAAGTTTTGTCTCATAGCAAAAAAAAAAAAAAGAGTAATTGCAATGGGAGGGAACAATGGAATCAACTCCACTGGCTTGAGTTCTGGTGTTAGAGTGGGAATCCCCATATGGTCCATTGTACTGGCTGTCGAAGAATGAGTGGGATTTGAAGCATTGTGAATGCAAGAGCATTAGAGCGTTGCTAAGCTGGAAAATTGGCCCGGAGATCTGGGAGTTGGCTGGGAACTGCTCGGGATGTCGAACTTAGATCCGTTTGGAGATGGAGTGTGCACTGCCTACATAGGGACATGCTCGCTGTCTGTCTGGACAGTTTCTCAGGAGAGAGAGGTTCTGACTGCCCTAGTCAAGTTTCGCCCTCATCAGTTTTAAGTTAAGATGTAGTTTTAATCTTATACCTCTTCCCCTCTGTTCTCTCTAGGGTACAAACATTGCTGCTGGGAAGGCTATGGGAGTGGTGGTGGCAACTGGAGTTAACACAGAAATCGGCAAGATCCGGGATGAAATGGTTGCAACTGAACAGGAGAGAACACCCCTACAGCAGAAACTAGATGAGTTTGGGGAGCAGCTTTCCAAAGTTATCTCCCTCATTTGCATTGCAGTCTGGATCATCAATATTGGGCACTTCAATGACCCAGTTCATGGGGGCTCCTGGATTAGAGGTGCTATCTACTATTTTAAGATTGCGGTAGCCTTAGCTGTTGCTGCGATCCCCGAGGGTCTCCCTGCCGTCATCACCACCTGCCTGGCCCTTGGAACTCGCAGAATGGCAAAGAAAAATGCCATTGTTCGAAGCCTGCCTTCTGTGGAGACCCTTGGCTGTACTTCCGTTATCTGCTCAGACAAAACTGGCACGCTTACCACTAACCAGATGTCGGTGTGCAGAGTGAGTAAGGGGTATCGCTGGTGACTCTTGACTTCTGGGCTCATCCTGATGCTGCAACTCCGTGTTCAAAAGTTGTGATTGTAATTGCTACTGCTTGAGGGTCGTGTGGGAGCTGAGCCAGTCTCTAATACTTGTGGACTTAATTGTTAACTACCAGAACATCTTAAAAAATACATTTCATGGGCTGGAGAGATGGCTCAGGGGTTAAGACCCTATCTTGCAGGCAGAAGGACCTGAGTTCGGAACCCAGGTTCCATGTAAAAAATGCTAGGTAGAAATGGTGGTGGCCTGCATTTCCAACCTTGGTGGTTGGAATTTGGGAAATCCCAGAGTGAAGCAAGGAGGAGGTAGAAGCAATCCAGGATGATCCTGAAGTCACCCTTGGGCCTCCACAGGGACACACAGTGCCCTCTGATATACACACACATATATTTTTTTAAAATATTTTTTTTTGTGTGTGTATATTTCATTAGGCTGGAGAAATGGTTCAGTAGTTAAAACTTTGGTCTTACAAGCAAAAGGACCAGCGTTTGGATTCCCCAATCCCACATAGAACGTCTGGCAAGTCCAACAGCAGCCTCACAGCTGGTCCTGGAGTACAGAGTCTGGGAACTCTGGACAAAGCAGTAAAGTGCAAGAGCAGTCCAACAGGTTCCCAATGTCACCCTCGGGCTCTTCTGTCCCCACCCACATGCAGAAACATTCATGCACACAAAAAAAATTGTTCATATTTCAGATCTTGGCACCCCCCAAAAAAGAGTTAATGTGCGGTGTTTCTTTGGGTTTTTGTTTAAGGATGCAGTTTTACAGCTATACTATCTTGAAGACAAGTATCCCATGTCACTTGATCTTTTTATAATCACAATTCTTTGCTGGACTAGGAGTGTAGCATGAGGATAAGAGCATGTCTGGTATGTACAAGCTTTTTATGTCAGTCCTAGTGTTGAGTAGGAAGCGAAGACACTTTCCTACATGTGTTAGCATCTGAATGTGGAGCAGTTCAACGTGCTGAACCTCAGTGAGTTTCATTGATACTATTTTCTTAAATGAGAGGGCTTCTCACCTCAAAGTAGTAAAGACTGTATTTTTCTAGCAGCATTTTCTTTATACTAGTCTGTTCTTTTCTCTACAGATGTTCATTCTGGACAAAGTTGAAGGGGACACTTGTTCCCTTAATGAGTTTACCATAACTGGATCCACATATGCACCCATTGGAGAAGTGTGAGTAGCTTTCTATCCTGTGCAGGATTTATTGTGGCTTTGTAGTTTAAATAGGTTTGCTGGGAATGGTGGTGTGGGGGCAGAAGAATCAGGAGCTCATTGCCAGCAAGGGTGCATGAAAGTCTGTCTTTAAAGCACCAAAAAGAAGAGTGATAATAAATAAATGTCATTTGTGGGCTAGGGAAAAAATTTTTTTAAAACAAAGTTTATCAACAAGCCATTAGCTTTGGTTTACTTGGCTCCCTTTTGGACTCCAGATTTTCAGGTTTTTTGTTTTGTTTTAATTTAAACTGTTGGTTAGGGACTTTCTTTTTTCTTTCCTTTTTTTTTTTAATTTTTAATTATTCAATTATGAGTGTATGCGTGTGTGTGTGTGTGTGTGTGTGTGTGTGTGTGTGTGTGTGTGTGTGGAACCGCAGGCAAATTTGGGAACCACTATGGACCGCCTCCACCTCCTCCTTGTTTACTCTGTCCGGGAATTCACACCAGAACCAGAAATATAGGCCGCCCCGCTTCCGTCCAGCGTCTACACGTGGGGTCTAGGATCTGAACTCAGGACCCTCCGTCTGCAAGGCAGAGGCTTAGCCCCTGAGCCACTTCTTCAGCCCCTGGGGGTTTCACTAATTAAGAATTTCAGGTCTTTGATGCTGATGTCAAAGTTGCATCCTATTTCGTATTTGTCAAATACACCAACTTCAGCATCAGATTTCAGAAAAGCTCAATTTGTGCGTGGGTGTGCGTGCGTGCGTGTGTGTGTGTGTGTGTGTGTGTGTGTGTGTATCAGAGGGTACGTCTCCCGGTGGAGGACCAAGGGCCACTTGGGGAGTCATCCTGGATTGTTTCTGCCTCCTCCATGCTTCACCCTGGGATTTCTCAGGCACTGCCCTCCAGGGTCAGAAGTGCCCTGGGATCCGAACTCTGGACTTTCTGCTTGCAAGACAGAGTCTTAACCCCTGAGCCATCTCTCTAGCCCAAAAGAGCTACATTTTTAAAATATATTCCAGTCTGTTTTCCCAAAAGTTTCAAATAGTTGAAAGGCGAAGGCAGGAAGATTAAGATTAACATCAGTCTGGGCTATATAGAAAGATTCTGTCTCAAACAAAAAGAAAACTTGATAGAATGTGTTCTTTCTGTAGGCACAAGGATGACAAGCCAGTGAAATGTCATCAGTATGATGGTCTTGTGGAATTAGCAACGATCTGTGCTCTCTGTAATGATTCTGCTCTGGATTACAATGAGGTAAGTTAGGAGTCGCTGCACTATTGCTGATAAATTCATGACCAAACGGCTTATGGAGAAATGGATTTTTTACTTTCTCTTAACAATAGTTCAGTTACAGTTCTTAATTCAGCTTGGCAGGAGAGTCCACACTACCACCAAGGACTGAGGGAACTGGCCACTCCTTATTGCATATCCACAGAAATGCTGAGAGGGACAATCCCCAACATGTCTGGCCAAGTATGCAGAATGTCCCCTTCAACCAGTTCCCCCCTCCTTACCCACTTCCCCCTGGGACTAGTCCTACCCACCATAGGCTGGGCTTCCCCATCACGTAGAAAACCTCCTGAAGGCTTGCTTGTGCCCAGAGTACGGTTGCCAAGTTGACCCCAATATCTCAACTTTGATACTTTGTGAATGAAAAAGAAGTCTGTTCCTGATTCAAAGGTGGATAGAGTGGAAGTCAGTCCTTCATCAGGGAGATCTCGAAAGCAGAGCTCCTCACTTTTCTCTTTTCAAACACCTGTATGTGTCATGGCTGTGTTGTTTGGCCAAAGAAAGCCATTTACTTTGCATCCATCCATGAGCCTCTGCACTGTTGTTGCTGGGCTTAATTGTAGTTACTTGATGTTAGCTTTGACAGCTATTGATATTATCATTACTCTAAACAAAATCTAGGTCAGAAAGTGTTTTCCTGAGGGTGTAAGGGAATTGACTTTATTTTGCGAAGTAGATTGTCATATATCCTTCAAGACAGCCTGAAACCTAGAGATTGTTTCAGTGATAGTTGATTAAGGAGAAATTTTAACCAACACAAAACCTCCTTTTTAATTCAATAGTGGGGTAAATCTTTATTTCAAAGAAAGGCTTTCTTTGTCGGAGTGTTAACTCCTCAGAAAATATACAGTGACCTGGAGTCACATATTGTTTGAAAACACTCTGAATTGTATGACTTCTTTTCTTCCATATTGAGTGGTATAAGGGAAATGGCAAAAGTTAATTACTAAACTTTTCATATTTACCTTGAAAACAAGGTTTTTTAATTGTCGGTCACTTCCTTTAGAGTAAGATGAAAATCACTCATAGAAGGCTGGAGAAGCGGCCCAGGGGTTAAGATTCTGCCTTGTAAGCTGAAGGTCCTGAGTTCGGATCCCAGGTCCCATGTGGAAATGGCTGTGGCCTTCACACCCAGCCTTGGTGAGCGGAGCCTAGCAATCCAGGATGATTCCTGAAGTCATCCTTGGTCCTCAACAGGGACACACAGTCCTCTGACACACACTCACACACATAAACACACACACACATAGAATATTGATTCAAGAGAACAAGTTGTTTTTCCGTGGAAACATGAAGAGAAGTTTAACTGTTTATTTCTTCACTTACCACCTTTCCATGTCTTTATGCTATGTAGGCAAAAGGTGTATATGAAAAAGTTGGAGAAGCTACGGAGACTGCTCTCACTTGCCTGGTAGAGAAGATGAATGTGTTTGATACTGAATTGAAAGGACTTTCTAAAATAGAACGTGCAAATGCCTGCAACTCGGTCAGTACCTGGTGCTTTGTTCATGTTGCTCGGTGGCCATGCTGCATGCTCTGTCCATTCTCACTCCTTTCACCTTCATTTGCATACACCTTATCTCTTCAAGCTTGGAACATCTTATCCACATCTATAATCCCATAAAGCAAAATTATCACAAATTCAAAGCCAGCCTGGTTTACTAAATGAGACCCTGTCTGTATAAAAATATACACACGAAGGTACTACAGTCAATGTAGTTGTCAGAAGTAACCATCTATGCCTTCAAGGGCTGCCTTTTTCAGTGGGCTAAGAGTAAATTGTCCTAAGAAAAGCTAGTTCCTACCACTGACCTACCCTGCATTTCAGTTTCTGCCAGATCTTCAGTGGCAGTATATGGAAAATCATGTTTTTATCTTAACTTTTACTTTGAACGCATTTCCATTTGGATACCCCTTTTTTTTTTCAGATCTTTTCTAAACTCTTGCATCTATCAGCCTATCAAAACCTTTTGTTATTTGTGAATGTGGTGTGCTAAATCTAGTGTTAAGTATGTGCATAATAGCATATTCAAAGGATTTGAAAATTGGTAGAAATAACAAAATGGACAAGTTAACAATTAGAGATAATCAGTCTGCCCAGGTGGAAAAAATGTGAACTTGGAGGCAAAACTTATGGACAATAGTAAATAACCACTAAAATTCTGTCATTAAAGCGCCTTCCATTATGTAACTTACTATTTCCAAATACATTTTCAGATCATTTACACTACTGGTCCACAAGGCTAAACTAACAAATTACAAAGGAGGGAATCATGAAGTTTATAGTTGGCACTGTAATGAAATGAAATTAGGCATTTATAAGTAGCAAGTCCTCCATATATTTGGAGAGCAATATTTAAAATATAATCAATATTAACACGGTCCATGAATGAAAAAAACTAAAGGCAGCATGTTAGTATTTGGGATTGAAGGACAGCCAGCCTAGGCTGTTGTCAAGAACATCCTGCCCCAGATAGAGAATTTCAATTAACAAATCTCTACAGTAACAACTTTTCTAAACTATCACAAAATTTTAATGATTGTGTTAGAGAAGTGGAATCTATGGAAATGCTCCCTAAAAATTTTCCACTCTTAATTATATTGAACACTTAAAGAAAAAAAGACCTTGCAGATCTTCACGGTCCTGATGTCAAAGGTTAGTAAGTGTGGCATGATGAGGAAGGACCCTGGCATCAGCCATGAGTGAGCTAAATAAACGAGAGACCTCCAAGCCGTCTTACCTGCTGGCATTGGATCAGAGCCAGTAACCACTGGCATGATCACTGCCAGACCTGATGGCAAAGGTGAGTGCTTCCACAGAAGGTGCACCTGAGTCCTGGTGGTCTGCATGTGACTCCTGTAGACAATTTTAAACAGCCAGTGTTTAAAGCTTTAGTGTTACAAATGCTCTGTGGTGGCCATTGAGACCCTGTGATCTGTGCCTGTTGAACCCCCTCCACATTTGTGTTTCCTTCTCCTTCTCTGCCTAATATTTTTCTTGATAGGACTCAACATATTTTGTTCTTACATTCTAATCTCTATTTCCAAATGTTTATTAAGATAATCACTTGCTATTTAGCTTATTGCTGTTTATTCTACCCACCCTAAAATGACGGTCATGATTTGACACAGGGATGGGTTCCCTCTTGTAATGTGTACTTGGTGAGTGTCATTGGACAGGTGGAAGCAGAAGTAGTAATGCAGCAATATTCCATCTTTGTCCTTCCAGGTCATCAAACAACTGATGAAAAAGGAATTTACTCTGGAGTTTTCACGTGACAGAAAGTCAATGTCAGTCTATTGTACACCAAACAAACCAAGCCGGACATCAATGAGCAAGATGTTTGTGAAGGCAAGTGCCGCAGGCTGCAGTTGGCATCACAGGTAGGCAGCCGGTGCAGTTCTGATCTAATCCATCCCTGATCTAATCATCCCGTTCACAGGGTGCTCCTGAAGGTGTCATCGACCGGTGCACCCACATTCGCGTTGGAAGTACAAAGGTCCCCATGACCCCTGGAGTCAAGCAGAAGATTATGTCGGTTATTCGGGAGTGGGGCAGCGGCAGCGACACTCTGCGGTGCCTGGCCCTGGCCACTCACGACAACCCACTGAGGCGAGAAGACATGCATCTGGAGGACTCAGCCAACTTCATCAAATACGAGGTAGCCGCCCACCTTCCTGTCCATGTTACACACTCGTCATGTCCAGCAGTGCTGCTTCCAGCAGAAGGGCGGGCAGTCCTTATCGGGAACCAATTGGGATTGTTTTTTCTTTAGGCCATGTGCATCACTCTTTAAATCACATAGTTAACAATTTATTAAGTCTGTTACCCTTGAGGTAAAATAAGGCAAGCTTAAATTCATTTGTAAAAAATATTTTTATGGATTATTAAAGCTGTTAAGATGGCTCAGTAATGGTTATGGTGCCTGAACACAATCTGGTGGCCTGAGTTCAATTTTTTTTTTTTTTTTTTTTTAAGAGTGTAAACCGTTTTTTATTGGTTCCAACAGTTAAAAGAAAATAGAGGGCGCATTCAGCTATTCGCTTCTGGGGTCGCGTCCGTAGACCAGCCCTCTCCACCTGAGTTCAATTTCTGAAGGAGAGACAACCTCCTCACTTCCAACATTGGCCTCTCCACATGCACATGTTCTGAGTGTTTTTAAAACACTCACCAGACCTTGGCGGTGAAAAGGCAAATTAGAGATTCCTCTTCCTCTGCCCAGCACCCCTGGCTCAGGACACTCTCAGGTTGTCTGCGTATCCAGAGCACTTCATTCCTCAGTATGATTTTTCTTTTTCCCATTTGAAATTTTTCTTCTAAAATGTTATAAAAGTTTAAACTAAGATAACTTAGTAACAAAAGTTACTCTTTGGTTTCCCTTTTTTGTCTCCAAGAAATAGCTGGGCTGGAGGCTTCAATGGCAGGACACTTCTTGGCCAGACCAGGGCCTAGTTCCATCCCTATCTGCATAGTAACAAAGGGAAAAAGTCAGGGGGGTCCTGTAATCCCAACATTGAGACAGGAAGATGCTCCAAGTTTGAGGCCAACCAGAACCATCTGCTGGGAACCCTGCCTTTCAGCCACAGGCAGCCGCAAAAGAGCCATGACAAACTTAGCAGTAGCAAAAGAGGCCATTGGTAGACGGGGAAGGGACAGAAGTTCCTTTATTTGACCTCACAGCGACCCTTTTGCTTTAGACCAACCTGACCTTCGTGGGCTGCGTGGGGATGCTGGACCCTCCCAGAATCGAAGTCGCCTCCTCTGTGAAGCTATGCCGGCAGGCGGGCATCCGTGTCATCATGATCACGGGGGACAACAAAGGCACTGCTGTGGCCATCTGCCGCCGCATTGGCATCTTCGGGCAGGACGAGGATGTGACGTCAAAGGCTTTCACAGGCCGGGAATTTGATGAGCTCAGCCCCGCGGCCCAGAGAGATGCCTGCCTGAATGCCCGCTGCTTTGCGCGGGTCGAGCCTTCCCACAAGTCTAAGATCGTTGAGTTTCTTCAGTCTTTTGATGAGATCACGGCTATGGTGAGTTTGCATCACACAGAGGACTAGCCAGGCCTATCGGCCCAGCCTTCAATTCTGTACCAGGGAGGCTGATCCAGGAGGGCCACCCTCAGTTCTGGGCTGCATAGGGAAGTCCTGTTGCAGGGTTGGGGGAGTGGTATGATTTCTCTATTCTAAGGACAGATGTATCTGAGCGTGGGTTTAAAGTGACTGTTGTGTGGCTACATCTTGAGTGGCACCTGGGTTTTGTTTTAGATGTCCTAAACAATTCCACGTCCTGTAGCTTTGCTTCTCTAAGTCTTTTTGGTAAGCTCATTTCACAGGATTTGAGCAGAAATTCTGTAACCTTTCACCCAGAGACCTCTCTTTCCCATGTCCTTCCCTTTCGGGGGTTTCTGCCCAGAGGTACCACATCGTCTGAGGCAGCTGCAATGTTCTTTTTCAGACTGGCGATGGTGTGAATGATGCCCCAGCTCTGAAGAAGTCTGAGATCGGCATTGCCATGGGCTCTGGCACGGCAGTGGCTAAAACTGCATCTGAGATGGTTTTGGCTGACGACAACTTCTCCACCATCGTCGCTGCAGTGGAGGAGGGGCGCGCCATCTACAACAACATGAAGCAGTTCATCCGCTACCTCATCTCCTCCAACGTCGGGGAGGTTGTCTGGTGCGTCTGACTGCCATGTCCAGTAACGAGCTTTGCTAGTGCTTCCATGCAGCCCTTTGGTCTTTCGTGTCTGAGTCGGAGGTGGGAGGTAGATCCCTTGCTTAATCTCGCAGGGTTGTCTGCACGCACCCCACTATGCAGAGAATAATCTTTGGCACAGAAAGTAATATAAGCCAATCAAAAATCACACATTTTTGGCTCTCTGAAAGTTAGTTATAATTTGAAATGGAATGTGACAGATGTTCTTTGCTCCCCTGAAGTTATCACAAGCAGTCCTTGCTCGAGTCCACGGGTGAACATTTCCTTCATGTCACTAGTGTCTTCTCTTTTCTCTTTTCTCGGATGGAAACAGCATTTTCCTGACAGCAGCCCTGGGGTTTCCTGAGGCACTCATTCCTGTCCAGCTGCTCTGGGTCAATCTCGTGACTGATGGTCTACCTGCCACTGCACTGGGCTTCAATCCCCCTGATCTGGACATCATGAACAAACCCCCCCGGAACCCGAAGGAACCACTGATCAGTGGGTGGCTCTTTTTCCGTTACCTGGCTATTGGCTGTGAGTACAGTTTTTTTATATACCTAATTTTTAAATGGGATATGAGCTCATCTTTCAAAAAGCACATTTTTCTCCTTTCTCTGTATTAAGATAGAAAAAATAGAGGATGCTTCTTGGAATTTTTGTCACATAAGCACTCAGTTTACTAAAAGTCTTGTCACAGTTTCCAGTTAGCATCTTATCCTTCCCATGGTTTTTGTAAATGCGCAAATAATTTCAAGTTTCGCATACTTGCCCTTGTTCAAGGAATGCAGGCTTGAGGACAGGCCAGGGCTTTTTCCTCCTAAGCTTACTCTGAGTCAGAAAACAGGATCAGTGTACTCAGCAGTGCGGCTCTCATCTTCTGCACCAAGAAAGCTCTCTTCTGTTCTGTAGGTTAGAAAAATGAGGTTCAAGGCACCTGAGATCCCACAGAAAGGCATTTGACATGTGATGCTTTAAATTCAAACAACACAAGAGAGTGGTTCAGAGTGAGATGATCCTCAGTCAACCAGCCCATAGCTTCAACCACCACAGTTTCTCGTGGACCAACAGCCCTTCAGAGAGCCAGCAGACAAACTGTGCTTTGTTTCCGTCTGGGAGGAGCTCTGTCGGTTATCTGTAGGGCTGCATGTCCACCAGCCGCGCTAACTTATCCTCGAGACAACCAGGATGGGAGGCGTGTACGCTGGTGTCTCGTGTTGATGTTACTTGGGGGTTGAAGGAGGGCAGGGGGAGATCAATCTCAGTTTCACTCCCCCCTCATTCTTCCTGAACTAGAGCCGATGAGGAATGGCCGGAACCTGCCCTGGGCTTTGCCATGCTGCCAAGGGTCAGGTGCCAACCACTGTGCCCATGCTTCTCAGAAGGCTTCTGTGGGCCTTTAACTGGAACAAGATGCTACGTAGTATCCAACAAGCTTGTATTTGTTTACCCAAAAGTGTGTGGCCTGGTCCACCAACACTGTCCTCAGTGTGCACATGCAGCCTTGACGTGGAGAAACTCAGGCCTTAGAAGTAGAGCAGAGATCCTACAGCACCTGCCCGCTGTCTGTCAGGTGACAGGGCCTCTGCTGAGCGCTCCAACTGCACCTTCATTCAGCTGCGCGTGTTAATAGATCATAGGATGGGACCAAGCAGGGACTTTTTCTTCAGAAATTCCATAGGAAAAACCCCTTGTTCTGTATCAGAAGCCCCTGATCCTGGACCCTGTGGTCAGCTTCTGTGGCTGGACATTGTCCTCCCACCCAGCCCAGGCCTGCATCTTTCACCCTTGTTCCCTGCTGGAATGCGCTCCTGTGCCTGACCTGTGTGAGCATCGCTGTCCATAACTCCAAGTGTCTCAGCATCACATTTGTTCCCAGGTTATGTGGGCGCTGCTACTGTGGGTGCTGCCGCGTGGTGGTTCATCGCTGCCGACGGTGGTCCAAGAGTGTCCTTCTACCAGCTAGTAAGTCGCCACCCTTATTTCTATGTTGTAGTGAAACGTCCAGGTCTTCTGTGTGGTATGGTTATCTGGGGGGGGGGTCGTCTTGAAGGCACGGGCAATAAGCCGTTATGGCATGTGATCCAGAAAGGCTTCTGGGAACTGAGGTGAAGCTTTCATCTGGGCTGGGGAGATAGCTCAGAGGTCAGCGGCTTGCCAATCAAGCATAAAGACTGAGTTTTGATTCTTAGATTCCCCATAAAATGCTGGGTGGGAGTGGCGGACCACCAGTAATTCCAGCCCTGAAAGTAGAGACCAGAATTTGAAGAGCAAGTTATCTTGTTAGACTATCCCTGAGCTCTGGGTTCAGACTGTTCCAAAGGTGGGAAGAACATCATTAATGACCGTGCTCAGCCTCAGGCCCCCACGGATGTGTGTGTGCACAGCCCCACATACATATGCAAATAGCAAGCAGCTCCGCACTGCTGGGGGGGGGTGGACTCTGTATGGAACAGTCGGGAGGTTTGGGCGCACAGCTGCTGATGGAACGTGGATTTCTGTTGTAGAGTCATTTCCTTCAGTGTAAAGAAGACAACCCAGACTTCGAAGGAGTAGACTGCGCAATCTTTGAGTCCCCGTACCCAATGACAATGGCACTTTCTGTTTTAGTGACCATAGAGATGTGTAATGCTCTCAACAGGTTAGTATGTCCTACGGTAAAGGGCTTGTGAAGGTCATGTCGAATTTAGGGTCACAGAAAAACTCTTCTCTGACATAAGCCTAAATTGTTGTTACCCAGGAAGCAGTGGGGTCCTGAGCCTGTGTCCTAAAAAGCCGAAGTGGGGGGACAAAAATAGGACCTGAGGTCTCCTGTGAGCCACACCTACAGCCTACAGGGATGGCGCTTTTCCTTCTTTAGCATGAAACAATTAAGTCAATGAAACAAAAATGGAAATTTCTAAATGCTTAAGTGGCCATGGCAATTGAGCAGCTTTGAGCCAAATGGGATCTGCTGTTCTAAAGCCAAATTACATAAATAGGGGCTATTTGTCTCGTATACACGCCCCTGCGGCATGTGAAAGTCAGGTCTTGGGAAACAGGGTGGTGATGACAGCAAGCAGCGGCTGCCATGTCCAGCTGGTCCCGGGACAGGGGCCTTTGTCTCCGCCGAGTTCACCTCTTTCTCCTTCACTTGCAGTTTGTCAGAAAACCAGTCCTTGTTGAGAATGCCCCCGTGGGAGAACGTCTGGCTTGTGGGTTCCATCTGCTTGTCCATGTCACTCCATTTCCTGATTCTCTATGTGGAGCCTTTGCCTGTGAGTCATTGGAGGGGCCGGGCTGGGCTGGGGCTGTCCCCACCCCCCACTACCAGCAGGTTCAGCAGCGCGATGTGGGGCTTCCTTGTCTCAGCTTATCTTCCAGATCACACCACTTAATCTGACCCAGTGGCTGATGGTGCTGAAGATCTCCTTGCCTGTGATTCTCATGGATGAGACGCTCAAGTTTGTGGCCCGCAACTACCTTGAACCTGGTAAAGAGTGTGTGCAGCCTGCCACCAAATCCTCCTGCTCGTTGTCAGCATGCACCGATGGCATCTCTTGGCCGTTCGTGCTGCTAATAATGCCTCTGGTGGTCTGGGTCTACAGCACAGACACTAACTTTAGTGATATGTTCTGGTCTTGACTGACAGCGCTACATTCAGAAGATGTTTAACTTAATCAATTAATTTTTTTATTGTTTAAAGCAACTGTCTATTTCTGCTGAATTTTCACATGAACATACTGGCTGGTGAAGGAGGTTTCATACTCTAGATTTTGTTTTGCTTTTTCCAACTCCAGTGGGACAAGATTTTCCTTTTTTATACACATAATTAAAGTGTCCATTGACATGTACAGAGAACTAACACTATTTTATGCAGATATTTTTTTGTAGATGAAAAAAGCATGTACAGTGTTCTGTTTAATACTCATCCTTGTACAAAAGTAGTTGAGCCAGCAGACATTGTCGGCAAATTTAATTGGCAGCAGACTATAGGAAATGAATGTGTGGAGTTTTTTAAGAAACTAAATAGCATGTATTGTGTCTTTTGCATGATTATCTGGATTTAATTTGATATCACAGTCTAATTTTTATTCATAAGCCAATTTTTCTGCACTGAGCAGAGTCCTGCTACCTCAGTCAGTATTTTTTGGTTTGCCACCTCCCGCACCCCGCCTCTGTTCACTCCCACCCCCTCTGCCCGCTCGGCTTCTTTGTAGTCTGATGGCTCTGTTCACATCCATCGTCACGAGGTATGCCTGTTCTCGCTTGTGCAGAAAACATTGCTCCAGATTCAATCGACTGGGTTTCTGTCCCTTCACCTAGTTTTTAAGGTTATTTATTTAAATGTCTAATGTATTTTATTGTAACAGACATTGTTTGCCAACATTGCTTATTTCAGTGGCACTTCACGATCTAGTTTAAAAAGAAAAATAAAACCTTTTAAATGGACAGAGAAAAATAACTGTTTTGTTCTTAAGTCACTTACCTTGAGCTTTTAATATTGTCAGTTCAAGTTCTCAGCTCAGAACTTCATTTCCTGCTGAGGGGAGGAGGGTCCTGTTCTGCTGCGTAGGCACCGGGATGTCAAGGGTGTTAATGTCTAGGCCCAAACTGACATTTACACAAGTTTCTGCAGGCCTGTTGTATGTCTTCTGGTTTAAGGAGTGTGAGGGTGTGTGTGTGTGTGTGTGTGTGTGTGTGTGTGTGTGTGTGTGTATGTTTTGTAAAATCTGTAAATAGCACATGACCAAAATGAACATATTGTATAGAATATTTTTATTTGAATGTGGACTAACCCCCACCATCACGACTGATGAGCAAGTGTTCGCGCATGTTCAAGGTCAGTCTTAACGGCAGTGTGGGTCATTAACAGTCCTAACTGTGGTGTTTTCCTCCAATGCCTTCCAACATCCATCAACTAACGTGAGTATCTTCCTCCCTGGAATTGGGATGCTTAGCCTTTGATGATGCCCTGCAGCTAGTCTGCTGCACGGGGCTCAGTGTAGTGAGGGGGGTGGCTGTACTCGGTGGGCCATGTGCTGAGGAAACAGGCACTGCCAGATGGCACAGGAAAAGATGCCACACTACCCAGGACAGTGATTCTGTGAGCTGGAGGGAGGAGGCTGTGCCAAACAGACCTTCCTTGCAGAAACATCCCATGGGGCTTTGGATCTAGTCGCAAAGCATTGTGGTCCTGTTCATTGAAAATCAGAAGCCAGTAAAGTCAGGACCTCAACCCTGTGTATGCCACACTGCACACTTCTGGGTCTCGACCTTGGTGCCTGGGCCCCATCTTAGCTCCAAGATGTAAGAAAACAATTACAATTTAGATGGTTGTGTTCAGGACCCCCAGCCCATTCTGCACCCTCCCCCTCATCTCCCAGGACTGCCCATCTAGCCTCACGGAGGCTCCAGGGCTTGGGGGGGGTTGTGAGTGTCAGTGAGGAGGCAGGTTCGCCTCGCAGAATGTGGACAGGTGATGGATGTATTTGAAAGAACGAAAAGAAAGATTGAGTCATTGAAATGCAAGATTACAGCTGAGCTGCAGACCACAGTAATGATGGTGCTGGTGAGGCACCATGCAATAGAAGAAACTAGACGCCAGCTTCTCATGGCTCGGCTCCTTCACCTTCATAAGTACCTGGACCCCTTGGGACATTCTGCCCAGTGCTCTGGACAGCCCCGTGCTTCTCCACCTCCATAGCTGGAGCCCCCTAGGCTGCTGTTGTCATGAGCAGCGCCGCCTGGTTCCTTTGGCTCAGGTCAGATTCACTGAAATCATTTCAGTACCTGTTTCCATGTGCAGCAGCACACACAGGCTGCCGCTGCAGGTGCCAGCCCCTTGGGAATGGCAAGGCATGAGCAGGCACTGACCTCTGCTCTATTCAGTCTTAAACGGCCTCTTCAGTGGAGTTATGCCCAGGCCTGCAGCCCGCCTTGCAAAAATGCCAACGATACATTCCTAACCAGCTAGGTGAGCTACCAGAACCAGTGAACAGGCCAGCCACCCACCGCAGCTGCTGCCACGTCACCTCCAACCCACAAAGGCAATGGGCAGACCTCAGGAATGCCAGGGCACAGCATTTGCTTTGTGTCTGCCAAGCACAGTGCCATCCAAAGCCCAGCACTGTCTGCAGTGTCACTGAGCGAGTGGCATGGTTATCCTTGCGTTGCCTCCACATCTCTTTTAGAACAGCCCTGCAGCTGAGGCTGCCCTTACTGAAAAAAAGGCCAGGGCAGCAACTCTCCCGGCCTCCAACATAGACCGGGCAAGCCGGAGGCCAGCCTGGCTCCCCACTTCCGCTCCACCGCCTCACCCTCTGCATGGCTAATCAGGGTCTCTGCTCTCATACCTGGAATGCTTTAACTTCCCTTCCTGGGATTTCTGAGTCAGGGGTGGCCCTTGCTGCGGGCAGATGGCACAAGGACAGTGGCCAGCACTTCCAGGTGTGGCTGCAGTGCCTCAGGTACAGTCAGATGCAGGTCTCAGAGCACCTGGTGTTTCCATCTACCACTGGGGCTGAAGTTAGGAAGTTTCTCACCCTCCTCCTACACCGTGAAGCTGATTTCCTCTCTCTTTCCTTTTCAGCAATACTGGAGTAACCGCTTCCTAAGCCATTTTGCAGAAATGTAAGGGTGTTCGGTTGCGTGCATGTGCGTTTCTAGCAACACATCTACCAACCCTCTGCATGATTGATGTTGGGGAAAAAGAAAAATAGAAAAGTTCCCAACTCACTGTGTGTAATATGGAGGAAATATGTGTTACCAATGGTTTTTTTAGCTTTTAAGTCAAACCAATAATTACAAATGTGCAGTTTAGCTTAATCAGAAAGCCTCTCCAGAGAAGTTTGGTTTCTTTGCTGCAAGAGGCTCTGAAACCTCATCCAAGAACTTAGAAGCCATCAGCCAAGTTTCCACATTTCTCTGCAAAACGTCATAGCTCTCTCTTAAGTGTATGATGCTGATTGTAATGCATGCCTTCAGTTGTAAGTAGCCAGATTACAGTTACATTGAAACATTATACTTTTTAATTGGCCCTGTACAGTTTGCTTATTTATAAATTCATTAAAAACACTACAGGTGTTGCGTGGTCACAACAGGCCTCTGGCTCGTGGCTTCGGTTGTCTTGAGTGTGTGGACAGCTATTTCACACTGTATCAGATGTAACTTATTTAATGAAACCAGAAGCAGTAGACAGATGTTGGTGCAATACAAATATTGTGATGCATTTATCTTAATAAAGTACTAAGTGTCAGTTTATCACAACGCATGTTTGACTATACTGTAAATAGACTGGTTTGTTCTGTGCTGGTTATCAAGCATTGCGCACATGGTTTCAGGTAAATAAACTACTCTGCCGTAATTCTCAGTGTGGTGAGGGTTATGTTACTAGGCAGGACAGGTCCATCCCGTGGGCGCCCACAGGGTGGGAAAGCTGAGCCCATGTCTGCAGCAGTCCCTTGGTCAGCAGGATGAGGGGCCGGGAAGGCTCCAGATGAGTATGCAGGCTTAGCAGAAGCCCCACCTTCCTGAGGTGGGGGCACGGGGTCCCCCAGCCATGTGCCAGGCTCTCCCCAAAGCTCTGGGAGCCAGGACGGCGCCGATGTGAACACGGAAAAACCTGTGGGAACTGTACCTTCACGAGCAGAAATATTTGTGATTTGTGCTTGAGTCTCAGGGCCCTGTTAGTTCCTACCCCCCACCTCACCCCCAACAGAGCCACGGCTCCCAGTCAGACCAGTGTCTGAAATTCTTGGAATGGCAGCCCAGGAGCTGTTGGGTGACACGTCTTGTTTTTTAGGAAAGTAACATTCTTTGGAGATGGCTGGGAGGCCGCTCACGACTGCTGTGCAAGCCTGGAAACACGGGGGGAGGGGAGATGCAGGCGTGTATGCGCTCAGTCACCTGGCCCCCTCAATCACACGTCATGCACACACAAGCCGAAAACTAGGTGGGAAAGACAGGAAGAGCATTTGTTCAATGAGGACAGACCAGGTGTCCTGCACACCTCTAAGCTGGGGGGCGCTGAAGGATGCTGGCTTCCTATCCAGCATAAGGTTCAGGAGTGGCCCTGACAGGAGTTCTCCTCCCCCTCCAGTAACCCTCCCCCACCCTGGGAGACTTCTAAATTCAAGGTCACATTTCATGTCCAACTGACTGCAAAGTTGGTCCTTCTGTAACTGGTGAGCGGACAGAAGACCTGGGAATTGCCCAGGGAGCTGAAGATGTGCCTACGTGTCATCCAGGGGGTCCACTCCAGACACCTTGGGAACCCTGGGCGCTAAGAGCCACATCACAGTCGGCGAAAGTGAAATAAGACCACTGCAGGAGCGGGAAGCTGAACATTGAGCAGGCTCTGGCAACAGGGATGGGGTGCAGCAGGACGTGGCGCAGGTAGCACCCTGTGGTCCACACGCCCACGAGGTGTCTGTGCCAGATAGAAGTCAGCGCGGACCAGAGCAGACACATGCAGAAAATGCAGGTGCACACTCAGGCCTTGGGTGCTGGGGCTGGCGCCCAGGCCAGTACTTGATCAAACACGCCACTGAGCCCCTCAAGGTTTTCTGTTCTGGGTTTTGTTTTGTTTTTTTAAGAGCTCAGAGAAAACATGGCCTTTTCTAACATAGTATAAAGATTTTTTCAGAAGGTTTTTTTATGTAGCCCAGGCTGGTCTTGAATTCCTGATCCTGCCTCAGTTCTTCCTTTGATTGAGTGCAAGAATTACAGGTGTTTATCACGCACATATCTTTTTAAATGGTTTAAAATACTTATTTGAAAGAGAAGTTGCATGGGTGCATGCCATGGTGTGCTGGTGAAGGCCAGAGGACAATTTTCAGAAGCCACCTCTGCCCTTCTACCGTGTGGGCTCCCAGGAATCCAGCTCAGGTGCCAGGCTTGTGAGCACAGCCCTGAGCTGCACCGTCCCGTCACAGCCCGTCAGCACCCTGTTCTGTTCATTTGGAGACAGACCTCACACTGGCTCCGGCTGGCTTGGAACTATGTAGTCCAGACTGGTTACCAGCCCCCCAGCAACCCTCCCTTGCCCCCTCGCACACCAGTCTTTCTAGGCATCTATTCCACTTGATCGACCACTGTGTTTTCATGAGTATTCATGCATGTAAGAAACCCCTTGGTAAGAAACACCTGATGGCTCAAGGTGTTAAGCCTCGTAAGCAGATATCCAGAGTTCAGATCCCACATGAAAAACACCAGACGAAAATAGCTGCCTGTATTTCCGGCCCTGGAAGGCAGAGCTTGCCCAGAGCACAGCAACAAGGAGATGGTGCTCCCCAGAGTGATTTCTGAAGTCACCCTTGATCCTCCACAGGCACAGTGCCCTCTGATATAGAGACTCACATGCAAGAAAATTTGAAGAAGAGACCCCTGTAGCCTAACCTGACCCTCAGCTTGTGACCCTCCTGCCTCCGCTTACCCTGTTGCAAAAGACCAGGATCTCCTGGCTGCCACCAAGAAACAAGATCTAAAACATTCAAACCATGAAGTATCACACAGCCCTTGAAAAAGACGAGCCCTGTGAAAATCACCAGAAACAGTGACTGACGCGGGCAGGACACGTGCTGGAAGTGACTAGATGCAGATCAGCTCTCTGGCACCCGGAGGCAGAGGTCCGGAGGATCACCAGTTCCTGGACAGCTGGGGCCATAGAACAAGCCTGTGCCTCAAAAAACCGAAACAAGCCAAAGGAAGGAAAAGGAGAAATGAGAAGAACATGGCTGCAGTGTCCACTCTGCAGAGGAGGAGGCCAGGCCCACCCACGAGTGAGGCTACTGTCAGCAGACAGGACTCCACCGCAGCAGCAAGGGGCGCACAAAACTCCCCCCTGGCACCTGGCGCTGTGAGCCAACTTGCCATACCCACGGCAGGGCACAGGCTCTGCAGGAGGGCAGCGCACAGGCCAGGAGCCCTGCGGAGAGCCAGGCCCAGCCACGTGACAGCAAGATCAGGGGGAAGTGGACAGAGTGTAATAAACAGGTTGAATCCCCATGCGTGTCCCTGACCTTCCACCCTCGAGGTCGGGCCAGCTCGTGCAGCATGGGCGAACGTTGGATGGAGACCCCCTTTCAAAGGATGGTGCAGAGTGGGCAGAGAGAGACTGCGTCAGCGCAGAACCCCAGGTTAGGCCACCCATGTGGATTGCGTCCTCCCGGGGCGCCCTTGGTTAAAGTCCCGAGAACCGCCTCCCCCGTCTCCAGACAAGAGGCATCCCAGTCGTAGGGGGCGGCGGTGGCTGAGGGGGCGGCGGCCGTGAGGGCGCGCGGGGCCCGGGCCGGGGGCAATGAGGCGGCCGCGGCAGGCCAGCGGCGGAGCGGGGTAGCGGACCCGCGGATCCCCGCCCCTCTCCCGCTTTCCTCCGCCGGCCGCTGCAGCCTCTCCCCCTCCTCCCCCACGCACACCCTCAAGGCCGCCCCCACCCCGGGCCCGGAGGAGGATGAAGCTCAAGTCGAACCAGACCCGCACCTACGACGGCTACAGGAAGCGGGCCGCGTGCCTGTGCTTCGGCAGCGAGAGCGAGGAGGAGGTGCTGCTCACGAGCAGCGGTCGCCATCCAGACCGCTGGAGCGTCCCCGGAGGACGCGTGCAGCCTGGGGGCCAGGTGCGGCGGCGGTCCGGGAAGTCTGAGGAGGCTGGAGCAAAAGGGACACTGGGAAGATTAGTTGGGATTTTTGAGAACCAGGAGAGGAAGCACAGAACTTATGTTTATGTGCTTATTGTCACGGAGGTGCTGGAAGACTGGGAAGACTCGGTTAACATTGGAAGGAAAAGAGAGTGGTTTAAAGTAGAAGATGCCATAACAGTGCTGCAGTGTCACAAGCTGTGCGGGCGTCCTACTTTGAGACGCTGCGGCAAGGCTGTTCTGCCAACAACGGCACCCGGTTGTGACCACCACATACCCGGTGTCTGCTCAGAGCTCCATGTCAGGCATCAGATGACTGCAGACTGCCTGTGATGGAAGGAGAGTAAAACAAACTGCAGTGTGGCTCCACACTGCTCCCTCACCCCTCCTCACGCCTCCTCTTTCACATGGGCAAGGTGGGCAGGGGGTAGGGCATGCTGAGGCAAGACAGGGTGGATTGGCTCGGCCTTTTCTTTTTCCTGAGGGTGGGACCGGGGTGTGACTCTGAGTACTTTTGTGCATGATCTCCCCCTCCCTAGCTTGCCTGCCCTCAGAGAGAGACCCCCCCCCACTTTCCTTCCTTCCTATTCATCTCATCCCAACCCTGGCCAGACATTTTCTCTGATTTTTAATTTTTTTTAATTAAAAAATACCCATGTGACATGAAGAAAAAAAAAAAAAGAGGCATCCCAGAACATCCTGCATCCCGGATCATCAAAAACAAGGGTGTGGCTGGAGACAAGCTCAGTGGGTAAATGTGCTTGCTGTGCAACATGGGGACCAGAGCCAGGATCCCCACCCAGCACCCACAGAATGCCAGGCAGGTGTGGCAACCTGCCCATGATGCCAGCCGGCCCTTGAAAGCTGGCGATGGGCAAGCTGATGGACCTACCCCCTGCGTTAGCGAGCTCTGGGCTCAAAGAGAGGCAGCCACAGTGAGTAAGGTGCAGAGCAAGTGGGAAAGATACAGCCAGCCTCACTCGCACACACATGTGCACACACACCACACGTGCAGGAACACCACATGCAAATATAAAGTAAAAAAGGGGTGGGGGCCAGCGCTCAGCAGATAAAGCTCACACTGGCAACCTTAGTACTGTCCCCAGAAGCCCACATGGTGGAAGGAAAGACTGACTTTGGAAAGTTGTCCTCTGACCTCCACCCGTGCCCTGCTGCATGTGTGGGTGCTTTCTCTCTAATAAATAAAAATTTTAAAGTATGTGTAGGAAAAAGGATGATGGTCAAAACCACAAATTTGATGGTGAAACCACAAGAGGATGCAGTGGTGTAACTTACTCAGAAACCAGGGAATTAACCAGAACGTAGCAGAGCGTCACAAGAATTCTCTGATGAGGTAATGACTAGCAGGTTCTAAAACCAAGAGAAGATAGTCGTGCACAGATTTAATGAATTTAAAACAGGATTAATAAAAAAAACAGCTCTAGACACCATGGACAGCAGAAAACAGAGACTCTAAAAAGCAGAGGCACCCGGGGGAGGGGGAGACCCTGGCTTCACGAGGGGGTGGGAAGTTAACCTGAGATGTGGCCATGGCAGCCAGTGCTGCTGTCCCAAGGAAGCTGCTGAAGCAGCACCGCAGTCACGTGGAGCCCACAGGCCGCCATATATGGGGCCCAGTCTCACCTGGAGCATGTGCATGCACGCACAAACACACACACATGCACACGCATACGTGCACACACGAGTACACACACACACATGCATACACAAACATACAGATGTGTGTACATATGCATTTGAACACAGACATACATACATGCACATACACGTGCATGCACGCACAAACACACACACATGCACACGCATACGTGCACACACGAGTACACACACACACATGCATACACAAACACACAGATGCGTGTACATATGCATTTGAACACAGACATGCATACATGCACATACACGTGTGCACAAATACACATACACAGACACGTGCGCGTTTACACTCTGACAGAAACAGAACACAGACACACATACACAGACAAGCACAGACACACATGCATATATATACACACACACACATATATGCATACATGTACACACACATGCACACACAGACACACACACAGACACATAAAAAATAAAAGAAGAACAAGGTCTTGGTGCTACAAGAGGGCGCAGCTGGCAAAGGTGTTTGGCACAAGGAGCACTCAATCCTGCAGCCATGCACAGCTGATGAAGAAAATGAACCCCAATAAAGGTGACCTCTGACTTCCACATGTGCACTGTGGCACACACAAATAGTACATTTTCATCTCTTTTTCTAAGCATGAGATCACTACAGTCATCCCTGCTGCAGAGGCCATGCTAATCCGAAGCGAGCACAAAATCACACATTTTTTCCAAAATCCGATTCCAGTGACGCACTGGACATACAAACGGGGACAGAATACACAAGCGAGGCTGCCCCAGCAAACAAGTGCATCACACTGAAAGAAACGAAGTTGTCAAGGGCTGGGGTGCAGTTCAGTGGTGGACCCTGCCTGGCATGTGGAAGACCCTAGCCTGCCCCCCAAGAGCAAAAGGAAAAGCTACTGAACCTCTGTCCCTGCATAGTGCCCGTGGGGGCAGCTCTAAGGCACACTTCTCTCCTTCTGCTGCAGCTTCTGAGACAGCCGTGACCCCAAGAGCTGCCTCACAGCTCTGGTTTTTGGAAATAATTAAGATGAAACTCCATACCACCCCACAGCACTAGCATTAACTTCAAGGGGGCGCCAGGGACTAAATAAAACCAATCGTCAGTGGGTGGCACAGCTTGCCAGGCAAGGAGAGTAGGCTCTGTGCCCCAGGCTCCCCAGAGTCAGGGGCAAATGTTCGGCTGGGAAAGGAGGTTCAGGACGGCTCGCCTCAGAAGGTAGGGGGTGGGGGGCTGGGAGAGGGACGGGGAGGAGGAATGGTAGGCAGGAGGGGCCATGTCGCATGCTTGTGCAGTATTTCTTTGTACTCGTGTCACGGGTTTACGCATTTTCCTTTTTCTGGAGTGGCCCTCCCAAGCCTCAGGCATGCTAAGCATATGTTCTCCCACAGAGCCATAATCCTAGCCCCAAATTTTAGCTTTTTTAAAATTTTGTGTATGTGTCAGAGGGCACTGTGTGTCCCTGTAGAGGATCAAGGGTGACTTCAGAAATCATCTGGATACTTCTACCTCCCTGCTTCCAACTCTGGGATTTCCCAGGCTCCACCAACCAGGGCTGGAAGTGCAGGCTACCGCCATTTCCACCTGGCATTTTTATGTGGGACCTGGGTTCCGAATCCAGGACCTTCTGCTTGCGAGGCAGAGTGTAGACTTAACCCGAGCCATCTCTGCAGCCCCCAAAATTTAGCTTTTTTTTTTTTTCTTGGGACAAAGTCTCATGTAGACCAAACTGGTCTCACTAAGTGGCTGGGTCCACCCTTGGATCTGATCCCCTCCGTCCTGTTTTGTTCTAGGGCATAGGGTCCCTGCACCCCATTCTCAAAGTGCCTGTGTGACAATTATCTTTTTATAGCTGCATAGTACTCCATTCATTGTGCAGCTGGACCACATTCTGGGTGCTCATGTGCTGCTGGACACCTGGGTTGATTCTACCTTTTAAAGTTTTGAGGGTTGTGGAAAAGGAACATGATAGCACTTGGTTTGGGGTTGCTATAGGGCGCCAGACCCAGAGGCTGTCGATTGCTGAGAGGTTTGAGGAGGTAAAAGGAAAAGGGGAGGATGTGTTTCCCACCTGTTCAGCTTCGAGTAATTTGTGCACCTGAACATCAGCGTCCATGGCTACTGAGAACTTCTCTGGGCTGGGCTGGCTTGCTGTGCATTGTCCAGTTAAGCACTCCAGCAGTGCTAGTCCAGGGTGTACGGATGCTGCCTTTGGGTTGCTGATATTGCTCATAATCAAAACATAATCATTCGTAGTGTATGGAGGTAACTACAAGAGCTTTATGATTCTGATGGTTTTATTTTTATTTTTTTATTATTATTTATTCAACTGTGTGCATATGCGTGTGTATGTGTGTGTGTATGTGCGTGCACATGTGTCTGTGTGTGTCTGAGTATGTGTAGAACCACGGACGAATTCGTGAACCACCATGGGCGCCTCCACCTCCTTCTGCCCCGGGATTCACAGGCTCCGCCCTACCAGGACCAGAAGCACAGGCCGCCCCCACTTCCGCCTGGCGTCTATACGTGGGATCTGGGATCCGAACTCAGGACCTTCCGCCTGCAAGGCGGAGGCTTAACCCCTGAGCCACCTCTCCAGCCCCGATTCTGATGTTTTTTAAAAATAAAGTTGGATCTTCCATGTTACAATCGAAACATTAAAACCAGTATTTAAAAGTGGAGAAGCGTTAAAATATTATGGACAAAAAAAGTTTTGAGAGAGGAAGAGAGGGAGAAAGGGAGTGAAAGAGGGGAGAGAGAGAGGGAAATGGGAGGGAAAGATGGGGGAAGAGGCAGGAGGGACGAGGAAGAAAGAGGAGAAAATGTAGGCCTGCGTGTCATGCACAGGGCAGCACGTCAGAGGTGGTTTCGGAAGCTGGTGCCTCTTGCCACCACTCAGGCTCCAGATACTGAACTCAGGTGGAAGACGTGCACGCGGGCACCTGTGTCCAGCTACAGCGCTGGTCCTGTGTCCACATTTTTATGGCTGTGAACCCAGGTGCCCAAGGACTTGTTTGATCCGCCGCTTTTGCTCTTTTGGATGTGAGGTGCAAGGTGAAGCAGACGTAGGAAACTTCTCCGTGGTGACATTTTATACCCTGCCCACAAGGAACACTCATTAAAACCCCACCCTCTGGTCACCCAGGGCAGGGTAAGGCCCCAGTCTGCTGAGGCCCAGCTGCCCCCCTGAGACCAGTGGAAAACCTGGGCGAGGCCAAGCACCTACCTCAGCAGCTCTGGGGGGCAGGGACTTGAGTCCGTCTGGCCTCATGGCTGTGGTCAGCGGGGGATGGAGCTAACTGCGCCCTGTCCTGGGGAAGCCACACGTGAGCCAGCTGAGACCAGCTCCTCCAGCACAAGAGGCTGCAGGGTACAGCCCGAGCCTTCAGTCTGTCAGAAGTGTGCACCACAGACAGGAAGGGTGGGCGGCCCGAGCAACCACACGCTCCAGCCCAGAGCTGCGGCCCAGCAACCCTGGCTGCAGACCTGGGCAGGGGCCTCCCCTAATCCCACCCAGGAAGGAGTCAGAAGCAGGAGGGGGCAGTCCTGCAAGTAGTAGCTCCTCCCGCAGTGGGGGCTCAGCAGTGGAGAATCAGGCCCAAGGGAGGAGCCCCCATCAGGGAGGCCCAGCGGCTGGTACTGCGCGCTGGCATTCAGAACCCTCCAAAGGCCTCACTGCACCCTGCCCACTGCGTGCTCAGCACAGGGGGCAGCCAGGAAGCATGGGCTGTGTGGCTGCAGTCTGGACTCTCAACAATGGGAGATGACAGGGTTCACCCCGGCCTACTATGTTATGCTCAGGGACCATGGGGCTCCTGTGGGATGATGGGCATTTGGAAGGGAGGTTCCTCTCTAGTGTCCTAGGACGGGTGGGCTCCCAACCTGTCTTATTGATGGTAGCAGAGCCAGGCCCTCCATCCTTGAGGTAACCAAGTTTCTCATGCCCAGGAGGGACTTCCACGCCTGAACCTAAGGATGTTGCTGAGTCCTGCTGGATGGAGCCGCGATGAGCAGCACAATGACCAGAGACCCCCACGGTCCTGAGCAACATGCAAGAGGCGAGCAATGAGAAGGGCGCAGGTCTCCCGTTCCTGGAAACCCCGCCCGTGCATGAAGAGGAGGGAGAGGGGCTGGTTCTCCCTCAAATTCCATGTCTCCCCTGCCTGCTCACAGATGTGACAGCCAAGATGCCTCCAGACTCCGAGTGGCGCCCACCAATGCCCTGTCCCTTGGTGCAATCGCGTTTCATTGATCATTTATTTTGTTATTTCTGAGTCGGGCTCTTGTTAGGCGGCCCTGCAGGCGGGGCTTCCCCATCCTCTGCCTCCTCTGTGCTGGGGTCACAGGCTTTCGCCCCCACACCCAACCACCTGGCCAACATCAAGCTATGCCAATCCAGTGTTCTGAGTTCACCCATCATCGCTCAGTGTTTTCACACATCAAGACAAACCTTTTGATATCAAACTCACATCTGAACGCACCACCTGGCGGCAGATGGAGGGACGAGCCTGTCTTCCTAGCACGTGGCTCCGGAATGCTCGGACACGCCTCACTGACCCAGGCAGATGTGGAAAGCGTATGGACCTCAGGGTGTCAGTGAAGGGCCGGGCTGGCCCAGGGAACTGGCCTCTGCTGGCCACAACTCCAGCAGTGAACAGCTTGCAGTTTCGGCCCCAGCATTGGGGCAGGAGGCGCCTGCTTCCGGCAGAGCTTGTAACTCAGTGTCCGAGGTTTTCACTCTGACCACTGCGAGAACAGCTGGCTCTGCCATGTCTGGGCTGAGGCCCGGCGTCAGCACAGGCGCATGGTGTCATGGCTGCGAGCTGTGTCCATTACTAGGATGATGCACTGCGTCCCTAGAAAGGAGACCTCGCTGTGGCGCTCCGTAAACCCGCGCTGTGGTGTTCCTGCTCAGATTCATCAGACAGCCAGATACATCAAACCATGCAGCAGCACCCTGCAGGTCAGAGCGAGGTGGGACACTCCTGTCCTCCCTGGCCGGGCAGACGAGGGCGGCCCATGGCGGGCGCCGCCACTGTCCTGCAAGCGGCTCCAGCGACTGTCCTCACTGCATGCCGAACCACTGCTCCTGGTCGGCCCACTGCGCCTCACTGTCGCTGCCCTCCAGGTCCCCCTCCTCCCCGCTCCCCTCCATGTCGTCCACGTCCTCCTCTTGTGTGGCGTCTGTGGGGCTCTCCTCCTTCTCCATCTTCTGCATCCCCTCCAGAGACTTCTGGTCGTTGGGGTCCAAGCTAAGGGATGACAGAACAAAGGAGGCCTGAGTCTCCCCGTGGCTGGGCAGCAAGCCCTGGAGTCAGGCCAGGGCCGCCCCGCAATGCCCGATTCCCAGGCCGAGCCAGGAGCCCAGAGGCAAAAAAAAGGGTCTTTTCTCAATTTTATGATTCTTTGGGTTTTTTTTTAAACATCTGTCTACAGTCCTCTGCTGTGTGTGTGTGTGCGCGCGCGTGCACATATGTGGAAGTCAGAGGGCAACCTGCAGAAGCTGATTCTCTCCTCCCCGTGGGTTCCAGAGATGAACACAGTTGTGGGGTTTGGTGGCAACACCTTTCCCCGCTGGTCAATTCTTTTTTTTTTTTTTTCCTGCTGGTCAATTCTTAACTTGAGTTTTCTCCACACACTTCTTGGAGTTTTCCCGCACTACTCCCAGGATCATGGTAGCGGAGGCCACCAGACAGCACAGACGCAGCACAGACGCTCAAGGGCAACTTCCTAAGTGTGGCACTTGTAGAAAAAGCCCAGCACTTGGGATAAGGATGAGTTTAAGGCCAGCCTGGCCTACATGAAACCTGCCTTCAAATGAACAAGGCAAAGCATGAGGTTTGTGTTGTGGGGTTACAGAAAGCCTCTGTTCTGGGTTCTTGCATTTCTGTTAACTAAACACTACCATTTGTCAATCTCAAGGTTACATGAGAACGAGGCTGCCTGTACCCAGCGCTTCTATTTAGTAGGAAGGGGCTCTGCATGCGTCCAGGGCTGCAAGTGAGTCCCAGAACATGTGTTAGTTTGGCCTCTAAGCAGCCTCCTCCTCTTTAAACCGCAGCACTGGGAATGAACGTGTGCCAGGTATTCGGCCTACTGGGAAATGGCCCCCAGCCCTGAGCACCAGGCAGGAGATAACCCCCGTCTCTAGCAAACACCATCCCTAATGAAATTATTTTCTCACCTGCCGCTGGGCTTCCAAAAAGCAGTGAAAATCCGATGCTGGGATCTCATTACTATTCACACGGATGCAATTAGGGTGTGGCCTGCTACAGTTCTCTCCCTTACTTGGATCTAGAGATGTGTGAAGTTCTGAGCACAGGGTCACTGGAAGCCCCCACAGCATGTTGCCTGCACTGTGACATGCTGGTGACTCCACTCAGTCAAGACAGTCCTCACAGTAAGCTACGCACTGTCAACAACCCTCAAAGAGAGCACATCTACGTTCTTTTTTTAGACTTATTTAGCATTACTGTTGACTGCTGAATATTCTTAATCCGCAGTTATTTAAGACCCAGTAAGGAAAGCAAAGACAAAGAAATCTGTTAGCAATGTCACTGAAATGATGGGGGTGGGGGAGGGAGGGTAAAAGCTGTAGTCAAACTTCAGAACTCCAGTCCTTAACTGCTGCAACCAACAGACACATAGAAAAATACAACACTTTCTAGGGGCTGGAGAGATGGCTCAGGGGTTAAGACTCTGCCTCACAAACAGAAGGTCCTGAGTTCAGATCCCAGGTCCCACATAAAAATGCCAGGTGAAAATGGCGGTGGCCTACACTTCAGGCCCTAGTGGGCGGAGCCTAAGAAATCCCAGAACTAAGCAAGAAGAAGGTAGAAGCAATCCAGGATGATTCCTGAAGTCGCACTTGGCCCCCCACAGGGAAACATGTGCCCTTTGATACATACACACTAAATGAATGAATGAATGAAGAAAGTTTTTTTTTTTTTTAAAAATACACTTGATTTGAAAGGGCAGAATATATAATGCATGGGAGGTATAATTCTATAAAGTGTGGGTGGAATAAGAACGAGGAGATGGCCCCTGGCAAGAGAGAGACCATTCTACCACTGTTCGTGGATTTAGATGAGACCTCAGAAGCCATGAGTTCACAAGGAGCTCTCCGGCCATTCCCAATCCCCAGTTCCTTGGGGGGCGCAGCGCCTACCTGAGTGCTATGCTGTACTGGTCCATGGCTTCCTGGTACTCGTTCACAGCGACCAGGAAATCCCCTAGGATCCGATGCAAGACGCAGTCACTCTGATTGGTCAGCGCCCCCCGCAGCAGAGCGATTCCATCGTCATATCTCTGTTCTCTGCCTGAAGAGAAATCCAACCTCAGTGCTCAACACCCCTTTAAATGCACCTCGGCTCAACAGAAATTTTGCCACCTTCCTTGGGAGAATGGAGGGGTGTCGGAGGGAGGACTCGCACCAATCCTCATTTACTGCAGAGTTAAACATCCTCCAGCCTTAGTCTGAGATAAAAAGCCAAATTTCACTCAGGACTAAAGCAGCAAGGCAGGAGGGAAGTCCAGAAAGAACACAGAGCATGCACAGCAGCTCAAACCAACCAGCAGCTCCACACCACTAAAACCAGGGAAAGGAGCTGAGCCCGCCAAGCACTCTGTGTGGCACAGGCCACGGACTCCCACGGGCGTGATGTCCGCCCGTCCAGAGAGGCACTTACTGAGCAGCTCTGCTTTCTTCACCACAGCTTTGATGTAGTCCGGCCTTTGGATCAGGGCTTTGTCCAGCAACGTTTTGGCTTTCTCTTGCGTCACGGGGTCTTCCAGACACACGGTAGCTAGAAGTGTGAGAGTCTGCGCATTTGCGCCCAGCGTTTTGTAAACGTTGTTGGCCATTACCATGGCTTCTCGGACACTGTTAGAGGCCAAGTAGCACTCAATGAGGCCTGGAGAGGAAGCACAGAAACCACCTCATCGCTGTGCCAACACCTCTTCTGCAGATCCCAACGCAACTTTTGAAGTCTCATTTACAAAGGGCAGAACCCGGAGAAATGAGGTGGGCAGATGAGCCTGGAGGGTTTGCAGGTTACAGCCAAGGCCTACTCGTCCCCAGAAAGCTCCATCAAGTGTGGGCCCATCTGAAGAGCCGCTGCTGTCCACTGGGTTCTGAGATGGCTCTTCTCATCTCACGAGTGCCAGAAGGGAATGTCCACAGACGGCAGTGCAGCCTGTGCTTTGGGGGGAGGAGGAGGAGTTCCAGGTTCAGTAATCAGCTACAAACTGAGTTTAAGGCTAACCTGGGCTATGTGAGGGTGTACCCGCCTCCTCTACTCCGTGGCAAGAGGTAGAGAACAGAGGACGAGTATTTTGGCACAAAGCACTCATCAAGACTGAAAACAGCTGGAGCTCCACCCCCAAGTGTCTCCTGCAGATTCTCTGCACGCCCGCTGCAGCCTCAGAACATCCACAGCTTTTCCAGAGACTGGTTACTTAACAGAATTACCTCACTTTCAAGGGTTCCAAATAAAAATACTGTTGCTTGCAGCTACATTCATTAACTAATTCTCATTTTTTTGGTTTGACTCCCAATCCTCCTGCTTTCGCTTCCCAAGCACTGGGGTAACAGGTACAAGCTATGCTGGCCAAACAAACCCAACACCGCCATCTTCTTTCCTTTTATTATTCTGAACCATGCTCTTGCTGACCTAGAACCTACGCTGTAGACCAAGCTATCTCAACTCATAAGCAGTTCTCCTGTTATTTTCCTGACCAGTGGATCACAGGCAGATCCACTAGATGCAAATGCATTTACCAAGCAGCCCTTGCATTGCATGCTCTTTACAGTGCCTTGGGAACTTTAAAGGAAATGGGCCAGAGAAACTTCATGGGCTGAAGCATAGCTCAGTGGCAGAGCATTTGTCTGACACGGCAGGGCCTCCGGTTCAAGCAGCGGCACTGCACAAAGAGCAATCCAGCAAAGCACGAGTACTCAGCGGAGGCTGCAGAATGCAAGCACCTGACCCCAAGCTCCAAGGGTGCAGAGAGAAGGCGGCCATGAGACGTCTTGGCCGATGGGAAGTAGCTCTGCTGTGGGTCTGAGGGTGTCGTGGCCGCGCCCTGGGCCAGTGGCTTGTCGCCTTTCAGGTGCAGCCCAGCAGCCGTGCAGCACGTGGAGTCACCACTCACCTGCGGCAGCGCAGCAGGGAGGCCAGCGAGTCAAGATGGAGAACATAACCTCACCCCAAGATGGGGCTCGGCGTGCTGGAGTTTCTTTTTCTTTCATTTTGTTTAAAATTTATGTGTGTATGTGTGTCAGGGCACTACGTGTGCTCGTGGAGGCCCAAGGTATCATCATGGAATGTTCTACTGGCTCTTGGCTTTACTCTGGATTCCCCAGGTAATGTCTTCCAGGGCCGGAAGTGTAGGCCAAAGCCATCTCTGCCTGGCCTGGTGTTTTTATGTAGCATACAAACTCAAGTCCTTCTGCTCAAAAGACAGTCTTAAGCCTTGAGCCATCTCTCCAGCCTCTTTCGTTTCTGAGATGGTGTCGGCTGGATGCTCGCTGCGGGCGTGGCCTTGCTCCAGTCCTGAGCTTCAGAGCCTCCTTCATCACCAACCCATGAGGCACAGCTCTGACTGCAGAGCGCATGTTTCTTTCTCCCAACGTCAAAATTGCCTTCTTCAAATTTGAACTCATCTTCCTGTTAAGAGAAGATCATTCCTAGACTCCTAGGTTTATTTTTAAATACTTATAAAAATATGTTTTAGAGGAACTGCATCTTGTAAGAGCTATTTTAATGTCTGAGAATGAGTCACTCATGCTACCAAAGCTGGCATGGCTTACTGGGCTGCAGAGTGACACCTTGTCTCACACATACAAACCAACCAATCGGATCATCACTTGAGTGATGCTGGAGTGACCTGGCGGCCTGGTCTTTCAAGCCCACCCAGGTGATTCTACTCTACAACAGAGCTCAGAACTGACCCTGGCTGTGCACATTTACTCTTACCTTCATAGCAATCTAAGCGACAGGGTGCCAGTCTTATGGCCTCCCGAAAATGGATTATTGCTTCCTGGACTCGGCCCATGTTCCTTAGCGCCGCTCCTTTAAGTAGCAGAGCTTGAACGCTGTTACTGTTCAGCTGAATGGCCTTGGCCCCTAAGTACAGCGCCCGGGAATAGCGTTTACTATAGAAGCTGTGGCACCTGGAAGGAAAAAACACCAGAAGTTGCGTGACGACTGTAAGGGACGCTCCAGCTTGGGGAGGGCACATCTGTACTCCCAGGAGGCAGTGACAGGAGGATGGAGAATTCAAGGTCAGTCTCAGCCACATAGTAAGACTATTACTCTTTTTTTAAATAAACTTACCTATTTTATTTACCTATTTATCGTGTGTGTGTGTGTGTGTGTGTGTGTGTGCGTGTGTGTGTGTGTGTATCACAGGACACTGTATGTCCCTGTGGAGGCCTAAGGGTGACTTTGGGAATCATCCTGGATTGCTTCTACCTCCTTTTTACTTTGCTCTGGTATTTCCCAGGCTCCACCCACCAGGGCCTGAAGTGTAGGCCAAAGCCATTTCCACCTGGCATTTTTATGTGGGACTAGGGATCTGAGCTCAGGACTTTCTGCTTGCAAGGCAGAGTCTTAACCCCTGAGCCATCTCTCCACCCCATAGTAAGACTGTCTTTAAAACAAAAAGTGAGAAAAAAAAGTCTAAAAATAGTTTCATTCACAAACCAGAAAAGGCCCTCCACATGACCTGTGTTACAAACCATGCTTGTGGCTATATCCTAAGATACTGGGAAAGAAGCAAAATAAAACCAAACAGAAACCTGCTCACCAACAACTTTTTTGGTAGTGTGTGTATGTGCATGTGAATGTGCACGTGTGCAGATTATATATGGAAACCAAAGGTCATTGATGGGGGCTTCTTCTGTTACTCTCCAACTTTTTTGAGACAGGCTCTCTCCCTGAACCCAGAGCTCACTGATTGACTAGTGAGTCCCAGGGACCCTCCTTGGTAGGTACTTGTGCAGCAGGCACATCATGTGCTAAGTGCTAAGTCTTAGTCAGACTGGTCAAGACACCTGCTATCCCAGTACTTGAGAGGTGGAAAGTAGAAGTTCAAAACTAGCCTGAGCTACACCAAGTTAAAGCTAGTCTGGGCTACACAAGACCCTGTCTCAAGACAAACAACCAAGCAAACAAACAAGGCAGGTCGGGGGCATATTGACATTTAAGGGAAAAACTACTGAAAAACACCTGACAATCTACACACAAGCTACAGGCTGAGCGCCACCTGGACAACTTAGTATGAAACCAGGTCACTGACATGGGTTTTTTACTGTTTGTGTGGGGCCTGCTAATGATTTACCGGTAGCCCAGTGCTAAATACAATGCACTCACAATCTCATGCTTACCAATAGAGTTAGCTCATTCTTCAAGAGAACAGACTGACAGATCGATGAGGATGTGTCCAAAGTCACAGGCAGGCCACAATTTGATTAACTTTCCACCTGTTCTTTCAACTTACAGTCTCTTAAGAAGACCCACAATTTCTTTAAAAACAAACAAAAAGCCACTGAAAACTGAGAAGAAAAGGAATTCACAAACATACCCAGAGACCACCCAGGGCTCTGCATGCTGGTCAGAAATGTTAAAAAGGCGACAGCCGAGATTCTCCACGTCTTCCAGCCGCCCTTCTCGTGCCAGGAGGTAGCCATATACATCCATTCCTAAGAGAAAGGAAGTGGTAAGAAGCACAGGTTTTTAAAAAGCACAGAACTGAAAGCAGACCTCAGGAGGAAGGTTCCTCCCCTCCAGTATTTCTGCTTTCCTACAAATGACTATTAAAAAGCAAAGCTCGTCAGATATGTAGCTCACACTTAGAAGCAGGCGATATTGAGTTTAAGCCAGCCTAGGGTGGACAGTGAGATCCTGTCTAAAGATAATGTCTGGATGTAGTTCAGCTGGGAGAGCGCCTGCCTGGCTGCCGAAGCCTGGTTCAGTCAGCAATTATGGTGACAGAGTCAGTGTTCCCAGCAAGCAGAAGGGGCCAGGCCTGGACTACTTGACACTCTGTCTCACGATACACAGAAAGACAATACGCGTGCATGCAAACACTTACATTATACTCAGCGAAAGCCAAAGGAGGCAGCAGAACCATGTCATAACTTGAAAGTATCTCTTTTCAAAAGGTGTTCAGCCTCTAAACCGTGGTGTGAACAGTTACCTTAACTCATGGCCAGAAAAGACCCAAAAGAGGTGCCAAGGAAATGCTGGTGCCACAAGCACTCACCAGTCACAAGAGGCTGCCGCACTGAAAAACCAGGTAACTTCAGACCCAGAGCTCATTAGAATGTAGCTGCTTAGGGACCACCACCTCTCTGCACCCCAAACCCTCACAACCCCATTCCTCTCTTGAGCTACACAAAGGCCCCATAATGGCTCCCACTGGCCTCTCATTCTCCTCCCTTCCCTGCCTCCCTTCAGACTCCACAGCAAGGCACAGCCACACTGCTGCTGGGCTGAACTAGGCTCAAACCTGACTCCAAGCTGCCAAATGCTACCACATCACAGAGTGTGTGTGTGTGTGTGTCTGAGGTCACCTGGATGTGTGAGGTCACCTGGATGTGTGAGGTCACTTGGGTATATGTGAGTGAGGTCACCTGGATGTGTGTGAGGTCACTTGGCTGTGCGCCTGTGGAAAGAGGCACAAAAGTGTCACAAGAGTCATCCTGGAAAATTCTACCCCCCTCTTGCTTCGCTGTTTCCCAGGCTCACCTTCCACAAGTGAAGTTCAGGCCACTGTCACCTCTGCTTTCCAGGCAAAGCTTAACTTCTGAGCCGTCTCTGCAGCCAGATCAGTGTTTGTAAAGCACTGTATTTCTCTTTCTCTCTCCGTGTGTCTGTGTGTATCACAAGGCCCTGTGTGCCAATGAAGGCTTTGGGAATCACCTGGACCGTGCTAACTCCTCTTTGCTTTGCTCTGGACTTTTTCAGGCTCTGCCTTCCAGGGCCAGAAGTACAGGCCATTACCGCTTCACCCCACATTTTTACATGGGATCTAGGATCCAAACTCAGAACCGTCTGCTTGCAAGGAAAAGGCTTTCTCTAGTTCACTTTATTTCTTTTTGCCTTTTCTTTCTTAGAAACATTTTGCCCTTGACCTCATTATACAGTCAAAGATGACTTTGAACTTCTGATCCTCCTGCCTCTACTGCCCAGGTGCTGGGACTGCAGGAAGGCACCCATTGTGCCAACGATAAACACCCCATCTTCATCTTAGATGGGCAAGGACATATTGGAGAAGAGGAGTAAGCATCGAACAAGAGAAAACCTTATAAGTAATTCATCTCTCTAGGTCTATTTCTTATATATTCATCTTTCTAGATCTATTTAGAGATTCATCTTTCTAGATCTATTTCTTATAGATTCTCATGGGGGCCCCTCCACATTCAACCATGTTTTAGAAAATATTTTATTTGAAGTAAAAAAAAGGAGTAAGAGAGGAGAGAGAGGGGAGGACAGAGGGAGAAAGGCACACACAGGCATTCTTCAAAGATGGACAGAAGTCGGAGGACCACTGCTGCGAGTCAGTGATCTATCTTGTGGGTTTGGGCTGGAATCCCTGCTGACCTTGTTTGCCAGCAGGAGCCTAACTGCTCAGCTATCTCACTGTCCCGTGTGTGTGTGTGTGTGTGTGTGTGTGTGTGTGTGTGTGTGTGTGTGTGTGTGTGTTTCTATGTGTAACAGGGCACTGTGTGCCTGTGGAGGCCCAAGGGTAACCCCAGGAATCACCTTGGATTGTTCTCTCTTCTTGCTTTGCTCTAAGGTTTCCCAGGCTCCACCTTCCAGGGGTAGAAATGCAGGGCACCACCATTTCTGCCTGGCATTTTCACATGGGATCCGGGATCCAAACTCAAGATCTTCTGCTTTGGAGGCAGAGACTCGATCTCTGAGCCATCTCTCCAGGCCCTCATTTCATTTTTGAAGGTCTTAGTATGTAACCGAGTTGGCCCTGTGCGCCCCGCTGTGCTCAGCCATTCTCTTAAGAACTCCAAGCTTGCTCACTGTCCCGAGCGCACATTTCTAACAACCTTACTTGGGTTTTTGCACAGCTTATGTCTGAGATGTTATTTTTCACTATTCCAGAACACTGGTTCGTCCCTAGGAGCCTTCAGAAGTCCCTGTTCCTCCTTCCTTCAGCTGCCATGTGGTTTTAGAGAAGGTGTTTCTGAAGCTGCTTTGGTTATTGCCTTTAACCGCCTTCCCTTTCTCAGTGTCTATTCTCTATGCCTTTGTAATTGCACCAAGGACAAAGTAAAACTAAAGTCCATAAAAGGACACCATGGTTCTAGGAATGCCTTCAGTCAGGCACCTCATAAATTTAATTCACAGGGAGGGGCTATGATGTCCCCAAAAGAAAAAAGAAAAAAGTCAAGTAACAGTCCATGAGGAGATAACACTTGATTTCAAGAAAACAACTACTCAAAATGGAATTACACGAGTGTTAGAGATACGTATCAGGAACAAGGGGGGGAAAAAGACTACACTAGTAGGTCTTACAAAATCCCAGGCTCAGCATCAGAGCTGAGCATGGCGGCAGAGACTATAATCCCAGCACCTGGAGGTAAAGGCAGAAGGTCCAGGAGTTCAGACAAGTCTCACTGCAGTGAATCTGAGGCACCGAGCTACATGAGACCCTCTCTCAAAAATAAAACAGAACAAAATCTAGGTTCAGAGACCGAGCTGTCGGCCTATAACACATCATCTGTAAATCTCTCGCTCTGCCCAGGGGTAATCACTCACCTTTTATCAGATAAGGATCCAACATCTGCGCCTGCTCAAACTTGAGGACAGAGTTTTTATTGTCTCCAGCTCTGAAGTAAAGATCTGCCAAGCTTCCCAGCAGGTCCACGTTATCTCTCAGCAAGGACTTTTTCTCTAGTGAACTTGAAAGATAGTCAATAATGAAGCTTACAATCTTTTATTTGCTCTAAATTCCTGAACCTAGGACATTTGACTACACATGTGGTTTATATGTGTTGTAAGGATTCCAACTCAGAACCTCATATTCCCACCAAGCACCTTTACCTACTGAGACATCTTCCCAATCCATACATTTTAAAAAAACACTTTATTTATATTAGAGGGAGGGGAGAGTGAGTGAGCCCGTGCACACTGCTACAGCACACAGAGAGAGGTCAGAACTGACTTCTGGCAGTCGGTTCTCCTTTCACCATGTGGGTTTCCAGGGATGGAACTCAGGGAGCGAGGTGTGCAAGCAGGGACTTTACCCACGGAGCTATCTTGGGTGTAGTGTCTGCGGGTGCACGTGACGTGCACATGTGGAAGTTAGAGAACAACTTTCAGGACTTGATTCTCTCCTTCAACCTCGAAAGGTCCAGGGATTAAACTCAGGACATGGGGCTTGTACAGAAGGTTCCTTTATATCATATAGCTCTCTTGCCAGCCCCATAAAAAACTTTTAAAATGAATTGTGTACATGAGACCTTCTTATTCTGATCTTATGAGTTTAAAGAGTTATATAGGATGGGGCTGGAGAGGTGGCTCAGGGGTTAAGCTTCTGCCTTGCAGGCAGAAGGTCCTGAGTTTGGATCATAGACCCCACATAGAGACGGGGCAGAAGTGGGGGTAGCCTGCGTTTCTGGTCCTGGTAGGGCGGAGCCTGTGAATCCTGGGGCAGAGTAAACAAGGAGGAGGTGGAGGCGGTCCATGGTGGTTCCTGAATTCGCCCATGGTTCTACACACACACAACACACACACATATACACACACGCATACACGCACAATTGAATAAATAATAAATAATAAAATTTTTTTAAAAAAGAAACATTCATTTAAAAAAAAGAGTTATATAGGATGGGATAGATTTATGAGACAACATACACTTGGTTTTGAACATAATGTCATTTACCAGTGATAACTACTTATTTTTACTCAGCTGACTCACATACACACACATACACACACACACACACACCAAGCAACCAACACCAGCTTCCTCTCCTTGTGCTTTATCTGACTAGAAAGAAAGGTCCAGTTTCAAGGAGGTATTTTAGAGCAGGTGTAGCAATAGGTAACACTTTCAGGAAACCAAAAAGGTTTTCTTCAGGCATGATCCTGGCACACCTCCCAGTTTGCTCTTAAGATGTGACCATCTCTGCATGTGCAGAGCAGAATGCAATCCAGCTTTGCATTTTCCTAGTACATTCGAAAATTAACATGGTTCAAAGACACCTGACTGTAATATATGATTAAAGTATTACTTTTCTATTTTACCCAAAATATATCAGACCTCCAGACAAGGAAAAGGCTTCAGATTGCTGAATTAAGCAGGCCTGGAGGCTCATACCTACAACCTCAGCACTGGGAAGGCTGAAACAGGAGGATTGCTGCAAATGCCAGGGGCAGCTGCACAGTGTGGTCTTGTCTCAAGTAAGCAAGAGACAATCACTTCGCCAACACTGTGACTCTTACCAGATGGTGCTGATCGCCCTTGCGCCATCACCCGTGTGCACGAAAGCATATGCTTTGATCCATACGGAGAGCCAGTCCAGATTGGGCACCGTCTGGATCACATTCATCGTCATCGATGCCACCTCTGCGCCTTTTACCGAAAGGGACAGCAAACCTACCCGGCAGAAAGCGAGGGAGCAGGTGAGACACGTTGTCTCCCGCAGTGCAGGAAACAGCAAGCTGCACAGCAGCCCCTCCCCCTCTAAACAAGATCTTATGACAAAGACATTTACCTATGTATCTACATATTCATTATTTTTGGGTGCTAGGGAATAAACTCAAAGCTTCAGGCATGCTAAACGTGCTCTACGCTAAGTTATAATTTAATATTTCCTGACTGAGATGTAAGAATGGAGGGACATTAAAGCACATTGTAAGGCACCCGCATGACAGAGATGCTCCCCGTGGCAGCATGCAGGAAAGGAAAACAAGCACAAAACTTTTGATACCTAGAATAGCATCAAGGGCTAAAGGGCACTGCCGCAGAACCTCCTTGTAGCTTGTGACTGATGGGCGCTCCTGACCAGCCTTCTTGTACAGGTTTGCTAACATCATGTTTATCTGCATCAAGAAAAAAATGAAGGTGTGGGCAAGTGAAAAGGCTCAGCAGGTAAAGACAGTTCCTGGTGTCTGACAACCAAGTTCAACCCTCTGAACCCAAGTCCAAGTTCAAGGAGAACAGAAACCATGACATCGTTCTCTGGCCTTCTACATGTGCCATAGCACACAAGTGCCCACATACGCATTATACATAGAAGAATTACTAACAAATACATTTTGGGGAAAAAGTTAAAGTGCCAAAGAATGTAGAAATTAAAGGGAAAGGATTGTGATCCCTAATAGTGCAAAGAAGAAAACACCATGTCTCTATTTACAATTAGTATCTTAAGCACAGATTGTTAGCCTGAGGACAGCAGCCAACGTGACTTCAGGCATCTGTGATGTAGTGCTGTGGACAGCAGATGTACTCAGGAGCAGCTCTGAAGAACGTCTACATGACACAGTAGCAGTCAATCCACGCTAACGCACAAAATCAGTCATGAATCCTACAAACAAAACATTATTATTCAATCTCAGATATTCAATTTTAAATCTCTTGAAGATGCATAGGAAGAAAAAGAAAGAAAACACATAGGAAGGTCGCAAGCTGTGGCATGGGGATCAACACTCCGGAGAGAAAAGATCCCACCTGACTGCTTGCCTCTACAGCTGCTGGACTGCCCGTCTCAAAACACACCAAAACTTCCTTTAAGCTATTTGACTACCACTCTGAAAGAATGAGTTCTATGTATTATCCACCGAAAAAGTCAATTCTTTCTCAAAAAAGAACCTTACTTAGAAAGCTGTGGAACAGGGGCTGGAGAGATGGCTCAGGGGTTGTGACTCTGTCTTACAAACAGAAGGTTCTGAGTTCGGATCCCAGGTCCCACATTAAAAAATAAATAAATAGAAAGCTGTGGAACAGCTATAAACACAGTAGCCACTGGTTCCTAAGGACAATAGCTACAGTCTGCTGATACCTTACTCTTAAGAAATTGGAGACTTACAATGATTTAATACTCTCCTACTAGAATTTTTCTTTAAAATGTGAGGGAACGTGTGGTGTGTTTACCATACCTTAAAAGATGTTCAATTAGACATATTTGACTAACATCTTTGTCCTTTACGCAGACTTAACCGACCAGAAAGCAAACTGCAAATGTGCTAGACTCATCGTCCTGCTGTGTTTGGTTGTTCCTAGCTTCAAGTTCTACTACACATATGAACTTATAGGGAAAAAAAATTCCTACTGAAAAGTTGCCTATGTTGATCCTGTACACAGTTAACATACTTATACTTAAAAGAAGATTCTAGATCTTTCCATTTCAATTAAAGGTCTACTGTATAACATGCTGCCAAATCAAACATGCACGCACTCGAGTTTTACCAATAAGTAAGTACAAAGGGATCTTGTCATCCTGATTTCACAAAGAAACAATTAGGATAATCATTGCCATCATTGAATGAGTATACACTTATGGAATGCAAAAAAAATGATGTTTTAAAAAAGTGGTTTTGCGGCCTGCACTTCTGGCCCTGGTAGGTGGAGCCTGGGAAATCCCAGAGCAAAGCATGAAGAAGATAGAAGCAATCCAGGATGATTCCCGAAGTCACCCTCTGAGATACAGATACACACACACACACATACACAAATAAATGAATGAATGAATAAATAAATATATTTTAAAAATTGGGGGGCTGGAGAGGTGGCTCAGGGGTTAAGCCTCTGCCTTGCTGGCGGAAGGTCCTGAGTTCAGATCCTAGACCCCACGTATAGATGCTAGGCGGAAGTGGGGGCGGCCTGTGTTTCTGGTCCTGGTAGGGCGGAGCCTGTGAATCCCGGGGCAGAGTAAACAAGGAGGAGGTGGAGGCAGTCCATGGCGGTTCCTGAGTTCGCCCTTGGTTACACACACACACACACACACACACACACACACACACACACACACACGCACGCACGCACACACACAACTGAATAAATAAATTAAAAAAAAATTTTTAAAAGTGGTTTCGGGGGGCTGGAGAGGTAGCTCAGGGGTTAAGCCTCTGCCTTGCAGGCAGAAGGTCCTGAGTTCGGATCCCAGATCCCACGTATAGACGCCAGGCAGAAGCAGGGGCAGCCTGCGCTTCTGGTCCTGGTAGGGCGGAGCCTGTGAATCCCGGGGCAGAAAGAGGTGGAGGCGGCCATGGTGGTTCCCGAATTCGTCCGTGGTTCTACACACACACAGACACACATACGCACATGCGCACAGTTGAATAAATAATAATAAAAAAAAAATAAAATAAAAAAAAAAAAGTGGTTTCGGCCCTAGAAGTGTTCAGCTCACTGTTCCTGACTAGCCGAGGCCCGGACGTGCAGGCTGTACTCCCGGCTGCTCAGAAGGCTGAGGAGTAACAGCGCAAAGCCTGCCTGGCCCACAGTGCTCAAGGCCTGAGCAGCCTACTGAGGCTGTCTCCAAATTAAAAAGGAGGAACACAAGGAGTGGCCGGAGCAAAGGAGAAAGGGCTGGTCTACACCACAGGTCAGAGTGCTTGCCCACCATGCCTCAGACTTCAGGTTCCATCCCCAGTAACACAAAACAAAACCCAAACGTTTTTATTGTTTGAGGGTCTCATGTAGCAGGGGCTTGCCTTGAATCCTAAAATTCCTGCCTCCACAGCATGAAGTACACCTGGCTGAATCTGGGCCTTTTCTCTTCTACACTCTGCTAGCACAGAGAGAGGGAAGAATCTGAGACAGAAGGAAACATTCAGACTTCCTGAACAGAGAAACCGTGGGAAGCAGCAGGGTCGAGCAGGCTGAAGAAGGAAACATCCTAGCGCATCACTGATTCACCTTACCTTAGGAGTCCTTTGTCTCGAAGGGATCCCATCCAGTACAGCAATGGCATCTTTGTCTTGCTTCAGCATTGTGTAACACTCAGCCATTTTGTATTTCACTTCAATTTCAGAAGGAAGACACTGGGGGACAATGAAAATATTCCCTCACAATTGAGGAAGCTCAGGGTGCAGACACTCACTGCACGCATGACGACCTGACTTTGATCTCCAGAACCCACTAAAGGTGAATGGAGAAGTGATTGATGAAAGTTGTTTTCTCACCTCCACATATGTGTACACACACGAACACACACACTCTCTACTTTCTTTCTAAATAAGTACAATTAGATAAATTTTTAAAAAGGTAAAAAATATGACTGCAATTATATGGCAACTCTTAAAAATGTTAAACCCGGGCTGGAGAGATGGCTCAGGAGTTAAGTCTCTGTCTCTAAAGCTGAAGGTCCTGAGTTCAGATCCCATGTAAAGATGCCAGATGGAAATGGTGGCAGCTTGTACTTCCGATCTGGAAGGTAAAGCCTGGGAAACTCCAGAGCAAAGAAAAGATGAGTAGTATAATCCAGAATGATTCCCAAAGCCACCCTTGGGCCTCCACAGGCACACACAGGGCCCTCTGATACACACACACACACACACACAAGAATATGCAATAAATAAATAAAATATAAAAATGTTAAACCCTTGAGGCTGGAGAGATGGCTCAGTGGTTCATTCTGCCTCGAAAGTAGAAAGATCTGTGGTTGAATCCTGGGTCTCACATAAAAATGCCAGGTGGGGGGCTGGAGAGATGGCTAAAGGGTTAAGACTCTGCCTCACAAGCAGAAGGTCCTAAGTTCGGATCCCAGGTCCCACATAAAAATGCCAGACAGAAATGGCAGTAGCCTGCAATTCTGGCCCAGGTGGGCAGAGTCTGGGAAATCCCAAAATGAAGCAAAAAGGAGGTAGAAGCAATCCAGGATGATTCCCAAAGTCATACTTGGTCTTCCACAGAGACACACAGTGCACTCTGAGACACACACACACACACACGCACACTAATAATAACAACAATAATAATAATAATAATAAAATGCCAGGTGGAAATGGTGGTATCTGTATGTCCACCTCTGGAAGACAGAGCCTGGGAAATCCTACAGCGAAGCATAAAGGAGACAGAAGCAATTCAGAATGTTCCTGAAGTCCCTCTTGGGCCTCCACACACAGTGCCCTCTGAGACACACAGAAACACCACACACACAAACACACCTTAAATAAATACACAAAAATATTAAACCCAGAGTAGTAGTAAGCTAGGAATTCTGCTCTACATAAAAAGTGAAAATATCTGAAAACAAACAGGTTCATGCAAAAACTTTTGCAGAAATGTTTACAGCTGCAATAAAAAGAAATAAAAAGAAAATGCAGCATATTCACACCCTGGAAACACTTGGAACACCAAGGAATGAAAAACTGAAGGAAAGGGGCTGGAGAGGTGGCTCAGGGGTTAAGCCTCTGCCTTGCAGGTGGAGGGTCCTGAGTTCAGATCCTAAACCCCACGTATAGACACCAGATGGAAGTGGGGGGGGGGGGGTGGCGGCTTGCGTTTCTGGTCCTGGTAGGGCGGAGCCTGGGAATCCCACGACAGAGTAAACGAGGAGGAGGTGGAGGCGGTCCATGGTGGTTCGAGAATTCGACCGTGGTTCTATACACACACACACACACACACACACACACACACACACAATTGAATAAATAATAAAAAAAAGAAAAAAGAAAAACTGAAGGAAAAAAATTCATTTCTCTCAAACAAAAACCACACTTCTGGGGGTAAGATGACTCAAAGGGTCAGAGCCTTGTGTCACATTAGTTTACCAAAAAGTGAATAGCCCTTAAATGCTAGTGCCTGAAATGAGAGGCGTAGTTGGAGTTCCATGTAAACATGCCTTATCTTACTCTATTTTTATGTTAACTCAATTTTCTTTACTTGACATAAAAGCCAAGTGAGACGACATGACTCAGTGGGGAAAGGGGCATGTGTGCAAATTCGGCAACTTGAATTCTCTGCCAAACCTGACAACATGCGGTAAATCTCTGGAACATACATGATACAAAGAGAACCAACTATCACAAGTTGTACCATGGATGCGCGCACAAGTCAGGCGCACGTGCGCATGCACAAATCAATCTTTTTCAAAAAGAGGCCAAATGAGAGAGCTGAGGAGGTTAAGGGCTCCCCAGCCTGAGGACTGGAGCCCACGTGGAGGGAGGAGAGCCCTGACTCCCCCACGGTGTCTTTGACACAAGCCCCTCGGTGCAACCCTCATCCCACTTTACCTGACTCTGTGGAGTAGATGTAGAATTTCCAGTTGAAGGCCGCACCTTTGAAGTTTTACTTAGGGCTTTCTTCTGCTGTAAAGCTATGGTATACTTACTCACAGCATTACGGTATTCCTTATCATGAAAGAGTGAGTCTGCATGATACACTAAAAGCTGGTACTTCTGCAACGGGGAGAACAGTTCACTGGAACACAGAGAGAGAAAACCATACATGGGTTAGTTCAAAAGGTTAGAAAGAGCCTCGTGTCACATTAGTTTACCAAAAAGTGAATAGTCCTTAAATGCTAGTGCCTGAAATGAGAGGCGTAGTTGGAGTTCCATGTAAACATGCCTTATCTTACTCTATTTTTATGTTAACTCAATTTTCTTTACTTAACATAAAAGCCAAGTGAGACGACATGACTCAGTGGGGAAAGGGGCATGTGTGCAAATTCAGCAACTTGAATTCTCTTCCTGGAACCCACATGGTAGGACAGCAGTGGACTCAAATGGCTGTCCTCTGCCTCCCTGTGGCTGTCACAGTACCATGTCTTCTTCTAGTACTTTTTAAGGAACCAAATAATGTCTGTAAGTCAAATCCAAAAAATACATGGAGAAACATGTTTTCCTCTGCTTCTTTAAGACTCTTTACCTTTATAAATTTTCTATCATTGTTATGTATGTATGGTGTGGGAGGGGAGGGCATGCAAAGGCATGTGTAAGGGAGGTCAGAGGTCAACTGTGTGGAGCCATTTTTCTCCTTCCAGCTATTGCAGGTTCTAGGACTGAACTTGGTCATCAGATTTGTGCAGCCAGCACCTCCACCCAAGGAGCCCCCTCGGAGCCTCTTGTTTTTCAACAGGATCTCCTTCTGCAGCCAGGACTTTGTGCTTCCTCCTGGGAACTTCTGTCTCTGCCTCCTGAATGATGGACCACAGGCTCTGTGCACATCCACTTAGACTTTCTCAGGTGAACATCAACTTTAAAGGAAGATTTTGACAAAGGAGAGCAATTACACAGACGTGAGTATTAATTAATAAAGAAGGGATGAAACAAGAAAGAGAAACTTTACATTCTCAATCCTCTTTGGAAAAGGACCAACAAAAAACAAGATCGGAGGCAACCAAACACTCTCCAAATATTGAGGGAAACGCCAGTCTAAGAGCAGAATGAATAGCCATTCAGGACAGAAGAGATTAGACTTAATAAAAAGCCTCTTTCTAATTTTAATTTTACAGACAAAAGCAAACTTCCAGGACCAGCAACATCGCTCAGCAAGATGCCTGCTTGCAAGCCTCTAGAAGTCCACGTGATGGAAGGAGAAATTGTACTCTAAATTCTGCCCATGCAGCACAGCATGCACATTGTCCTGAGAGCAAGTTCTCTCTCAAATAAATAATATGTGTAAGTGTCTGTCTGACTACAAAGTATGATGCCAGACTGGATCACATGAGATCATCTCTAAATATGTATTTTTTTAGGTATCACAGATTAGTGCTTGCCAGGGGAAGAGAGATTAGGGAACGACTTCTAATGGACATGGGTTTTCTTCTGAAGTAATGAAAATGTTCTAGAGTTAGTGATGACTCTGTATGACCTTGGAAGTACACTAGAACATGACCGTACTCCTTAAAAGGACAACATCTCTATACTCATGAATCATACCTTTGAAACATTAAAAAAAAAAATTACAGCTCAATGACAGAGCCCTGGCTTGAGTGAGGCTTTGGGTTTGATACCGAGCACCACTCAAAATAAAAGACAAATAGACTAAACACTGGTTACAAAGTTATGCAGAAAATTCAAAGAGTAAAAGATAAGGCTAAACACTGGACATAAAGTTATATGGGAAATTAAAGGAATGAATGGCACAGTAAAAATTACTTAAGACAACTTCCTGAGGCTGTGGATGTAGGTCAGACATACAGTGTCTGCCTAGCATGCACAAAGGTTGGGTTAAATCCTGGTACCACCAAAAAAAACCCCTCTTCCAACTATGTATTTACTGAGAAACAAGCCTTTGATATCTGGAAGAAGAAAACACTGCTATGTCCACAAAGTGTTCAAAATAGTCATACATTGTAACACACTTGCCTATTTATGTGCATAAATTATTCATACATTGTAACACACTAAAAATTGCCTTTCCAGAAGATTGGATGTAGCTTAGGAATGGCAACACACGTTTACATTACCACGCTCTCACTGTTGAGAGGGGGATATTCTGCTTTTTGAGACAGGCCCTCTCTGGCTTTTAAGTGTTGGGATTATACACACGCTCCACCAATCTCCATGTGTCTGAATTTCTTTGTGGTGGTCGTTTCTGTGGTGCTGGGGCTGAAACCCAGGGTCTTGTATGTGCAAAATGGGCATTCTATCCTTGAGCTACACCCCTATCTTGTTTAAATTATTTTTTAAGCTACACGTAAATTAGTATTCAACGAGAAATTCCAAAATATAAAGGTTTGAAACCTAAATGCCTTCTGCTTCAAACGATCCTTGCAGTATCTTCAGGACCCAAGAGGAAGGACTAAGACATTAATTCCCAATAGTGGAAACTGTGCGCTACCACAAATCACTCAGGTGAAGGCTCCAGAGTAAACAGGAGGCACTGATGCAGACCAGGGCTCCTCCCTGTTAGCACCAAGTGGATGATGGTAAAACAATACCCAGGCACCCTAGTGGAAGTGACAGGGAACATCCATCCACTGCAGGCGCTTTCTGACCCAGACCAGCTTCCAGAGCAGGACGAGGACACTGGGAAGAGTTTCCACTGAACTGTCTTTTGGAGGCTCTAGACCGTGGTGGATTAAAATGGAGAGTTATCCCCAATTCTAGAAGCCCAGAATCCAGACATCCTGGGACTTCATGTATGAACCTAGTGCAGGTATTTCACCTCCCAGAGGTGTGGCTTTTCCCCTGGCGCCTTCTGCAAGGTTGAGTGCTTCTCACGCATAGGTACCGGAATTCTTCAGCAGGTAGAGTGATGGAGAAAAAGTGGGGGATGGTGAGATCGCTGAGAAGGGAAAGGAACCTGCTAGAAAACCTAGTGAGCTGAGTTTGATCCCTGGAAGCCCACCAAGTGGAAAGAGAGAGCTGGTTTCTGAAAGTTGTCCTCTGACCTCTGCTTGAGGACCATGACATGTATATACCCCCCCATATTTTTTTTAAAATGAAAAAAAAAAAATCGACATGGGAGCGCAGGGCAATTCTGGCATTAGAGAAGGCCCGTGTAGTCCCCAGCAGCAGCAATTCTGCAGATGCAAAGGCACGGAGGGGCTTGTGCGTCCAAATACGCAAAGCACATCGAGCTCCGCTGGGGTTCCGTGAACCAAGTCAGATGAATCGGAAAAGCAGGGCGGGCGTCGTCTTGGGGGGCTCAAAGCAGGGAGGGCCGTGCGTTTGAGGCGGGACAAGGCTATAAACTAGAGATGTGTAACTCCTTCCAGAAACCCAAGGAAATGCCGTGGGGTCCTTGGCGAGGGCGCCGACCCGCCCGTCGGTGGAATGCTCGAAGCACCAGCCACGGGACGCCCCGCCAGCGGATGGGGCGACATCAAACTCGGGCGGGGTGTTAGGCAGGAGACCCAGAGCCCGGGTCCGAGGCCATTCAGCAAACAGCGGTGCTCGGGACAGGGGAGCCGTTAGCCGGGGCCTCGGGACGACGGCCCGGGAACCCGGCCTTCCGCTTCCCGCAGCCGCAGCCCCGCGGCTTGGCGCGCGCGTCTCCACCACCTCGGCCTCCCCGCCTCGACTCACGGGTTGTTACTGCTCATGGTCAGTAACAAGCTGCTCAGAAGCCGCACGTTGGAGTGCAGCCCCGCGGCCGCCATGTCCCGCACGTGGTCTATCACGCTCATCCTGCCCGGCCTGCCCGAGGCTGCGCGGACACAGACGGCACCGAGAGCCGGGAGCGGGTCCGCAGGCAAGATTCCAAAATGGCGGCGTCGCCGGGGTCCATCGGGGCCTGACGTGGCACCGCCCCCAAGGCATAGGTAGCTACTCAGGTGCCTGAGTAAAAATATATAAAGACTCCCCTCCCCGGCCCCAAGTGCTTGGGTAAAAAAGAAATCCCTAGAGATGAAATACTCGTTTTCCTTTTAAGCATTGACATCCTAAACGACAAACCTTACCGAGGACTCAACGATCCCCTGTAGGGATGCTGCTTGCTATGCTAAAATAAAATCAGTTTCAAGAATTTTTATCTTCCAAAATTCAGCAAAAGCTAATACAGATACATTTCACAGATCACTTAAATACAGTAGAGGAAGAAAACCCCAACAAAAAAAATTTAAAAATTTTTAGTAAGGCGCCAAGGGCAGCCCTAACTTTTTTTAAACCATGCACGCGCGGCAGGCGGAAGGCGCCACGCCCCCTCGGTGGGTATATTTCTGTCAGATTCGCGCTGGATCTTTAGATCCTTGGTACCAGGTATACAGTTCATCAAGTGATCAGTATGAATGATCGACAGCTATAATCGCCAGCGTTTTCTTCGCATACCCAGCCTTTCAGATACCGTTTCATAAACCTGTTCTTGCCCTGGCTGCCCCCATGTGCATGAAGTTCAAAGAAGGTGAAATCAAAACAAAACAAAACAAAAAAAAAAACAAAAACAAACAAACAAAAAAAACAACGAAAGAAACTAGTACAGTTTGCTTACATTTGGGTCCAGGTTGTTAAACGGTCGATTTCAAATGAATCTTTCGGACTTAAATTCTTGTTTATACAGAGGCCAAATATATTGGATGGAACTTGCACATATACAAGGGGCAGGTAGGGGATTGAGGGAGGCGGTTTGCTGTCTCAATGAGCAGAATTGGAATATTTTCATTATTACTGCACCCACTCACCCAAATATGCACTGTCACTCCTTTCTTGAAGATAGATACGGCTCAACCACCCTATCTGTCAATTATCTATCAGTCTATTATCTCTACATATTGAGTGCACCGCCAGAGGCAGTGGGCTGGATAATAACAAGAACACTGCATATAATCTTTTATGTGTATTTTATTTTTATTATTTATTCAATTGTGCGTGTATGCGTGTGTGCGCGTGTGTGTATGTATGTGTGTGTATGTAGAACCACGGACGAATTTCGGAACCACCATGGACCGCCTCCACCTCCTCCTTGTTTACTCCGCCCCGGGATTCACAGGCTCCGCCCTACCAGGACCAGAAACGCAGGCCAACTCTTCTTCCGCCCTGAGTCTATAGGTGGGGTCTAGGATCCGAACTCAGGAACTTCCCCCTGCAAGGCAGAGGCTTAACCCCTGAGCCACCTCTCCAGCCCCTTTTATGTGTATTTTAATCATTTGATTTTGTGTATGTGTGTGTGTGTCCCCTATCACTTGCTTTTAAACTTTATTAATTTAGCGTGTGTGTGTGTGTGTGTGTGTGTGTGTGTGTGTGTGTCCCAGAGGTCACTATGTATCCCTGTGGAAGACCAAGGGTGACTTTGGGAATCATCCTGGATTGCTTCTACCTCCTTTTTGCTTTGCTCTAGGATTTCCCAGGCTCTGACCATCAGGGTCAGAAGTGTAGGCTGCCACCATTTCCACCTGGTGCTTTTTTTTTTAATTTTTTTTAACGTGGGACCTGGAATCTGAACTCAGGATTTTCTGTTTGGGAGGCAGAGTCTCTCCAGTCCCCTTATCATTTGCTTTTAAAGAAACAAATGCAGGACCATGGTGATAACCCTAGGTAAAAGGGTTTGCTGTCAAGCCTGACCACCCAAGTTCAATCCCTGCAACTCACACAGTAGAAGGAGAGATCTGACTCCTAGTTGTTTTCTGACATCCACATGCACATTACTGCACATGCATGCCCTCCTGAAGATACATAAGTGTTAAAAAAAGAAACATGATAAAAGCATGTATATATGCACTTTGAAAAAAAATCATGACATATGAGCATCTCGAAATTTATAATCCTGCCTCAGCCTCCTGAGTACTGGGATTCAGATGTTCAGGACTAGACAATTCAAGATGGCTTCTGAGAGCAATTTTTCAAAATTGTATTTATTTGTGTGCCTTCTGCATATGTGCATCTGCATGTGGGATTGCATGCTTGCTGCTGTCCTTGCGGAAGTCAGAGGACAACTTTCTGGAGTCTGTTCTTTCTACCACTTTGTGGGATCCAGGGATCAAACTCAAGTTATCAGGATTGCGTTCAAGTATTTTTACCTGCTACGCCATCTCCTTGGCCCTCCTGACAGTAACTGTGGTAGAA